>CM037865.1:41850868-42450868 GCA_021292105.1 Anadara kagoshimensis
TAAAATACAGTACAGACCTGTCGAAAGTTTAACACAGAGCTAACAAAAATGAGTTAGAGCTCAGCTGTCGAGTATCCAAGGAACCCGAGCTATGGATACCTAGTGACAAGAAAAGCCGCAAGATTAATAACAACTGCCCAGATATTAGGAACAACAAGCTGTCGGTTAAGCACCAATTCGTTAGGTTAGTGTTAAACTTTCGGCAGGCCTGTACTGTAGCGGCTATTGATTTAGCATGACACGTTTCTGCAATCAAAAACTGAAAAAATATTAATATTTCAAAATTATAATCGTTAGTTGAAGGTCACTCGAGTGTCATTTTCAAGTTAAAAACATGAAATTTAAAAAATAATTGTCATTTGTTGAAGGTAATTTGAGAATTATTCACAGCCAAAAATAACACCAATTTTTGTATTTTGTGGGGGAAAAAATAAAATATATAAAAACTATATCTGAATTATAGATGAATGTGTGATGAGCATACGCATTTCCCTGTGCAATACTAGTACAATGTACATATATACACACTAAACAAATAAGGACAAGCATGTGCAGTCCAAAATCGAAAACTGGAAAAGTGCGTCAAGTTTGACCTGGCCGTTTGACCTTTTAATTAGAATATTCAAACAGACATATCCATTGTGTAATTTAGGGGCTATATACAATTGATATACACTGTATAAGGATAAAAGGATATAGATGGTAGTTTTACTTATGGTAATGAGACATGCTGTCTTGCCTAAATAATGCAATCCATTTGCCCAACCTAATATTACAAATTAAAGGTCAAACGACCAGGTTAAACTATGCAAAGTATCTAATCAATTATTATTATATACAGCACAGCACAGACCTATTGAAACTTTTACGCTAATCTAACTGTTTAGTGCCGAATTGACAGCTCTTCTCAAACCCTCTTTATCTCTCGGTAGCCTTTTGGGAGCTACTATCTCTTTTCGGCAGCTATATGTTCACCAGTTATCCGTATCTAGGCCATTCGGCAGCTTTTAACCTCGACTGAAGTTCGCTAGTTGAGTGCTAAACTTTAGACAGGTCCTTAATGCTCGTTTTATTATTACATATTTATACATAAAATGCAAGAGTTCCTTATATCTGATATGCACTATCATATTGCATTTTCCTTGTTCACGGGAATCGTGGCATGATTCTGTTTAATGCTTTGTTCCTATGAAAGGATCCACTCGATACATAAAATGTTACAGCTGGATTACTTGGTCATGGCCTTATGTAATTCTAGTAAAGCCATGAAGGCCTATTTCCGGGTGTTACGACTTTACATTTTGTTATAATATACAGTACGGATAAAAACGGGTGTAACAAAAAAGAAGCTGAAAGTCGTCTGACTAGTGGCGTTTACATCGTTAGCTAGTGGCTGATAACATGTACAGCTGCCGATATATGGCGAAAAAGGTGACCAATATGAGATGTCGATTTCGTAACAATCCGTTAGCAATGTGTTAAATTTTTGGCAGGTCTGTACTGTATAAAGATTTTATGTGTATAGCAAATACGCCTATAAAGGTCTATAAAGACCACCTACGGGAATCAGCAAAAGTGGTCTTCATGAACAGGTGGCCTTTATAAAAAAAAGTTCAATTAACATGGATACAGAGCAATTGGAATAAAATGTTACTGACCTTTATAAGCATGTGGCCCCTATGGCTTTTAGGACAGGCTTGACTGCATTTCATGGCACAGAATGATAAATAGAAATCTGGCGTAAATATTATGTCACTAAAATAAAGTGTTCTAAATAACATCTATTACTATATTGTTTCAAAATTTAGTTTCTAAAACATTATAATTTTTATTATAAACTGGATAATAGAAGTTCGCTTTGTATGATCACGCACTACATGTTCTCAGCAGAAACCTTACCCCTAAAAGTTCTTTATTTTAACTTCTGGAAATCCGTTTAGCCGTTTGCCTTAATGAACGGGGTTAGACCTATCGTTTTATACGCGTCCCTAAAACAAACGTGCTTTTATGTCTCAAACATAACCAGCATGTTACGACACACCCATACAGAATGAGTAAACAGTAGCTTTTTATCATAACGGTGAAAAACTTAAATATCTGTATATATAAACTCAAACTTTACAAGTGGAATATACTATGTGGCTGTGTACAGTACAGATCTGTCGAAAGTTTAACGCCGAGCTAACGAATATGAGTTAAAATTAGACTGCCTGTGGCCGAGATATTGACAGCTAGTGACCTAAGACCTTACCCTGTCGAGATAGATCGCAGCAGCTGAGATATAGCTAACAGGTGGCCTAGATGCACTGCCTACTCGGCTCTTATTCGTGAGCTTAGTGTTTAACTTTCGACAGGTCTGTACTGTATTTTAAAATTACAAAAGCACAGAGAAATTTAAAATGAAATTTAAAACTCTAGAAATGCGTATGTTTATACTGAAATACACATTATACGTGATTTAATGCGATGAATTTACAGAATAGTATAGTTTTCTCATTACTTCAAGTCATGACGAGACCACCGCATGGATTTGAGGATTCAAAAAAACCACGCACGGTCGGACGTACAAACACATGCACGTTTGCTATGATGAATGTATTTAACATCACGCGGAGTCTACCAGACAATGCATACATTTCAAAGCGCCGCAATTTCCAATTTAGGAATTCCTACTTTTAACATCGTTTTGTCTGAAGCTTCAGCAGATAATAACTTGAACCACCTGTTGTGTCAAACCCAGAAGTCTGGTATATTGATGGTTGATTCTGCACTCCGATACTGAGTTTGCAAGTTACAAGGCTTCTCCAATCTTTATTGTCCAGCTTGAAACCTTGCAAAATGACCCCAATTTTGCATCGCCAAAAAATATTGTGACGTCACACCATACACCTAATGCATTGTCTTTGACCGTGTACAAAACAATTTCACATAGATAAGTATAGGAGATTTTTCTGTCTGAAGCGCGGGGGGGGGGGGGGGGGGGTTATTAATGACAAGTTTCTGAGAGACAAATGGTCCCCATCCCGACATTTGACCTTGTGACCTTGACTTTTGTCTTTTAGACCTGGCGACTTATTGCCTGATATTATCCATAGACATCATCCAGGAACACGATATTGGGGTCGCGGTCGGACAAACAGACAGTGTGGTTCCTATATACCCCCTAAAATTCGATTGTGGGGGAAGGGTACAAATATCATATGTCAGTTCTATTGATGTATCGGCAAACAAACAAGATTTCCCTGTCCGCTTGACCTTTCAGACGAAATAATCCATTGAAAATATGGGAAGTGTTAAGATTTTTAGTTAATATAAAAACAATGCATGTCTCACGATATAGACAAAGTATACAAAGTCTTTTCCTTGTCCATAATAAATTTCCAAATTAAAGGTCAAGCGGACAGATCAATGTGGTTTGCCTATTCATATACTAGCTAAATGAAGGTAGACTGACAAACAGTGCAGTAGTTAGCGTAAAATTGAAGGACGGCTGAACATCTTGAACACACATAATGATATGTTTACGGGTTTTGTTACTTATTGATACTGATACTAAGGCGTCTAAAAGCTGCTAGTAATACCGTTATAGTTTAAATTTAATTAGGAAGACCCAAAATCTAATTAATAACATCAGAAATATTATGTATAAATTATATTTAAAAATAATAATATAATAATATACCTAGGAAGTAAAAGCATGCTGTAGTTATGTTTTATGGTTAATAAAGCTAATTTCGTTAGTCGTGATAAATATATTGCTATTCAACCAGAAAATAGGGTGTGTAAAATTATGATTATTTTAATGTAAACAGCTACAAGAAAACTATTTAAGAAAATCGTGTTTCTTACACGCAAATAAACACAGAAATACCATTACGTAAGCATGTTTGAACTATTTTACAGAATTTTTAAAAATGTTTTGATTGTAACGGATTTTTGAAATGCATGTACACCAAGAATGAAAAACATGTGTAAAATGTTGTATGTTCGCGTATGATTTTCATGTTAAGAAAAGGTTTGTTGTAAAGATTGCACGATTGTAAAACTACGTTACATAATGGCTATATTTAAAAGGAACCTGAACATTTAATCAAGGAAAACGTTTGACGAGATGTAATCAATCACAAACATACCCATCCATGTTTAAACCACAATCCTAAAAGCAACGTTAAACGTTTGAAAACTGGCTTCAGTTATACAAGGAAAGTGAGACCGTATGCTACGGAAGAGTAAAGTTTAACTTGGCTGGCTACACCAGCCACGTGTGAAATCATCATTAAAATTGAAAGAAACATGGAGCTATGGGACGTCAAATATATCCAACACCATTATTTTTAAGAATATTGTGATGACGGCCATTAAACTTGATGTTCTTGATAGCCCTAGGATTGTGAAACAAATGCACCATAAGCATGAGAAGCAGGTATATTGGCTGCATAAAAAGAGAAGCTGCCAATAGAAAAATAAAAATCATCACATCACGTTTGATTGGAAATGTTCATCTAAACGGACACTATGAAATCTTCAATACATCAGGGTAAATTCGATAGCAAGTGACTAGACGTACCTAACCTAGACAAGAAATTAAACGAAAAGTAAAAAACAGTTATATATTTGGTCTAAACCCAACAGATGCGGACTTTTATTCCGTAACGGTCGGCTAGTGTTGCAAACTTAAAACAGGTTGAGCAATAAACATGTCTTGAAACTTTTTAACACATGCGTATAACAAACTAAATGCAAAAAGGAAGATTCAATTCCAAGAAAAAGTAGAAATATTACACCAACTAAGATTATAATGTGAAATGTGGAGAGAATACAGCGTGCATGAGTACTTCATATTTTTTAAGAACAAATGAAAATGATTGAATCGGCCATGGAGCTGATTAACCAAATTGAAATAATAAGTTTAGTGACCAAATAAACGAACATCTCGGAAAAAACAACAAACCTTTCAAATTGCGAACATAACTTATTCTAAAGTTTTGGTCAAATCAAACATTTTTTCATAACTTGTTTTATTGCAATATGTTTTAAGGCCGACAAATCCCGAGGTTTGATGAATTCCGTAAATAATTCAATGGACGTGCATATCATGCAGAAATTAAATAAACGGTAAGTTTGTTATAGAAATAAATTGCTTCGTTTGTCTAAGAGGAACGGGCAATGACCACCTAGATAAAACAACCGGACATTGTACTTGTGTCAAAATCCTTGATCATAATATCCTCTAACTGTTGTTGTTGCTGTACCATTTTTGGTGCCGTGATTGCCGATTGATCAAAAGCGTCAGTTTACCGACCACAGAGCTTGTCTAACCCAGGTTCTAATCCCTTGTGGGACAGTTTGACAGTGCTTTCCGAAGGACGGCTGTTTTTTTTCGGGTCCCCGGGTATTCTCTGTATTTATCTCTGAATGGATGCCTGAACGGAATTGGGTCAAGGGCGTAAAAACACCATTACTACCCTTTTTCTTATAAAGTTTCCAGTGTCATTGGCTTTTACCAGTTAACTTCATGACAATTGTATTTGCAAACTAAAGTTTTAACAGGCTTTAAGACTTGTATATTTTTATATTGTATTTACATACAAAACTACTTAACAGGCAATGCTGGGGACGTCTAGCTGGTTTGCTGCGGAATGTATTTAGGTGTTTTGCATAGGTCATTGTTACTAACAAGATGAACTTCAAATGAGACCGGATATGGTAATCATTTTTATTAATATTAATATTAGCTATGGTTTTTGTTCATCAAATGACTAGACGAACATCTCCAATTAAGCTGGGGATAGTAAGCAATCTGGTTAACATTGTTAGTAGCTGCATGTGGTGTTGGTTCATCAAAATTTTTTTCTGTGAAACGTACTTATGTGTTTTGAAGATTCCATAGTGATGAACTAGAAGAACTTCTCCAATGAGACCAAAGACTGTAACCAGTCAAGTTATTAAAATGATAATAAAGCATGGTTTTGGATTTTCCAACTTTTTTTTTTTTAGAAATTTCCTAGATGAACATATCCAATTTAACCGGAGATGTTTAACAATTTATTAAACATTATTATTGTTAGCTATTCTTCTGATTTATGAAACATTTTTGAGAACCTTTTCCAGATAAACATCTCCAATTCAACCAGAGATGGTAAGAAATTTGGACAATTTATTATTAGCTTATGATCTTGTTCCTCAAACTTTTTGAGAACCTTTTCTAGATGAACATCTCCAATTAAACCATAGATGGTAAGCAATTTAGTGAGCATTATTATAAGTTAATGCTCTGGTCCATCACACATTTCTTAAACCTTGTTTCCTTTATTTGTTGTTTCAAAAGTCCACAACACCCTACCTACCTCACATCACTCCTATCATAAAGCTATGTTTCAATAATTAAGTTTTCAAATAAATATAAAAGTACTTTTCCTGATATATATATACAAATACTTCATGGTAGATTTGTTTTTGTCTTTCACACGTAATCACAACATATTTTTGACTCCGGTTTAACAAAAATTGAAACGTCCACGCTCAATAAAACATCAGCTTGTTTAATCGTGCTGAAATTTCTAAACAATCGGTCTGGCTTCAACTTGGGCTGACTACTGGTGTCGTATTGATGCTGGCTATAGAAACACGTAATTATCACTTTGTCATTTCATTTTTAAAAATCTCTGACCTAGTTTTTCTGCCTAATTTTAATTTTGTTCGGATGAGGGAATCTTTTATTTGTTGATATCGATGTTCTTTTATTCTCACATAGTTTAGATTATAACATGGCATGATATATTATAACCGACATGCATTGTTTATTTGTAGTGTGTTTTGTGTTGGTTATGATTCAATTAATTCAGACTTATTGTTATAAAATAAGGAAATATTCAGAATATAAAAGACAAAATAGAAGAAATTACCATAATTCATGAGGAGGTAGGCTTTAAATCCTGGTAAACATGATTTATGGCTTGTTTTCCGATCAAGGACCGTTTTTCTTTTCCTGTTTAGTTTCAATGTTTAAGTGTCAAGTTACAAAAATTATGAATAAGTAATTTTTACCTAATGATGACGTCATTGTCTGATAATGATATTGTTTTTTATTTTGGTGAGAACTAATTCAGAAAAATATTGACTTTTTACCCAATTATCAAATACCGAATTTTAAAAAATTACTTAACTATTATAGTAATTATTACAGAGTATAATAGTAGTATTTTGAATTTTTTGCTTGTACTTTGTATAACTCGGTTTGATTGACGTATGTGGTTGTAGGTTACAAGAGGGTTGGATTGCACTCTCGCAAGTGTGAGAAAGTTTTCAGTTCGCTTACCGGAGGTCATTGGTTTTCTCCAGGTATTCCGGTTGCCTTCACAATGTGTCGCCTCGATATAAGTAAAAGAATCTTGAGTGAAGCACAAAACGCCATTGTTCCACTCCACTGCACTCTACAAGAAGCAGAATTAGAAACCTTTTAGCCTCCTTACTATTTAACAATCTCCTTCAATTGGGGTTTAGAGATGTTAAAGGAGATTATAAGTGCTCTTCGAGGCTTTTAAATGTCCTTCAAAGGTGCAGACTGATCTATTGTTTAGCTTTGCTCTAAGTTTAGTAAACCAGACAAGATGCTGAACAGGAGACAGAAACTCCTCTTCTTATCTGAGTAATGTTTATCAATTTAACCCAATAGTACTAGTAGTTCCTTGGTTATATTTTATGCTTGATGATTGGAGAAGGTGTATGGTCTAGTGCTCAAGAGGGGGAAGGGTAAATAACTATTTCTGAAGAGGGACAAAAGGTCTGTTACTCAAGTCAAGAAGGAGTAAAAGTTGGGTTTGGTGCTCAAGAAAAAAAAAGGCCTGGTGTTCAAGGAGGGGATAGAAGAAATGGCTAGTGCTCAAGAAGGAGAAATTTTGGTGCTCCAAATAGAGTAAGAAAAAGAAAAAAGTCTTGGTGCTCCAAAAGCAGTAGGCGTGGAAACTAGTCATGAAGGAAGGGCTGGTGCTACAAATGAAGGATGGGTTAGGTATAGTGATAAAAAAGAGGCTAGAATGAATAAAGTCTGGTGCCCAAATAGCGCATTGTGTCTGGTTGTAAAGTATACCAACAAAAAAAGCCATCTGCCTCAGACACATACAAGTATTAATGTTTACTTTTTCCTTTCAATTCGTGATATATAAAATTATTTAAAAAATTATTTTTCCGGAACTTAATTGCATGAAAGCAGACAATTATCCGGGCGATAAATCATAATTTTTTCTACTTTTAATTAAAAGTCTTCATAATCAACAGCTATAGTTAATTTGATCGATGTTACACGTTGTCACTTTCAATACCATTCAAAATGTCATGTTATATAGGTATACGTGCAGTACAGACCTGTCCAAAGATTAACACTAAGCGAGGTAATTAATAGCTCATCTCGACCGGCCATTTTAACCACTGCAGTAGCTAAGTTGGTAGAGTGTTCACTCCGTAAGTGGGAGGTCGTGGGTTCGAACTCCGGCCGGGTCTGAGCCAGGACTTAAAAGTGTGTAGTGACTGTTCTTTCACCAAGCACTCGGCATTATGAAATGAAAGTCACGATTCTTTCAGGTGGGAACTTAAAATAAACGAGGTCCCTTGTCTTGGTAGGCTTGGCATGATATAGATATAGCGCCATCAGCGCAACGCACAGGCAAACTTTCTGCACATTCCCCTATATCTGGCGACGTCTCGATATAAGTGAAATATTCTTGACTGGGACGTTAAACGCCATTACTCAACTCAACTTAATTTGCTAACTAATCGGCACCTCATCTCGACCGGCCATTTGTTGGCTATATCTAGAGAGTTGCTAAGTATCTCTCATCAGCTTTTCGGACACTAGTTAACAACCTATGTCACGACAACTTGGCATCCGAGATTCGACTGCTTTTCGCCATCTCGGTGTTAAACTTTAGACAGGTATGTACTGTATATGTCTTGAGCAACAATGTAATATCATTTTTCTCGGTAGTTATATCATTTTCTGGGGTTGTTTATTCTTAAGCGGAAACTCTTTAAAAATTGTTGGGTTTTTTTTCAAAAAACTTGATGTTTATATGTTGTCAGTTTTAGTGTTGTTCAGATTGTTATATTATTGTAACACGTGTACATACAAACATGTATATTTCTTAAACACACACATATCTTGCTTACATGTGTTGCATCGTTATTTGGTTGTTAACACTTAACAAGCAGCTCGTATTTGCCTTTACTGGATAACATGGTATCAGTAAAATGGGCCAGGGGAGTGGTACGCTTGTCTGCGGCGTACTGACTCGGTGAGCTAGCGCCTTAAAATTCGCCCTGAGTGCGCGCTAGTACAAGGCAGACCATACAACACACTCGCACTTCACATGCATACACGAAATTGATCATAGATTAATCCATATAGATAAATAAAATAGTTTTCGTCGCGAATAGCTGAAAAATTGCTTATGCAACGTTAAGCAACATTCAACCAAACAACCAACCAACCAACCATATTTGTTTGAAACTATTAGTTTTTGTGCATCACATGGAATTTTTTCTGGTCATATTTTTGCATCATCCAAAATTATTGCTGGTCGAAAAGTAATTAGGGTCATATATTGTGCGGATGTCTCATAATTTTTGCATCAAATAAAAACGTTGTCTGCAAGACAATTGTGGATCATATTTTGTGCATCAGTAAACATGATTGCATGTAATTATTTGTGCAACAGAAATCATTGTTTGTCTTTTTAAAAAAATCATTGTACGAGTATGTGATATTTTTGGCATGAGGCAAAAATATTATGCGTCATATTTTGTGCATCGGACAAAACTATTATGTGTCATATTTTTGCATCGGACAAAACTATTATGTGTCATATTTTTGCATCGGACAAAACTATTATGTGTCATATTTGTGCATCGGACAAAACTATTATGTGTCATATTTTTGCATCGGACAAAACTATTGCGTGTCATATTTTGTGCATCGGACAAAACTATTATGTGTCATATTTTTTCATCGGACAAAACTATTATGTGTCATATTTTGTGCATCGGACAAAACTATTGCGTGTCATATTTTTTGCATCGGACAAACCTATTGCGTGTCATATTTTTGCATCCGACAAAACTATTGCGTGTCATATTTTTTGCATCCGACAAACCTATTGCGTGTCATATTTTTTGCATCCGACAAAACTATTGCCTGTCATATTTTGTGCATTGGACTAATTCATTGCAGGTCTTATTAAGTGCATCAGATTAAAGCATGTCCTATTTTGTGCATTTTTTTATTTTTGCTATTGTTCATCATAAATAGTGTGATTTGTTCCGTTTGTTATACTAGTATCGTGTCCGCGGTTGTATTTACAACACTCAAACAAAACCATGTTTTTTTCAGCTACAAGATGCTTCCTCCTATCAGTAAACGTGACATTTTCTTGTTTTCTTCAGTGTGTATTGATTGTAAAGTATCTCTCATTCAGATACAACTTTTCTTTTTACGTTCTGTCTATTGCCAAGTATATCTCTTTCATATACTACCGGTATTTGCCAAGTAAATCTCATTCATATAAAATTTGCCAAATATATCTTATTCCTAGAGAATTTGCCAAGGACATCTCACTCAAATATAATTTGAAAGGTATATCTCATTCACATATAATATGCCGAGTATATCTAATTTATATATAACTTCCCAAGTACATTTCATCCATATATTATTTGCAAAGTACATCTTATTCATATATAATTTGCCAAGTATATCTTATTCATAGAGAATTTGCCAAGGACATCTCATTCCTATATAATTTGCCAAGAAAATCTTTTTCATATACAATTTACCAAGTATATCTCATTCATATATTGTTTAACAAGTATATCTCATTCATATATTTATTGCCAAGTATATCTCATTCAGATATTATTTCCAAGTATATCTCATTCAGATATTATTTCCAAGTGTATCTCATTCAGATATAATTTTCAAGTATATCTCATTGATTTATAATTTCCTAGTATATCTTATTCAGATATAATTTGCCAAGTATATCTCATTCGTATATTATTTGCCTAGTATATCTTATTCGTATATGATTTGCCAAGTTCATATCATTCATATACAACTTTCAAGTACATCCACGTTCTGTGGCAGTTATAACACACTACCTAGGGTTCTAAGGTTATTCAACTGCAAAACAAGCATATTGCGTTTTAGAAGGGGGCGAACGGTGTGCAGTAGGTATATTTACTCTGTTAAAAAATAACTAAATTCATATATACTCGGTGCGAGACCTTTATTTGTCATTTTAATAAATCTGTTTTTTCATTAATTTGTATACATTATCATTTAAATTTCAATACACAGCATAAAACAGCAAAATAATCGAACCATGTACATTATTTATATCATAAATGAATTCAAATATATTAATTCAGATCATTCATTTTCCAAATGTTATTGAGTATTTTTTTTAAATTAATTTTGTATTTTTGTCAAATTTGACAGGAAGTTGTGTAATCCTGATCTTTATAATGTTTGAATTCGAAATTTCATCTTTGCAATGTTTGCATTTAATAAACGTCAACTATGAAATATTTTGAGAAAATATGAATAAGTCAATGATATAATAGAAAATGAATGATCCAAAAAGTCATTTTAATCATGGAATGTAACCTGATTACAAAAATTATTAAACTTGGACAGATCTCTAAACTTACAAAAAATATTAACAAAAAGTTTAGAAATCTGTCCAGGATGTAACCTGATAATACTAAACTACAAAAAGAAAATGGATTTCTTGTAGATCCGTGATGAGCGTTTTACGGCTCACGGTATATATATTATGCTAACTGGTTTTTACCGATTCATATTTCAAAAAGGCACAATAAAAACCTAAAAAAACAAACACAAATTCTATGCAATTTCTAGTTGATTACAACGCCAGCCACGCAAGAAAACTCTCGTCTTTAGCACTCGGGTTTATAATAACTTTATGTATTAATACAATTTAATATAAATCAACATGAACTTATTATTTTGATTTGCACAAATAAACATAGACTAGACAATTGTATTTTTTCTACATTAATCATAATTGTCATGGTTAAAACATCGCCACTCACATATAACAAAATCATAATAAATAAATTATACATATTGGAAAATAAATGCATTCAATATCATAAATTGTCTGCTCAAACTTTGTTTAGTTTTACCAAACACCTGTTGCTGTTTCGAGTCTTTCTTATTGAATTTTGAGTTTTTTTGTTCTTTTTGAGATTCTAACTTAAAATTCCAACACAAAACGAAAACACACATTTTTACAAAAAATATGGACAAGCACCGAACGAATTAACTGTCGAATTAGTATTGTCAAACGAAGACAGGAAGTCAACAGCACTAAACTCTGTCACGTGACAGATAAACTCAGTCAAACGTGTAATTTCGAGTTCTCAACGCGAGTTGGCTTACAAATGTCGAGTCACTCCTAGCGGGTAGGTTTACCTAAAGTTAGTCCCTCTCTAACACCCCGTCTAGAAATGATCAGCATAAATGCCCAATATATAGTATTCATTGAATACCCTTTTTAGAAATTTGACACTAAGATGGGTGTCCTATATTGTCAATATCCGTGACAAATGAACAAGTCTTAATAACCACTATTCGTGACATACATCAGTTAAAATAATTGCATTTTCGCACGAAATATCAAATCCTCATATCAACGGGGAGTGCATTGCTATGCATCTGTCGTCTGCTCACCACTGAAACATCAGTTCATACGGTAACTGCTTTACACTCCATCATTTGCGGTAGTTGAACAATAATTTAAGTCGATGGAACAACTCGCGCACTGTTCGGTTTGTTTAAGAATGTTCACATCCAAACAAGTACTCCCGGGCCGAGTACTTTTTTTGGTGAAAATTTCAGTTAAAACAACTAAAGTTTGTTTTCAGTTTATGCCATTGCTCCGACCATATTTGATGTTGTTGATAAATTTAATCCGGATGAAAGTCCTGAGGACAATCCTCCTCCTGCCGTGATACTTGGAATACTGGAAAACGATGAAGCCATGCTTGATTGAAGAGATGATGGGAAATTATTGTATGCATTGGAGAGTCCTCCGTAACCTAATCCAGACGATCCGTTCATATGAGGTCCACCTGGTGGACAGAATGATCCGCCTAATGAAGCCCCGTATGTTGGTACTGGCGCGTGCATGGTTGGGTTTAATGGATTTGGTGGGAATCCTCCAAATGGTTTATCCAGCGGTCTCAGGATGTCTGACATGATCATTCCTTTTTTGTTTTTCTTGCTTTTTGTTGACATTTTTCTGTTTCTCGTCTGGATCCCGTCTTTCTTCATTGTCAATGGACGATTGACCTAAAAATACAAAATGTTTTGACGTTAGTGAAACAGATTTACATAACATTCGTTGCTTCATTGGTAATTAATTTCAATCTTTCAGTAAATTGCAGCTCAAATATAAACACCAGACAGTTGTTTCAACTCACTGGGTTTTTACATGGTTTTATCTTACATTATAATGATTAATGTAAAAAGTTCAATTGCATGTACTCTAAAGCACTTAGAAATAAACATATTTCGTAATGTTGAGAACCGATTTTGATTTTCTCATTTTTATAACAATTTTTTCATGCGCTCATAAAAAAAAATAACCAGAAAAAAACGTAAAAGTGTTATTGAATGGGTTTATTTGTGTACCGAGTGTGGAGCAAGCAAAATGTAGGGCTGAATAACAGATGAATTATGGGAAAATGGCATCCTGGAATTTACAAGGATATAAGCGGCAATATTTTATATCGTATGGTTTACTACCCTGACACAAGTGTTTTCCCGCCCCATTTCTCACCAGTCATAACGAGGGGTTTGTGTAGATTCTTTGAATGTCTGACTCAGTTATTAATATGTCATCCTGCTTCAGCTTTATAATATACAATCTATACCAAAGAACTTGTTTGTTGTGTTTTTATTTAGATTTTTAGATTTTTCTGAGTTAGGAAGAAACGTTATATTTATATTCTTATATTGGTGGGTTTAAAAAATCGGATGAACGCATTTTGAACATCTGAAATTTAATGCCTAAAACCTCATCCCGTTGACTTTTTGGCGACATTGGCCTAACATATAATTACGGGGTATATTAAGTAAATTTAAAAATAACAATGTTATTAAACAGATAAATACAATAGCCGTCAGTTCGTGACGCTGGTTGGTGATTCCATCCTGGTCGTCCCATCACCTTCAGATACACGTATGTCATCGAATTTGTCAAAAAGTCTCCATATATTGTTAAAGCTCATTACGCCAAACAAGCACAAGAAGCCGGCTGAATGATGTGTTCATCGGCCCAGAAGGGATAACAATAAAATTACGCTGATGTTTGGTTAAGCACATCATCCTTGTCCCCTGACAAACTAACCACGGGTGAGGCAGACGTGAGGTCATTGTGTCGATGGATACCATTGAGTTAATTATCCTAAGGAGCAGATTTAACCAATGAAATTGCTTGTACTAACGTGTGGCCAAAACGAAATCATACCCTGGTTTATAGCCCTGGTTGGATATGGCGGCCACATAGTGAGATAATACACGTTATAACAAGGTGTTTATGCCACAATTACAATGGAACATGAATAGCTACTAAAAAGAACATTTCTAAAGTAAAATTACACTTATTTAGCCATTTGGCAGTCAAGAAACGCCAATGAAAAGTACTAAACGCGATCTACTATATATACGTAAGCAAAATGTTTAAATTTTGAACTCTCAAAGCACTAAAGATGGCTGCCTGATTTATTTGTCCCCGGGGAGGGGGAAACGATTAATACTAAATACTAAACTAGCATTAATTATCAATACAGATAATTTACCTGAATCCAAATGCGATATACCTGATGTGTATGGACCAAAACAAACGATACAAAATAAATAAATTTTTAATTCTTAATTGTTAATGTTTCCATATAGCAATTAAGAGCAAGCTAACGGCTGTTGAGGGCTTCATTTATCAGATAAATCGATTCTCAATTAGAGAGAGAGAGAGAGAGAGAGAGAGAGAGAGAGAGAGAGAGAGAGAGAGAGAGACTTGCTGTATAATTTAGAAAAAAATTAATTGTGACAAAATCTCAACAAATTTTCGTCTGAAAATCGCAGACAATACACACGTGTAATTTTTGTCAAATTATTTGTCGCCATGTTCACTCTGACGTCCAAACAAATTTTCGTCAAGATTGAACTTACTCGGCCGGTGGCCTTCTTATCACTGACAATCTGGCAAAAGTTAAGGGAAGATTGAGATCTTTTACACCGTGAAATCAAGGTTTGAAAGCAATTAACAGGGATTTTAGATAAGGATTTAATAGACGATTTGAGAATAGATTTTCTGGTATTTAGTCCAAATTTACAGGGATGATAATGTTCTGATATTTTATCGCAGTGATCTAATAAAACTGTGTTAAAATTAATTTTAATTTATCTATTAATTTGTTTATCTATAACTAATTGAGATAGCAAGCAAATGATGAGCAGCAGTTCAACCGTTTGGTTTTTTGTTACAATATTTTTCATTGGCCATGATACACAATACCCAAACAAATCATATTTCAGGAAGCAATGGCGCCTAAATATCTTCCAGAAAATATGCAAACAATCCCCGCCATGTCGCCACAAAGTGAAACTATTACTCCATCAATGAACTTTTTACTAAACGTTAAAGAAACGTATACTGTTTATATTTTAACCCTTAACTAAACAATGAATAAAACGCTTCTCTTTTTAATGTGTTCGGGAAAATTTATATCATTTAACGCACTCGGGTGTATTCGGTCACACTGCATGGCGGGTTATGTCATAGTACCCAAGACGCTGTGTAATCAAGCGTTGATGTGACCAATATTGTTTGGAGAGAACTCTTTTACTCGTGAAGGTACATAGGTTAAGATTTCAGTGAAATGGGAGGCCAATATTAGTATTGAAACTTAATCGCCCATAGACAGTCGAAAAGTCTCCTCGATGTCTGCATGGATATATAAGCTACAATTAGGTTTTTTGTATAAAAGAAAAGTTCATTTTCATAATAAATATACATCTATAATCCACCATTACGTGTTAACTGTACTAGTAAAATAACAAGGGGATGGCTTTTCTGGTTAAATTGAAATTTGTTAAAATTGAGGGTGTCCAAAAAATGATTTTTTACCATTAAAATTAGTTATACAAGTTCGATGTTTGTTATCTAAAGGAGAAAATTAAGTTATGTCTGAGTGCATTCATTTCCATCTTTCTTTTTTTTTTTTTTTTTTTTTTTGTATATAATTTCTAAATCGGTCACCTACAGAAAACGGGAAAATGCCTAATTTACGTTCTATAAAGAGGTTTTGTTTAAACAATGGTATGTGTAGTACAAGAATATTCTCATTGCATTACATATAGATGTATTTTATCTAATAAGAGATCTTCATAGCTGTAGAATATCTATTTTGATATTAACATCTTTAGATCTCTGAGGAAACATTTCTCCGATGTCACATGTAATCAACTTTGAATGACCACTACTGAGGAAGTGAAGTGAAGGCTATGCTGTCTTTTTTTAACTTATTTATTTGTTTATATTTTTATTGATTTATTTATATTTATTTTTTTTTATTTATTAATCCATTCATTTTTTTGCTATCCAGTTTCTGATTCTCTTTACCGCCAAAATTAGTTAAAATGTATATATTATCTCAAAATTAAACTGATTTAAAACAATAGCCCCAATTGTTGTGTAATTTCCTCCAATAATTATCGATTACCGCCGTTATTTTTCATTTTATTGGTCTATTTAACTGGCTCATCCACCCAATAAAGATTTAAAAATCAATGAATTCATTCACAAAAGCAGGAAAAATCGTCTCCATTTTTTTTAATTTTAAAGGTTGAAAGGGCCGACAGTTTTAACGTGTACCCAATTTCAAAGTAAAAAAAATATTCAACTAGATGGTCTTGCAATTATTTATATTGAATTTAGCGTTCCATATGAATAAGCATTTGTCAGTTTTAAGGGGAGATGACAAGAAGATTGCCTTTTTCGGTCCTTGGTAGTGTCAGTATTATATGGCTTTCTTTATGGATATTATAGAAAATTTGACACACCACAAATAGAAAATGTATTTAAAAATGAGTAGCTTTAAGCCAGAAAAGAAAATTTTTACTTGTTTTAAATCACTGACAAAGGGAAAAGAGAAAAGTAGAATGCCGTAAAACCTGTGTAGTGTACCAGGTACACAGATGTACATTAAAACACATAGTGTTATGGGTTGTTTAACAAAGTCACTAGCAAGCTTTCATCTCCTAATAATTACCCCATCAAACTGTAGAAATTCCATCAACGGTAACACATATACCTGAGAGGAAAATCTTCCGATTTGTGAGGAGAAGGGAAAAAATTGCTAATGGTTTGTATTATTGGTCGCACGTTGCATAAGATTAATGGCCTTTAAATTATCAAAATGGTATCCTCGATATTTGATTTTGATGGGATTTTATACGGATTGAATATTAGTGATCCGAGATTTCGGGAGATTTTTTTTTAAACTGTAAATAATAATTTGTAGTATCAATGAAAATTTTGCATTTATCTCTTGATTTTTATGATTGTTTACATGTTAAGAATTGAAGCATGTCCTTGGTTTGTGAGTTTGTATCTTGTGGCTCCTGGACCAGAATAATGGAATACGTTCATCATTAGATTTATAATGTGTTGTTGATTTTTATTTTTTTATTTTATTGATTTTTTTTTATTTTTATTTTTATTTTTATGCGGCGTGAAGAACATTCACCGTAACACGTTACGAAAGCCGTAATGATAATTTTCAAAATCACTTATCAATATGAGTTTTTTTTTTTTTTTTTTGTATTTTTAAGTAAAAGCCATGTGTTGCCATAAATAATGTTCATTTTTTTAAAATTACTTTTGAAAGCAATTCATTTTGTTAGTTGTTTGTTTGTTTGTTTGTTTATGTAGTAGAAAAAATATTATTTTATTATTTTTGAAATAATTTTGAAATCTTATCATTTTGACTTATCGAAACAAGACAACAAAAACATTTTGATGTCCAATGTGACTCACAAACATCTTAAGGGGGTACATCTTAATGGCAGAAGTCAAATGTTAAACGGGTTTGCGCAACACTTTGACCTTGTAAATAATCAACCTTTACAATCAATCAGTCACCCATTACAAAACAATTTTGGCATGGGATAAAAATTTCGGACATCTCCCGACAAACACTGACCAGATTTTTACTAGGGGCAAATAAGACCAAACATTCTGATAAGATGCAAATATTCCGTGTCTGGCCTTGAGGGTCACCGTAGGTCAAGGTGGTGTTTTGTGTCATACATTGTTTTGACCGTGTGATAATGGAGATATTGCCCCAGGTGATACAAGATCAATGCCATTTCAATGTGATAAAATAATTTAGCTTTTTTGATTGTGATCTCAAAAACTTTCCGAAATGATAAAAAAGAAAATTAAAACGTCATAGTCATTTTTAAGATTCTTCCGTAATTTGCAGAGAATTTTTTAGAACAATAAACTTAAGACAATATTGAAAATAACTTGCTACTTACATTGTGTAATTTGTAGTATAAGCCGCAAGCATTGCAGACTGGGTCGCCATTTGGATTTCTTCTCCATAGCGTCGTCGTCGCTGTCCCACAATTTGCGCAACTTGTACCCGCTCTCCGTGCCGCCGACTAAAATAAATAAAATAAAACAATAAATAATATTTACATAAAAACTTGATCTATGAACAAGAAAAAGACAAAATATGTAGTCTACAGTTTTATAGCAATGTTTATTCGTTTTAAAAAAAACTTGGATTGATATCATAAAAAAATGTAATTAACTGAAAAAATGAAGCAAACATATGCATCTGTTGATGTCATTTTTTAAGTTTCGATGTCAAAAATTGTAATGGCTTTTATAAATTTTTCATAAACAATTTTTAAAAAATTGAAATAAACCAACTATAGTTGGGAATTGAATACCATTTATTGATTTGAGAATGTGTACGACATTCGCTTGATTTAAATGTTTGCAAATACGTAGACAAGCCTGAAGGAATACTTTGTCAATGTAATAATTGAGATAAAAATAATTTTAACTACGTCGAGGAGGAAATATGGGAAAATGATATGAGTATCCTTTGGCAGAGTTACTCGTCAATAACAGTGCCATCACCAGAATGTTATTGTTAATTTATGGTTCATTTTTAACTAATCACGATTTTTTATTGGAAATCAGAAGATGCACATTTCACGGGTGACGCCCTTGAGCTACAAAGCGGCATTTCATTCTCCACGCCGTTCAAGCAGTGGCGCCCTGCATGCTGCTTGCAATAAATATCATAGTTTCCTAGGGGCAACGATTGGTCTTCGTTACTTTTTTAAATTTGAAAGATGATAGTAAAATATATTGCTATGAATTCGATCGGTCGTCTTTTACTCTTTACATTCTTTTATGGTGCTTAACACAAGAAGCACGCCTACTATATCCTCGAGTGAAACACGAAACCACACGAAGCCTCGTACATGCACGCTTGGGCCTTTGTTGTGTGGCGAAAGATGACAGTTTGTGATAGTGACCTGTCTGCCCTCTGCTCACACCAGTAACGCGGTGTAATCTAATACGGTATATATCGGGTAGGGTGCATAGTACAACATGTAAAAAAAACAAAGATTAAATTGTTCCGAATGGAAATGTTTAAAGAAAAATACAATCAATTCCCACTGGTATACAATAACTAAATGTTTTTGGGGCTAAATAACCGCAATAGCCTTCTTTGTATGGTTTTGGGTATATACTGGGGGGATAAATTAAAACTATATTTCAGTAAAATTTTATCCTAAAAACGCACCAAGTCTACCCCTATTTTATGCAATAATACACATACAAGCTACCTTGTTAAGTTTTTTTTTTCAACATAGCATGTTTTCTTTATATAATTTAAAACTGAGAAAGGTTCAAAATTCTCAAATTTCCATATTTTACAATTTTTCTGTTAAAATCCCTTCGTATGTTTAAGAGTGTAAATACTCTACGGTATCAAATTTTAATACAGGCTACGCTTTATTTTTAGTGTTTTAAAATCTAAGTTAACGAGTTAGTGTTGTTTAAAAATCAAGGCCATATTTTTCCAGAAGTATTAAATAGCCAGTGAATATAGTGTCAATTTCAGACAGAATTATACTGTCAATTTCCAAAGATTGTCTGATAATTTTAAAATAAATAAATATCTGTTTACTACACACACATAACGACTACCAACATTGTATAACCACGTCGTTCAAGTTTTATGAAATGGATTTGTGAAAGAAACGTTTGAAAATTTTTCTTTAAAGCCTCGTCCAAAATTGATAAAAAAGAATTGGTTGGTTTAGAATAAATAAATAAATAAATAAATAAATATGAAAGTTCTGTTGGTGCACTATGGTTTTTTAGGCCACCCCTGAAGATTTATATTAAAACAATATTAGTGATCATATGTCAAATCATTAGATCGGTATTGATTTTTAATCGAACGATAATAGTTTCCTATCATACTTGTTTCAAATCGTCAGTTTTAATCTCAAATCGAAAAATATCATCGGTGGAATTGTAAAATCATCTGCATTGACAAGTTTTAGATATAGTTATATAAATGTAACAATGAGCCGGTACCTCACACACCGATAAGACGCCATTTTCCTGATTCGATCAGATGGCACGGTTAATGAATCTTTGGTATCTGCTCAATGTTATTTCTCGAAGAATCTATACACCCGATATCTGATCAAATCTTATCGAATTCAATCTTCAGTCGCTTGATCACAAAAAGGGTCGGTGTTCGATTTATTGTCCAAATCACCTCAAATTAAGACACAACAAGAATTAATTCTTTACGAGTATAATATACTTCAAACAAGGTCCAATGAACTCTTTTGTATGACGTCATACCCCAACACGGATACTTTAAAAGCTGAACATATATTTTTTTTAAATGAATCGATATTGAATTTATTTTTGAACCCGTACATATCTCTATTCTTTCAATTAGATCAAAATCAACCAAGATAAAGACGATATTGTAAAAAATCACGATGGATAAACCATAAGAATAGAAAATCTTTTGTTGCGGTTTTGTATCGATGAATACTGTATCTTAATCATCAGTGCCTTGCACCTCTTATCCGACAATCAATCCGAAACAATATTCCTGTCAAGTGTCTGTAGATGTTTAGGTATTTCTTTACGACCAAGACTTAATTTGAACTCTTATGAATGGCCAAAATTTGTATTGATACATGGTTTTTTATTGAGACAAAATTTGAATCCAAAACGGTTATACGAACTAATTTATGTACGGTAAATAAAAGAATAAATATCAATTCCTGACAAATATTTCGTGACGTTTTGAAATTACAATTTTATAAATGATTCTTTTTGTTTTAAGTTGAGCTTTTGTTCTTTAGGGATTATAAAAATGCCTTAATTAATCACGCCACAGAAATGCGGTATATTTATGTACGTAATGTTATTGAAAACCACTGATACTTATCTGTCCCTGTTTTATATATACATATATTGACATCTTGTTTACGAAAAACTTAGGATATTTTTGAAAATTTATTGTTTTTTAAATTCAATTGAGTTCTGATACACCAAAATATTTATGTAGAAACCACCATGTAGGTTTTGAATTTTTGAACGATGCACTTTAATTGAATGTGTACACGTCATCAAAATGTACGCAACTCCGTTAAGAATCCGGGTCATCAGAAATAAGTTTTCGCATATTTTTGCTGCATCTCAGTGCAATATGGATGATCATGTCTTTCGTCAGCTTGTGTGTATCCATGTTCAACATTTTGAGCGTTTTCAAAATAAATAAATAAGATTGGACTGGTGTGTATTTAGCAAAGCCATCTGTTTGAGAAAAGTAGTTAACTGGGTGACAGATCCCTACTGTCTATAAACATGGGGTCTGAGGGAATTTTAGGGGCATTATCATACATTTCAAGAAAAAGATTTAAAAAACATTTTTGCAGTCAAAACTGCTTACCACCCCTAATATAAATACATTTAAAAATATAAATATTTAAATGATTTTTATGCTGCTCATTTTTATTTATATGAAAAGAAACAAAAACTAATCGTCTTTGTGAAAATTTCCGCCCAAATCTTTCATAAAGAATATCATTCATTGAATTTGAAGTACAGCTTTAAAACTTGCATTCATATATCAAGTTTATGTATTTTACTAAATCAATTTTTTAAACTGAAGGTTTTATTTGTGACTTAGTCATACTTGAACATGGTTCATAATGGTTTTATTGAAATTAGAATGGGTATTTAAATAAATATTGCAAGGGGCTGTATCTCGTTCTATTATCAGGAAGATAAACTTAGGACGCGTGGCAAAATCGCTAAGTCAATAAATATTATCTATTTATGAATATCTAAGAGCATAATTATTATATAAATAAATAAATTAAATCAAAGATCATTATATCTATTTAAGATAAAATTTCCATTCTCACACAGAATTCAAGCCGTTTTTTTTTAATTTTGTTGCATAGTGGTATCTTTCTCACTAAATGGGACTGTGATGTGCTGTTTACTTTAGGTTTTTACTCCCAAAAAGTTACGAAAAAATAATAAATTAGTTATTATTTTAAACATCGTGAGCCATTTCATTTCGACAGCCTATGTTTGGCCACCCACCGATATTTTGTAAGAAACCCACGCTGTCACGAGATTCGAATTCCACATGTAATGAACCAAATATTATCTAGCCTCTCTCTCTTTCTCTCTCTCTCTCTCTCTCTCTCTCTCTCTCTCTAAATTTTTGGAAACAAATTTATTTTTGATTTTATGATAAAACCTATTTTAGCATTATGAAGATGCACGATTTTTTTTATATCCGAGTTCTGTTCGACTTAACATATTTATAAGAATGACTAACCATTCCATATCGCAAGGCTCATTTAAGACAATTCTTTGCGGATCAGAAACCCAATCTTTAGAGAAAATAAACATATTGCTACTACAAATTGACAGCGTGTTAAAATATAGCTGTATGTTTCTCGTGAACACTCGTATAAATTCACACTAGTAGACACAGTAAATCTGCTATAATAAGTATAACTATGCACTACGATATACACATTATGAATGTATGCAAAAATGTTTTCAGAGTATCAAAGCCTCTTGGATGATTTTTCCCCAAAAAATGTTTTTGAAAAATTTCCTAGCTCTTGTGAAATAAACTGGCAAATTTTTTCTGTAAGTCATAAAATTAAGCTTTATGAATAAACAGTTTGTATTTATAACTTTGGATAAATAGGAGAGTCCGTAATGGCAATATATTAACTCACATACGGTCCTAAGGGAAAACGTTCCCCCTGAACAATCGATGCCATTTAAATTCCAACCAATACGAGTCACTCTAAAATATTTACGACTACCAGACTTCTATTAACAATTTTTAAAAACTTTTTTCTTTTTCTATACAATACAAAAGACTTATATTACCCGGGTTATTATAATGCCCAAAGTAAAAAAGGTTGTGCATATGAGTATAATATGGCGACACTATCGTTAAAATCATCTATGACCCGTACATAAGGGTATCCTATCTTCTCTTTACAATTCAATCTTGCTTATAGATTTAAATGATCAATTTTTTATTTTTTCTTTAGTATAATTTAGATAATTTTCATTTTGATTATTGAAAATGAATGTGTAAATTATATATGAAAGAACAAGTGCTTACATCTTGATAAGAAAAACCATAAAAATTGCTCGTCCTTGAAAAAGACACTTTCTTCAATTATTTGATTTTTTAATTTTAAAAATGTGAGAGAAATCATTAATTTGTGTCAACTTTTACTTTTTTGTATCTTTTTGCGTTCCTAAGATTTATGATACGTCCATACTGCGGGACTTCAGACCAATACGCGATTTTATTTTAATTAAAACTGACAGAAAAGGCTACTGCGTGAAAACAAACACGCTTTTGAGATACAATACAGGGGCACTTTCATGATTGCCACTGCGTATAGCTCTGAGAGAGAGAGAGAGAGAGAGAGAGAGAGAGAGAGAGAGAGAGAGAGAGAGAGAGCGTATGAATGAAGGAATGTAACTCACACTTACCAGTCTTCGCTTTGGTTTGATAAGAGGTCTGTTTTGACCATTCATTTTGTGATAAAGTCCGCATGCATTACACAAATAGTGACCGGTTCCGTCTCTTCTCCACAAGGGCGTAGATGTAGCACCGCAATTTACACATTCCCGACCCTCTGTAAATGAAATAAAACTTTTTAGTCATGTATATAATTTTTAAATTAATTCATATTTTACAATTATGCATTTTCTTTGTGTTTGAAAAATAAACAAAAATTCCCCTTTGACACAATGACCGTATAGATCTTTGAAATTTATTTATTAATATCACTAATTATGTCAAAACATATTTACCAAGATGAACTTCTAGTGTAGTTTACAGCTAAAGTGAGTTTAATTACAATTATTCAGAAGTACAATTCTCGAATTACCAGTCACATTTAATATCTAAGTACTCAAATGCCGGTAAAAACGGAATTGAAAATGAAAAACTCGGCACTGGGTCAGGGGGACAACATAGACACATGTCGCCATTTCTACTTGACATAGAGTTTGCAATACAGGAATTAAATATGACTATTATATATCAGTGAATTACAGATATTAGAACAATTATTAGCCGTATAAAAATAATTAATGAGAAAAATTCTGCGGCCTTGAGGATTCCCCTTTACCTCAGGATGTGTAAAATCCGAACAACCGAAAACAAAGATGTAAGTTGCAGGAGTTGAAATAGACATTTAATAATATTTCATATGGATGTATATTTCTCGTTATTTGCACGTTTTTAATGAAGTGCGGCACATCAATTTTTTTTATTTATTTATTCTCAGTGTGAAAATATTTTTTTCAACTTAAGAAACAAAAGAATAAGAAAAGCTGTCCAAATACCAACTCAGTGGTACGTGGCCAGTTTATACTTTAATTTGACCAAAATATAAATCCTTGTCGCGACCTATCTTTTATTAAGAGATATTTTAAGTCGGGGGTTTTGTTTTAAAGTGACATGGTAAGTCTAACCTGGGACTGTGTGTCTTGAAGTCCCCGCTAATACCATGGAAAACATCTCGTCTGAATGACTTCGCTCTACAATGTTAGGTAAAGAAAACGACTTTACTTTCAAAATATCAATTCCTTAGTAAATGCTTAAACAATAGAAAATAATGAACTTCTCCATGTGTAATTTTGTACTTAAGAATATTGTCAACTTTGTTCTAATGTCGACTTTACTACTTTTCTCAATTCCGACTAATATACAATTTGAAATCGAAAAAAATCCACTGCCTAAAATATTTCAAATCACAATTTTGAGAAAAAAATACTGTCCTACTCTATATATAATATCTTGTTTTTAAAAATAAAAAATAAAAAAAAGTTGAAAAGAAAAAAATCAGAATATTTGTAATTCGGGATAAAAAATCACCACGTATTTATTCTCATCAATATTTGGAATCAATTTAATATTTTGTATGGCTGTTGGGCCTTTCCGCTCTCGTTCTCCCTCCTGAGCCCAGAGATCATTTAGAATTTATTACTTATTGGACATCGCCATCTTTGTATTCATTTGATGCGTGTGAATTTTTCATAAATCATTGGTATGCTCACTGCCATAAATATCGACCGTCAGATACACATCCCAAGAATTGTACAATCCGTTATAAATAAAAAATGGATGGAATTTACACTGCTCGTCTCAACGGTCAGTGGAATTCCAGTTTCCATCAGCAGATATTGGCCTTGAATTTCTAGTTTCTATCAAATCCAATAATATTCAGGAAGCTTACCTTCCAAAAAACAAATAATTTCAAAAAAGTTTATTTTTTTAAATAAAAAATTGGTTGAAAATTTGAAAAAAGGACATTTTGTATGTTATTATTAATTTTCTTTAAAAAAAATTTTGCTAAATAAATAAATAACATTGCAGGATGAAATATTATGCTATTTTGATTAAAGAATGCAATCCATTCCATCAATAAAAAAGATTGTCACCAATGTGTCACTTGCCTCCGCCTTTTATCAACTAGTTCCCACCTTCCATTAGTAAAATTTTATTTACAGTTAGCTAAAGGGGGTTTTAGATTTGTTTAGACACTTAGTAACGTCAAAATAAGACAGATAAAGATGGGAGTTATTTTGTATCATTTTAACACATGTAGGGCAATTAACAGCCACTTAGAAAGGCGTTATGAAGTAAGAAAAAGCTTATGTATTTACTTCGCCTTTTACAAGTAGCATGGATTGTATACAAGCTATTTCAACTTCGTTTAAATCAGAAACACATTTCAGATAAGTATTTAACTCATGCAGCTTGCAAATCAAAATAAATTTACAGCAAATTAGAAATAGGAACTAATAAAAAAAATGGCGGGAGAGATTAACCCCTGTATGAGATTTTTATGATTTTTTTTTTACAAAACGATTCATTTTGAAAAAGAACCCAATGAAAATGTATCTGAATTATCACATAAATAAATAAATAAATAAATAAATAAATAAGGGTTTTTAAAAACAGTTTTAACAGGGATATTTAAGTATGCGTTGCAGTCCTCGAGTTTGAGTAGTTCCTGATCTACTTAGTGATAATAAATACACCTTTTATTCTAACAATGGAACATATTTATCGACAAAAGTAAAACTTTAGACCATATATAGGGCGGTTTTTCCGGTTGTTAAAGGACTTTCAATGAGGCGACCTTCCGGGAATAAGTCAGGAAAAGTTAAGTTTACACAGAAGTTCTTAGAGAAAATATTATTCTCGGAAATATCTATGTTAAAATCCGACGACATAAAAGAAATAAAAATATTTGGAGCTGATACAAGAAATTCAATGTCTATTCTTCATCACTCGATTTATTCTATGGCGATGCAATGATGTTGAAGCACAAAGAAGCCTGTGAGTTATGGACAAAAGTCTGTATCCAATATAGTTTTCATCGATTTAGAAAAGGCCTTCGATCGAGTAGTTTCTTATAATATTGTATATTGGCTTTTTTATTGCTTTTCATTTCTTACCACAAAACCTTTGTCAGACTTGCACTTGATAAAATCGGAACCAGTTGCTAGATATGTTAGTCAGATAATATAAGTGACCCTATAACAGCACTTAACATTGAACAATATGTATTTAACAACTTATAATATGAATTACTTTATGTGCATGTACACAGTAGGTAATATTTAAATACCAGGGTAAACAACATAGAGATGTTTAAATTATAAGCAGACCTTAAAAATAAAAACAAATTCTATCAATAGGTTTTTAGTCAGCCATCATTGACAGACCTATTTCATTTTGAAGTTAATTCCCTCTCTTTAAACAGAAATCGATGCGCCTTGTTCATTAGCATAACTATTATTTCTTTCTTCCATTAATGATCAGGACCGTATCACTTGGATATAGAAAGACAATCATCGAAAAGAGTTTAAGTATTCTTGCATATTGGCATAAACACGGCAATTTAATATGTCGTGGCCATGTCTCTAGAACAAGCAGTTGTTGCATTACTGTCGGTTCACTATCGATCTGCAAGGTGAAATTGATGAATATGTCTTTTTGTTTTGATTTATTCTCGGAAATTTTCCCTTGTTTTTGCTTAATTTGTCATTCATTTACAGAGTAAAGAGTTAAAGCCAATTATAACCGACTTCTTTAAAATCCCTATTTTCTGCAATCTGTTTACAAAGCGCAATGTTTCGAACTTCCTGTTTTTACGCTGACTACATCGGAGTTTCGTGACGTAAGCGACGTGAGACCGAAGAAATCACATACTCAATTTTCATATCCTAGTTTTTTCTATAACATTGCACACGTTAAAATCATATTTTGTCGATTTTTTTCAATGATATATACGACTTATTCTTTGACAATTGTCATTAATTGACCCTAACAGTTCCATTTGGTTCGGCGTCGCGAACAGTCGTATTTTTACGCAAATTACACTTAACATGAATTTTGTTTTATGCGTCTTCACTGAAGCCATTAATAAACTCGTTAATTTTGATGGATAAACAGGATATTTTATCAAATATATAACAAATAATTTTTATTTACCTGCACTTGATCTTGTCTTTGTTCGTTGCCTTGACAACGCTGATGGTTTCAAAACACTTGCGGGATGAAAACCAAAATGACCTCCTGTGTAGTCTGAACTGGTTACATATGGGGAGTAGGTTGGAAGTGAATGTGCTGTACTATGAGAGCCGATGTATGATGACCCGATATCCTGCATTTCTGACTTTGGTGGTTTATTTTCTGGGGTGTACTCTGTTGATGAGTTGACGTTTTCTGGTGTTCCGTCTTTTGGTGGCGTTGGTGGAAAATTGAAGGAGGCTGATGATGAAGATGAGATGGAGGTAGCGGGATGAACTGACAGTGGTGTTGTGGCACTTGGGTGTGTTGATTTACTGTATGCGTTCATCCAAGCCGAATGTGCGGCTGGTACCATGGCTTTTGGCTCCGTTAACCAGGAAGGCAAAGGAGGGTGAAAGTGTGGCCTACAAACTTGGCTACCAGCTGAAACTAAAAGAAAATGAACAGTTTTTATTGATGTTAATTAACTTATTCAAAATTAGAACATGAAATTGTTTTTGAAGCATGATATTAATTTCACACAGTAACACAGTTACCCATCTATTGAATAATAAAAATGTTTGTATAATACAATGTAGTTATGTAGGGAAATGTATGCATTACTTCAATCAGGGAAATTCAAAATGATAAAATATCTGAATATTTTCTTCAGTACTAAATAATATTTGTTCTTATTAATTTTCTTTGATGAAACGTGACCCATAAATACGTAACGGCAGATGGCTGCATCATAACTACATTTTATGTGAATACACTTAAAAATCGACATTAATATTAAATTTCAATTAATCATCTTTTTCTATTTTATATATTTTTTACAAAAAACAAATCTTACAAATTTTTCACAATGTACTCTTTTATAATAAAATTAATGACCTTTTTTATAATACGAATTTATACACAAGTTTCCTCAACTCCGTTTTTTACTTGAAATAAAAACCTGAATTTACATATATGTACATCAGCTTCCTCAACTAAAAACTGAATTTTGAATTGCAAAACGTATCACATTATTCATTTATTTTTTATTTAGCTTTATTTTAAGTGACAAAATAGCACAATAGAATATTTTTCTTATGTAGTGACACAACATATTTTGATGTTTTCTGAGATTGGGAAAATTTTGCTATCTCTAAAAAAAAATGATGTTTATTTTTATAATGAATGGAACCACTTTACTTTTTTTGGCTACTGACCGATAATTAGGAGGCAAACATGTAAATGATATTTTTATTGGTATGAAATATCTAAAAACAGTCCCGGCAAATTGGTTTATAAAAATAAAGCAAGGAGGAGGGCTGATGTATTATTAGCTATCAAGTAGCTGTTTTTGTTTTTCAATACATATACAATGGTCCTAAGTGGATAATTAATATCACGATTTTGATAACTAAATCAACAAACATCACTTATTTCTAATCCAAAATGCGCTAAAAAAAATCGAGATATTATTTTTAAAAATTATTATTCTGCAGGGGTGTTCCTTGTTTAAACCCGTGATTATTTCATGCCAAACGATGATGCATCAATGATGAATCAAAGATGAAAATAATATTAATCAGCATTCATGAACTTTTATTTTTGAGATAGTACAATAACAAATTATCAATGTAAGAAAAAAAAAATTAAAAAATGCATGGACATATAGTTAACCAAAACAAAAATGTGACATATATATAGTTTTTCACGGATTATTTGAAAGTTACATGTAAAAATGACATATTTCAAATTTCTTTTTCTAACGACCTACAGGAGTGAGAGTGGTCTTGTTTAGAAATCCCACGCTCGTGATGAACCGTTTTGAGTTTCATTTTAAAGTCTTCAAATCTCCTCCAACTTGTGAGAGATAGTTTTACATATACTCCCCAGCTATTTTCAACCCATCGCGTATTTAGACAAGCGAACAGAGATTGAGAAATCTAGTGGAAAACAAGCATCAACATTTCGGATTTAAATTCCACTTATTAGATTGAAGTTAATTGTCTATCAATTAAATTAATTGGCGCGTAATTAGTTTCAGAAGTCGGTGTCTGGAAATGTTAAGTCACAAGGTCTTTAGTATCAGCAACTTTACCCTCCATGGCAGACCGTTCAGACAGGGGTAATTGGATTAAGCAGGAGGGGGTCTCGGACATTCTCCCAGGGGAGAGGGACTTCGTGGTAACGTTCCCATCATTTTTGGAATGACATATAATGAAGAGTTTGCAATACTCGTAATTTGTGGCTTAACATATAGCTATTGACATGCAAACCATCTGGAATTAACCTGTTATGATTTTGACTAAGTGCGGATTTCGGTAGAGAAAGTGTCGGCCGATCTACCGGCTTGTCAAGTGTAAAAGATAGGATATCACTTTTACACGGCAGTAGACCTTAAACTGCAAGTAGTTAGTGGATCTACTACAAGGCCAGGGCTGATGTTGATCCTATAATGAATTCTGACACACAAAATAGTACGAATGATTGTCAGTAAAATTGAAAATGAAATTGAATCTAACACACAAATGTAGATATACCGTTTGATTTGACAAATATACAGCTATTTCCGAACAGTTGCACAGACACGAACGGCGTCGCCAGTCTGTGAATTACTGCATACTTTTGCTATGCTGGGAGAATACACTGTATATCAAATTGAAGGCATTTTCCCTCATTATCTTTTTGTAGTAAAATACAAGTATAAAAATACAGGAGAATTTATCAGAATTTGTAACACGAAATGTCAGAGTCGTCATTAGTCTATGAAGCAATTACTTTCTTGCCTGGCATTTTTGTGTATTTTGGTCATTATTTTGTAGACACTTTCTAATTTTTGTTTATGATATTATACAATGAATTAAGCCAATATAGACATAACCCTTTTATAAACAAGCTAAGCATTTTGAAAATCCAAATTTTTCATCAAATACTGGTATAAAATTTATTATTTTGCATATATTTTTTTTTACATTATGAAATGTTACATATTGTATATTTCACGCAAGAAACAAAATCCTTAATTTAAAGAAAAATGTAATTTAAGAATGATTTTTTATTAATCTATAGTTTTGGTCAAGATGACGCCACGACTGTCTAAACCTTACATTCCACGCTTAATTGGAACTAACAAAATACCCATTTACTGATCCACACAAAATCGTGTTGAGTTTCAAGTTAAAAAGCAGAGGTCAAACCATTGAAATAAGTTAGAAGATTTCCGTTTCACTGGCTGTAGATGACCAGCTAAATTGCCCATATAATATACAATTAACATTTAACACCAGATGAAATTATAATAACATTTCTCAGTTTACATTCAGAAATTCGGTTTCCGTACTTATATACCAACAAGTGGCCAGAATGCTTCCTTATGTGTACTGAACAAAGATTTAAACGGATTTTATACTATATAATACATATCCTCTTATTGTGTCGAGAATTAAAAGTGGAAATTATTTTGATTGTTCGTCCAATCCTATAATAATAATATTTATATAAGTGAAAAATGAAAGTAGACAGAGCTTGTTATTGCCTTTTATTTGGTTACAGACATACCAGCTTTTCACCAGCGAACACAGTCGCCACCAAACTAAATAGAAAACGGGTTAGATGATAATTGAATAAGATAGATCAAATTAGTTATGTCTTTGATTTTTCATTTTCTTTGGGTTAAGCAAAAATTCCTTTAAGATTACTTGTAAATAATCTCTTTCTTTTGTCATCCAATATCTCTTCATTTGAATTAAAAATTTGACGGCCTTATTTATTTATTTTTCGAAGTTCTAAAGTGTCACCGAAATAAAATAATAATATAGAGACTAGGAAAAATATGACCAAGAGTCCGGTTTTTTCAATTTTGAAATTATTTGAGGGGAAAAATTAACCAGATAAAACAGAAAATACAAGATACGAATGATGTTAGAAATTGCAAATGAAATGGAATAAAAAATTTAAAAATGGATTTAAAAAAGATAAAACTGATTTAAAAAAAATAGAAAGAGATTAAAATAAAGATTTGACTTACCATGTGATGGTCTGTAACCGTGCATTGCGCGTGCGGCAGGGTAGTAACCAGCTGCGTTCATGTGTCCAGCATTTGAATCTAAAAAGTGGGGACTAAACATTTCCCCAATGTCCTCTGAAGGGAGTAGTCCCTGATCATAAGTATTCCCAGCAACTCTGTGTCCATCAGGTCTCATCCATGCGGATGGGTGAGAGGGATCTTGTGTTGGATCCATTTTTCTCTCTAATCTCAAAAAGTCACTAAAATTTTAGATATGTCTTATCTGGTGAAGTAACTCGTTGAGAAGTTGAATGAGCGTGTAAAATCCGACAATTAAAGATAAGGCTCTGACGACGGGAGATTATATTTTAGGGGAGGTCTCTATCCTTTTTTTCAAAATGATGATCCTCCTCTGATAATCTGTGGTCTGATAATTCAGACAATCTGTAATAAAGAGAAGAAATAATATTATTAAAATTTTAAATCATCAAAATAATTTTATCTTAAATTTAAATCTGATCAAATTAATCTTCTTAAAATCCTTAAAAATCATTAAGTTAAAAATATATAAATGTGATAATTCAAATTTAAATTCAACACAAAATAAGATAAGAAAAATCTAATATGCGTAAAGCGTTAATTATCATATAAATATTTTTGTTTAAATTGTAATTATTAAATTTGATAAAATAAGATCTACTATTATTATCTTGTCCAATGTTGTAAGATTTGACACAATGATACGACTTGACACTGATAAGTAAAATGATAATCTAGCCTTTAAAAAAAGAGCGCGTATATTAAATGTTAAAAATCTCAAGTTGTTTTTTTTTCTTTTATCTTATTAACGGATAAAATCAAAAATATTATCCACATCAGAGACACGTGCCATTGTATACACATAAGATTGAACGGATTAACAAAAGTGATAATTAAACAATAGCTACTATACACACTTTTTAACACAAGATTATAAGTTGTACTGGATTTTTATCCGCATCCCATATCACCTACTGTAATCAACGATATCGCACTTGTTAAAAATTATGTAGATACTCAGAAGAAATAACTCGTATATACACCAGCACTTTGGTTGTACTTATGACTGTTTGAATGAAATGTTCAATTTGAACAAGTACACGTTTGTTTTAGTGGCTAGTTCGCACACTCATTCTCAACATTGACTCTGGCGCCATACAGTTACAATCCGGAGTATGATGGCGCGACAGTGGTAATGCTAGCCAATCACGAGCAATCTTGAATTGTTGAAATTGACATAATAGTGACACGCCTCTGTAATTCGAACGCCCCCTTTACAATAGCCTGCACACTCAATAATCTACCAATAAATATATCATGTACATTTAACTTGTTTTGTATAGCAATTTTCGTTTGCTTACTCAACCATGTGTCTATGCTTTATTTTGATTGGTTAGGAGGCGTGGTCAGAAAATAATATGCCCGCCCATTGATATAATGTGCCTATTATACCTGCCAAATACAATATTTAACTCCGCCCATCTAATGTAAAGAATTGTAAATTTTATTTCTCGGGACAAGACTGGGATTTTGATTTTAACGCAAAAAAACGCAGTAAAGCAATAAATTTTAGGGTTAAAACATCGAGCACAAACCCGAGTCTACCCATCACTGAATCTTAACAATAAGGATTTCTATACCTGTGACTGAGTGTGTGATTTTGGGTCGTTTACAACCAAGATACGAGACCCATACCAGTCAATTATTTATCTTTTTTGTGGTAGCTAAGTTTTTAAAACCTAAATGCATTGATCATTTAATTTTTTCGATTTCATTGTTAGCGCTGATAAAAGTAAGAAAAAAAGATGTTAGTTGTTGAAATTTTGATTTTATCAATGTGGAAATTAAAATAATACTTTAGAAATAATCCAGTTTTTGTAATATCCATTATATATTCTTTTTCCAGATTTTCAATCGTATAAAGTTGAAAATAAATAAAATAACAATATATCACATAAAATTGGAAAAGGAAAAGAAGTGTTTTTTTCCTGCTGATAATATTAAAAGCTAAGACGCTAACAAGGAACTTGGTGTTAAAAAGTCCGGTTTCATGTTGAGTTGGGTAATAATTATACATAACAATATTTACCGTTGGATTTTTTCAGACAATCCTTTGATTTTCCTGTTAACAAAATCTCAAAAACTAGAAATCGCTAAGATTACAAAAATATCTAAACTTGATATTGTTACTAAGATCACTTGCTATGTATGTACTCGTGTACAGATTCTAATAGAATGAGGAGACATCCCATATCCTGGATATATATAGATGATATTGGGGGATTATCCAGAGGCAGATTAAAATTATCTTGTTAAACTTATTGGCTATTTCGCACCTACTTAATTGAAACTATAATGGCTGATAGGGATTATCACACGATTACCAATTTCCCGTTATTAATTAATCCACTTTAGGCGATAATCCTTGATTACAGGTGTTAATCGTCGTGTCATCCTATTGTTTTAATTGATAATCTATTGTCTGAAGGCGATCATCTTCTCAGACCCGGACAACGTAATATATTCATGCCCTGTCCTTCGTGTGATTTTATTAATTAATTTTAATTTTATTTTTACAAATACATTGCCACGGGAATATTGATTTTTATTAAAATATATTTTTTCACAACTATTTTAAATACCCCAAAGAAAGATATTGATAATACGATTAAAATGTTTAAACATTAATATTAGAAATGTTTCAAAATTTTGTCTTAACTTATATTTTTTCTTAACATAAATATACAGCAAATTTTGTAATCTATTTTTCAAAATGCGAATACATATTTACATACATAAAATTAACAAAATTATTAAGATTTCAATTTTGCCGGATTTAAGTTAAGGAAAATCTAAGTGAAGTGACATATACCTTTTTTTTTAATTTGATAATAAAATACATTAAAAAATAGTATATGACAGAAGAAATGATCGTAGTTTAAACGATGTTTTATTCACAGATTAATACAATGATGCAGTAACATACATATACAGTGTGGAAAGGATTCGAGAACAAGACCAATGTCTTGTAGTGCAAACTTGTAAGGAATGGTTGTGAAACTTGGACTAGCTCATAGGAGCATGTATGTATAATGTTAACATGAAAAAAAGAGAAGAGTATGTTACTGGTGATTCCCAGTTTACAAGGAATGGTTGTGAAACTTGGACTAGCTCATAAGAGAATATATCTATAATTTCAACATCAAAAAATAAGAGTATGTTACTGGTGATTCCCAGTTTACAAGGAATGGTTGTGAAACTTGGACTAGCTCATAAAAGAATATATCTATGATGTTAACATGAAAAAAGGATAAGATAAGTTACTAGTGATTCCCAGAAGAAAATCTAAAGTAGTATTTAGAAATCCCACGACGTCTTATACTTTTGATTTCATGTTTTCTAATATGACATTATCTCGTAATTAGTTTTTCAAGTTCATTACATATGTTTTATGTATCTATGAATTCATATTTATAATGACGATTATTTTCCTATGGGAATCAATTAAAAACCGTATCTGACGTTAATATTTAGTTTTATGTTGCAATAAAAAAAGTCTCTAATGTTAAAATTAATTTCTCGTTTCACGTCTTGAGTAACATCATCAGTTGACTACCCCCTCCCCCTCTGGTCGTGTTAACATCATTCAGTGTTGCATCAATTTCTCTTGAAAATTCCCTCGTGCAAATTGTAAACAAAATGAGAATGTTTTATTAAAATGCCATAATTCAAGTGCTTTTGTCTTTATTTCTCCCAATTGCAATATTTTGCTATAATAATAATAATAATAATAATTCAAATAATTCATAAAAATAATAATAAATCAGTGTTGCGCTGCATGTCCGAGTGATGAATGTATCACATATAATATTGAATGTAAGTAACCTTGATTAATGTGCAGATTTAACTCTCTCAAATCTATATATAAATCTGCATCGATTGTCATAACAACGTGTATATTTTGTAGAAAAAAAGGAATTAAAACCCAGTGCATAAGGATCAGCAGTTTAATAAACAGGAATACATTTCACCAGCGAATGTCGCTAATTTCGCACATGTAACTAACTCCTCTTTTTTCAACTGATAAAATTAGACATAGACTCTGTGCATGTAATGTTTGTTTATACCCCCGTGCTTAATCGTGACAATCAATTCCTTTAGAGTTTTACCATGCACTTCTTTTGCATTTTTATGACATAATGCATTCAAATTGCCATGTGCTGTTTTTGAATGTATTTTTTTCATTAAAAATTCAAACATAGCACATGACAATACGTATCCTATCATCTTATGAACAATTCCTATTTGTTACAGTTAGTCCTACTTCGGTCCCCACTACTACATGTATATTTCACGAAATTGTACATATCTGTCATGTGCTGATTTTGAATGAATGCATTTTTTTAAAAAATACAAATTAAAAATCAGCACATGGCATATCTGACAAAATTTTTAAAAATTCTCTTAATCAACCATTCAAAATTAATTTTTTTTTAAGTGAACATTTAAACACAACTGCATCATTGTATCTAAGGATTAGCTGAGATATACCTAATCGATGAACACAATATTGCATGTAAAGTATAGGGGCAATGTGTAGTGACGTGAAAATAGAAAATGCATTAAATGCATACAAGAGTCGATCTCTCTCTCTCTCTCTCTCTCTCTCTCTCTCTCTCTCTCTCTCTCTCTCTGACCATTAGTCACAACTGTTATTTATATTTTTATGATGAAGGCCTAAGAGTTTTTTGAATTGTAAACATTGAAAAAAATACAAATATACATATATAATGGAAGTATTACAGGAGTTGAGTGACGTTTAGCTGTCATTTTGAAATTTTAGGGAAGATAAAAAGAGTCATCTGATATGAATTTTAAAATCTTTTCAGTATAAGTTATCATGTTAAAACGTAAGATATGATTCTTATCAAAGTGCACATACGGTACAGACCTGTCGAAAGTTTAACAATAAGCTAACGAACTAGTGCCACATCGACAGAACACATAACTCCAAGATTTCGACAGCTTCTTCGGCAACTGCTAACTATCACTCGGCCGCTATCCGGGTAACTTGTTTACTAACCTCGACCACTGGACAGCCGAACTTCGACCCTTTTCGTCAGTTCAGTGTTAAACTTTCGACAGGTCGGTACCGTACTCACAAAATACTACGTGCCGGCTTAGCTTTTTGTGATAAGTACTACTATTTTACGGAAGTTACAATATACAGATGTAATAATTATTCAGATTGATAAGAAATATGAACACACTTGAACATTTAAGTCCCCTAACTGTATATTTCTTTACAACATAGTCCTCCACTCTTAAAGTTATTTGTAAATTTGTAATTTTAACAAACTTCTCCACTTAAGAACAATTAAGTTGTTTATTTCCTCAACAGGTCTCATTTTTCTTCTAATTTTTCAATGTATATGAATACATATACAAGTAATAGTGTTGATGTATTTTCCACGTGTTTATTTTGGATCAATTTAATTTAGAAATGTCCGCGGCAAAATGAGGACATGAAATATTGATTTTTTTCATCAATTTTGTGAATTTTTAAAAACAAAGTAAATATTTTTGATGAATCATATTGCTTTGATTTGAACACGTTGTCGAGCGATTGTGCATCGGTTAAAAAGAGTACCAATCACAAGGATTGATATAAATGTCAAGTTCAAGTTTAAAATATTTTCTCTTAAAGTGCCAAAATGTGAACACATATGCAGAAAAAAACTTTTACATCTGATTTTTTGTCTTTTAAAAAAGACACATCATTGTCATTATCACTACATTTACAATATCTATTTGAAGTGTTCACTGATGTGTGTGTGTGTGTGTGGGGGGGTTGTTTTGTTTTGTTTTTATCTATATGCATTTGCGTTAAATAGCCGCGGTCAAATAACAGGAAGATTGGTCCATATATTCTTTGTAATTTGAATCAGTAGTTGGTAGTTGACAAAGAAAATTACAATGAAACTGTTGAATTAGGTCCACAGAACAATTATTCTGTCTACCAAACAGCTGAAAGTACTAAATCAGGTCCATAGAACAACTATGGTATTCAATCATTGTATCAATCCAAAAGCTGAATCTACTGAATTAAGCCCCGAAAACAATTGTTGGGTCAATTCAAAAGCTGAACTTACTGAATTGGGCCCAAAAACATTAATTGTTTCAATCTAAAAGCTGAACCTACAGAATTAAGCCCAAAGATCAATTATTGTGTCAATCCAAAAGCTGAATCTATTGAACTGGGCCTAAAAACAACTTTTATGTCAATCCAAATGCTGAACCTACTCAATTGGGCCCAAAACATTAATTGTTTCAATCTAAAAGCTGAACCTACAGAATTAAGCCCAAAGATCAATTATTGTGTCAATCCAAATGCTGAACCTACTCAATTGGGTCCAAAACAATTATTGTGTCAATCCTAAAGCTGAAACTGCTCAACAATGTCCACAAACAATTATTATGTTAATTCAAGGAAAAGAAGAAGAAGAACTGTGGAGGGATAAATTGCAAGGTGGATTATAACGAGGATTCAAAATGGGATGCCGATTTATCACTAATTCGTTAGCTGAATGTTACATTTTCGACAGGCCTGTAACATGGTTAATTAGTGCAATTTAGAACAATGTATAGATTATCATCGTCTTCGCCGACCAATGAGAAAATGTGGCGTTTAAGAAAACCAGCGATCCGTAATAAGCAATCAATATTAAGGACACAAGAACTCATGGGTCTCTGCTTTGAGTACTTTGACCTTTTTACAATTTTTGTAGTCCTTTCTATGTTATCTAATGACCAGTCAACGAAAAATATTTTTTCACACAGTTTGTAAACACTACTTTCAATATTACACCATACAGTGATGATTTTATTAACACATATTCCATTTTTAATATCTATGGGGTACTTGTTTTTCAATTTCACGGCTCGCTGCTGCACCGTTCATTTCAATCTCGCTGTTGGATGCATGTTCGGTGCACCTGTCTAACACAAGAAGTGTAGCTGGGTTCCCTGCGAGATGACAGCTCAATGTTGGTAACGAGCTGTTAGTCAAAACATGTTTACATTTATCAAGCTTTGAGAAGTGGCTATGAACCATGCTTCATTTCCAGTTTCATAAATACATTTATCATATGCACAAATTAAGAAATCCCAAAAGTGTGATATATATCAAAAATAGCCGCATTTTCGTAAATTTCTCTTGGCACCAAACTGATATTTTACATCCCGAGTTAAAAAGCATATCGGAGATAGTTAAATCGAGTATTACCTGATCTAGATACAGATTGTCGCTGTTCCTCTCCTTTGTTATTGTTTTTGAACATTCTTTTTTCTGTATGTCTGCAATCCCTGAAGTACTTAGCTCTATTCATTTGATTCTGCTTACCAGACATTTTGATGACATCGGGGCCAAGCAATATACAGTACAGACCTGTCGAAAGTTTAACATTCAGCTGACGAAAAGAGTGGAAGTTCGTCTGTCGAGTAGTCGAGGTTAGTAAACAAGTTACCCGGAAAGCTGCCGAGAGATAGATAACAGCTGCCGAAGAAGCTGTCGAAATCTTGGAGTCGAGATGAGCTGTCGGTGAGGCACTAGTTCGTTAGCATAGTGTTAAACTTTCGACAGGTCTGTACTGACTGTTATAGATATTCCACACACAAAATTTTGCAATCGTGAATGGTTTTACCAGAATTTCGATACTAAACTTGTAATGACAGAGGCTTGCAAAACAGGTCATTTTGTTAACGAACATCCGGACTCTGACTGGGTACTTTTTCATCCTGGTTTTATCCGTTTTCCCCTACATTTCCTTAAGGATTCTATATTTTAAAGTTTCACACAAAACAAATTTGGTTAGTTTGTAGATCACAAGATAAGATCGTACCGAAGCGTTTGTATATGATTACTGAAAGTGCTTATGTGTTCCTCGTAAATGTGCAGAACTTGGATTTTTTACCAAATGTAATATTCAAAATTCTCATGATGTCTTTTTTGTAAAAATTGAAAATCCTGCACATAACACAAGTTGAGATGCATCGACTTTGAAATATAAAACGTGATTCTTTACTGATTGTTAATTTTCATATCTACTTAACTCTGGGTCAATGTTCAATTGTTCTTTAACTAGGATTTTCCTTAACTGAATTTTTGCAAATTATAAATCTTAGAAAGTTTGTTATTCTTTTAAAAATTCAGGAATCTAACGCGTTGTTTTGAAGATCATTGAAGTTTATAATATATTTGTTAAGGTTTGTTACAAATATTATCTTATAGTTCCGAAAACGATTGTCATCATTTGCTAAATTTAAGTTAAGAAAAATGTTATAGTTTAAGTTAAAAGTGATTGCGATACTGGGGCTAGTTGATGTTTTGAAACATTGTTGATATAAATAGAAAATTCATTTAAAAAATAAATGAGTAAAAAAAATCAATAATTATGATATTTTTTTAATGTTACGAATATATTAACCTTCTAGCATTTTGAAATTAGGGATAAACTACCGCTAAATGACATAGAACATTGACAAGTAAAATGTCACACAATTAACTGGGAGGCATGCAAACTTGTTTTTACCATATGTATAGAAAAAATAATTAAATAATTATTCCGAATGGACAATACGAACTTCAAGATCTAATTTGTATAAAAAATATCAGGTGATACAATCTAGTTGATACTGTCATGGGAGCCATGTGCGCCAAGAGGGAATTAGGAATACTAATATTATAGTCCAGGTACAGACACATGGCAATATGAACTGAAACTAGCCTGACATTTGACAGATGTTAAAACACTAGAAAAATATCAGAGGTAAAAGATATGTGACATGCAAAAATAGAAAAATTCTGGTGTCAGCTCTATTTTCGAAGTACATTGTATTTTTTAAGATCCAACGCTGTATCATTCATTCATTCATTCATTCATTCATTCATTCATTCATTCATTCATTCATTCATTCATTCATTCATTCATTCGCCAATGGTACGAAATATATGTGGGTAACCATGTACACAATTTTTAATTTAGGAGAATTGAATAACTGAATCTCTCTCTCTCTCTCTCTCTCTCTCTCTCTCTTTCTCTCATACTGACAATATGTATTCATGATAACATGATATAGATCCAGGCCATCTCCTTATTTATTTATTTATTTATTTATTTATATTTATTTATTTATTTATTTATTTATTTATTCAAGTGCCATATACCTTTTTAAATTCTACCATTCGTGTATATTTCATTCATAATACGCCGGGAATGAACGTAGAGTGTTATTTCTTAAATACACAATTTTTTAAATGCTGTCATATAGCATTTTTTTAATTTAATCATAAAATACATTCAAAAAATGTCATATACCATTTTTTGAATGTATTTTATGATTAAATTCAAAAAATGGTATATGACAATGCAATTCCTGCTACATTTTTTAAAAAGTATTAAAAAATGGCACAAGTACCAACAGTTGATATTACAACTTAATGTTTATTGCAGATTAACACATATTTACACCATTAAATAATGCAATAAACATGTAGTTCTTTATTCATCTCATACACAGAGACAGGGGTGATCCTCTATATTAAGTCCGCCTTCCTATTTTGAAATACAAATTAAACACTTCATACGTGTTGTGTTCTGGGTTCATAATAATGCGGTTTAACTCAACTCTGACATAATGACGGATTACATATTGATTGAGAGTGAAATCCATCCGCGAAGAGACAATGATGTTTTCCTACTTATTTTGAAAATTACTACACAGCAGCAACTGATGAACAATAATAAATTAAATCAACTACGCGCCCATATTGAATTAATGAGCGTGTGCCAATTTCTCCGCCCACAAATTTAGTCAGTGGTAAAAAAGATAGAGAAGATGTTTGTCATATTAAACCATATAAATTGAAATTAGAACCAGAATCTTAACACTCTGAATGACAGGGTCGGTCCCCCATCTATCATTAAAACTCGATTTAAGGGGGAACATATAAGTATCTATTCCCCTTAATTATAGGCATTAATTGGCGTTTAACTGTAAATTTTCCTCCCTCCCGCCCTGGTGTGATTTGTAACCATATGGACACATACCGGGGACTCCGGCCGTGATGGTTCCCCCTTCTCAGAGGCATGTCAAATTTAAGTAGCTAAAATTTAATTTACACAAGATGTACATTATTTTAGACGTTTTTATGGGTTTAAAATTGAGGCTGTTAAAATAGAAAAACAATTAAGGCTTTGTATCATAATTTAGATGAAGAGTTATAACAATTGAAAACTCCAAATAACCAAACTTTGGCGGTTATTTTATCATTTATATACGGAAATTCAAAATTCGAGGATTTTCTTTCTAGCATACATCATGAGCTGTTAAAAAATCATAGTAATTTCAAAATTTAAGAATTTCATTCTCAGTTTATGTGATTGACTTTCTAAAAGTTCAAAACATGACACCTTTCTCCTGTGTTATTTAAAATCTCTCAAGTTTTTTTTTTAACCTTTATTGAATATCCGAAACCTTACAAAATAATTAAGCATATTAAACGTAATCGCATCGTATTTTAAAGAACACTAGAACATGTGTATTTAAAATATAAAAAACGTGAGTGCAATGAAAGCAAGTTTTATTATATGCTCCAGATAAGGTTCTTTAACTTATACCGAATAGGTCGGTCCCTGTTAAGGTAGAGAAAACCGGATTTCGTAACAACATTTAATGCAGGTGTAATAAAGTCAAACAAAACATGCGTTTAATATCATCAAACAAAACACTCGATGCGTTTAAATCGTCAAATAAAACACTCAATGTGTTTATATCGTGAAACAAAACACTGGATGTGTTTATATCGTCAAACAAAACACTAGATGTGTTTATATCGTCAAATAAAACACTCAATGTGTTTATATCGTCAAATAAAACACTCAATGTGTTTATATCGTGAAACAAAACACTGGATGTGTTTATATCGTCAAACAAAACACTTGATGTGTTTATATCGTCAAACAAAACACTAGATGTGGTTATATCGTCAAACAAAACACTAGATGTGGTTATATCGTGAAACAAAACACTTGATGTGTTTATATCGTCAAACAAAACACTTGAAGTGTTTATATCGTCAAACAAAACACTAGATGTGGTTATATCGTCAAACAAAACACTAGATGTGTTTATATCGTCAAACAAAACACTAGATGTGGTTATATCGTCAAACAAAACACTAGATGTGTTTATATCGTCAAACAAAACACTAGATGTGTTTATATCGTCAAACAAAACACTAGATGTGGTTATATCGTCAAACAAAACACTAGTTGTGTTTATATCGTCAAACAAAACAATCGAAACTGTCGATTCCTACAAACACTTGATGCATTTATATTTCGAAAAAGACACCCTATACGTTTATTTCGATTGTCAAACAAACACTAGGTGCGTTTATTTAGTGACATAAAACAAGAATTTCAAGAAATGCTTGTATATGGACAAATATAAATGCGCAAGGCGTTATACAGTAAGTCCAGACAAAATCTATGGCCAAACAAAAACACACGGTGTGTTTAATTTACATCGCTATACGAAACACTCAATGAATTCGACGTGACGCGAATAAGGTACATGTATATCTTTTCCTAATTCCATATCCGGTATGAATAAACGCAACAATGACCAGATTCATTTCAGCATTATTAAAATATAATCATTGTGGGATTTTAACAGTGTTTGATATTAAATGCATTCGGAAATCGAATGTAAAACCGTTCTTACAGTATACTCACGTTCCGGCGTCTTGGACAACGGGATAAACGATTAAAAATCAATCGTTTAGGATTTTTGACAAATTGACGGATGGCGACAGTTTTAGTGAAAAAAAGAAATTTGTTAAAAAGAGAACACCCTGCTATGTTTAATGAATATATGTTAAATGACATTTTAGACAAATGAAATTAACAAAAAAATGTATTTCTGTGACATGCGCCCAACTGCTAAGGTATGGGGCGACGGAAGTCAATAATTATATTAGTCGTCTGCGAGCCTAGATTTTCCGAAAAGAAACATATTTAAATTTGATTTCATGAATATAGGAAAGTGTGTTTATCTGTTGTATGCAGTTGGATTAGTTTGAAGAACTCGATCATGAATATAAAATACATATTTATATTTTGTAATTTTGGAATAAAAAGCCTATCAATTCGGAACTTTCCTGGCTTTATCATACTCAACCATCCATTGAAAAGTCACGTGTCGTGGTGTTAAAGTACGATTTCTCGCAGCGTTGCTAATTTGATGACGTTGCTGCGCGTGCGTTTTGTATGTTCAAGGTGACGACATTCTCAGTTTCTTACTGTTACAAATATCCATTTTTCGTTAAATCGTTTGATGTAATTTAGTAATTGAACCGAACCTTATATCTTGGGGCGTAAAAAATAAGATTTTATTGCAAAATTGAACAAATTTACGAGCTTATCAATACGACAAAATCTGTAGATGTTACAATAACGTATTATCAAATTATAATTAAATTCTTGATATTAAAGCCATTTATTTCTAATTAAATCATAATATAATAAATTTAAATGGTATCTGAAAATATTGTTCACTTGACAACACGTGTATGTCCCTTTATAATCCTATATTTATTATTTGAAAACGACAATATTTAAATTTCTGCATGCACTCGATGTGTGATACGCTTGTTCGTCACGTCCGTGTTTGTCGACAACATTGTCATGTGTAGCCTTTTTATTTATTTTTTTATTTTAGTTTATTTTTTTATTCCAAATCAATGTTTGTAGTTTTTGCGCATAAAATTATCCATATTTACATTTTGCCCATACTCAACTATATAACTACGGAAAACAAACAAAACTATCATGTCCGAATCACAATCTAGAAGCAAAGTAAAGACTGGAACTAACAAGTGAGACCGAGTGCACTGGAAGCTTAAGCATCTCCTGTTTAGCTAGCTACACCTACCACGTGTGTAATAAAAATTGAGTGAAAGACATCCTTGCATAGGCCATTCACGATCTGATGGCAGAGTTATTATAAACACGGGTACAAGCCTAAAATCAAATAAATTTGTGGATTACAACGTGTAACCGTATGTATACATTCACGCCTACTCACGGTTTATTTGTTTGCAACTTATTTCATAATGTTCAATATACTTAGTGTAAACATTACTATCAGACGTGAACGACCTTTAGCGTTGAGATCAGGTGCTACAGAAGTCTCAGCAAGGGATTTGAGAGAGGTAGTTGAGTTTGGGCCACTGTTTAGATATCAAAAGTGACAATGCCGTAGTAAGCTAAAATTCAATTCTATATTTCAATGAAACCGTTTTTGGATTGTAATTTATGATTCAAAAATGGTATATGGCAATGGTACTATAATGCAATTTTGTCATTATTTATGACCTTGTGTCAACTACCTAAGTCTGCATATATCAGATGTGTTTTCTTTCTTTTTTTCTTTTGTTGGTGGTGGCATAAAGATAACCTTCAGCTCCGGCGTTTTTATTTCATGCAAATGTATTTGAAAAACACATAAATGAATATTTTCTGTTACAGTAAGCTTGGGGGTTGGTCCTCGCATGAAAAAGTTTTTCAGTTCTGAAGCTCGCGATCGGTGGTTTCTCTGGGTAAGCCGATTTTCCCCACCATCTTTAACTAACCTCCTCGATGTAAGTTATAGATTCTCGACTTGGACGTAAAACACCATTAATTCACTGCCCTTCACTCCCCGCTTTTTAACAAACAGTAGAATAATATTGCTAAAAAAGGATAGGGATAAACAAAAGAAAATTAAGAAAAAATGAAAAAAAAAAAAAAAAAAAAAAAAAAATCCGGAGGTTTGATAGTAATACGTGATTGAATCAGTGAACTCTGTTTGTCAACATGTGAAGTCTGTCAGTTAGAATATGGCTTCTTCTTCCCGTTGTTCCGGGAAGTTGATAATTGGATGAACCGCTTCTTGGGATTCCAATCAGGAAAAAATTCTCACTCCGTAATTACGTTTTATAATATTTAATTTCCGGATTACATTTCATTAGCAAAATAAAATGCAAGATCACAAAAGTCTTAAAATTAAAAGTGAAGATATAACTGAAATATGTTTATTTTATCAAGTGTAGTGGAGTAATGGTATTTTACTCCACAGTCAAGATTATTTCACTAAAATCGTGACGGTCAACTCTGGAATGATTGAGGAAACTGGAGTATCCGAAAAAACCACCGACTTTCCACAAGCGACAAACTGCCTCACTTTAGGATCCGAGCCAAGCGGGATACAAATTAGACCGTGAGTGAAATGCGCTGTGCATATGTAAGCATACGTCTTAGACCGCTTGACCACCCAGGGCAATTTATTTTATCAAACTGAAGTAAAAAGAAAAAAATTCGTAGCCATTTGTTGTGATGTGATACTTTTGAATGTTACATGAGGCATTCAATTAGCACACGGCAACCACAATATTGGTATAAATTTATGAAATAATTTCTGTTAATGGAAATAATGTACTAGGAATCGACTAATAACACACAAAAATGAACGATCAACCAAACAAGACAAGGTGATAACTGTTGAAACATCCTGGCTTCGAACGAGCAATGGAGTCAATAACGCAATAAATGTTGTCTAACGGCATCACAAGACATACCCTCTTATGTTACGATTTGCAGCCAATAAAAATCATATATAGTTTATTATACCTCACATATATTAAATGTAATTGGATGTTTTCCAATTACAAGACATGTAAGAAATGAGGTATTTCCCACAAAATTACTGTCAGCGTGTGACAACCTCTCACAGCCATGTGACAATACTATTATCACCCGGTGATAACCCGGTACAAGGGAAATAACTCGTAAAACAGAACTGTGTTGACATTTGGTAAACAATAACAATGGCGGCCAGTCGTTTTTAATTATGTATGACAAAGATGCAGAAAGCACAAAAAGAGTCACCCAAGCTTCAGTGAAAATACTGGAAATGTATTTGATGGAAACGGAAAGAGAGGTAAACCTAGATTCTGTGGAATCTAAAGTATGCAGACGAGCGTAAAATTATTGTATAATATCGAATGCTTACATTCTCCGATTTGATTGGAGATATTCAGTTATTCTCAATAACAAACTATCTAGAATAAACAAATAAAAATATTTAAAAATAGTGTCTCGCCTTTACAAAACAATCTTTTAAAACCAAATTATGCCGGGTCACACACCACTACACGGACCTTACTAGAAATTTATTTCCGGTCGAGAGTTTTATAATCTCAGTATTACTAAATTTTTTCTTGCTTTTTAAAAGTTTCGTTGTGTTCTACGTTTAATTTCCATTAAATGATATACGGCATTACTATCGCCCCGCCTTTGCTGCATTTTTTCTAAAACTTAAAGAAGTAGTAATAAATAATTTGATTACTAAATGTCATATTTACGGGTTGCTTCGATGGCCGAGTGGCTCACGGCATATTCATCGACGTCCTTGATCGATGGCCTTGAGTAGATCTCTGCGTCTCACTGCCTAAACTTGAATCAGGCAGAGCCCCAGTGCTTCATTTCCGGGCACTCTGGGCTTCTGGAATGGACCAAGGCCTCGATAAATTCAGTCAGTAATAAAACAATCTATTAAAACACCGAAAATCACAGACTTATTGCAAAATAAGTGGTTTCAGCATTTGTTTATAATTTGCCTTTACTTGTTTCATTCTTACTTTTTGTTAACAAATGCATTGTAACACACCTCTTCCATTACTTTGTAATTATTTATAGACACTTTTAATTTTATCATAAAGGCTAAACAAATGTTTTTCTCTCATTTGTAACTTTTTATACTCGATTTCAACACGAGTTATTTTATTTCTGGCTTTTAAATATTTTAAGACATGTCAGAGTTCATAAATCCTCATAGAGAACTAATGAAAACTTTTCTTAAAGCGCCAAAATTTTATATTTAATTAAAACATAGATTAATTGTAAAATATAATATACTTTACCGTTTTAAACGAATATTTAAAAAAATTCACATGAACCAAAATAATACAAAAATGAGTTTAAATTCCAATACAAAATCATTTATATAAATTTCCATCTTATTCCCTATATGAAAGATATCATTACTATGGATTGAATTCACTCACACGTATCACATCTCGCGAACACAGAAAATAATTCTGAATTCGCCAAAGTTAAAGCAGCAATTTTATACCACAAGTGGGGATTTAATTTTAGATTATTTTTGTCATACTCCTAAAACCTTAAAAAAATTATCAGACGTTTTCTCCCACATATTACCGTTATCTTTGGCAGAAATTCTTCCGTGTCTTTAGCGGCCTTGCAACAGCATCAAGAGTCGTATCAAAGATAAAAACGATATCTTATAACTGCTGGAAGAATGATTTTGATAATTCAAACTCCAGGACCGCTTATGACAGCAACAAAAACCGTGATAGCTTACCTTATCAGCTAAAACCACTTGTGTCCAACTGCCTTAATAAAATCACTATGATATGTTTACATTATACATGATTACAGAAATTTGATAAGTTTTTATCTCGGCTGTAATTAAAGAACGATTGTTGATGTTAAAATCATTAATCTTTGAGATATTCATCTTTTTGGAAACTGTAACTTCTAGGCCTTGTTCTAATGCATCAGTCAAAAGAACAGGAGACCAATAAAACACGAGGAATCAAAAGCTATAATTTGATATTGATACCTCTAATTTGATTGGTTATTGATATTGGCGCGAAACAGTGCAATACCTCGTGAAATATTGATTTGTCAAGTGCAGAAGATTCATCTGTCAATGTTTCCGGTTTCTATAATGTGTATTTATGTTCATAGCAAATTCCATAGTTTATCTTGAAACTTTAGCTACCCTGGGGTAACGTTAATTACTGGTACCGGTCAAGTTATAGGCTTCGTCGTGGTTAGATTGTCACGATCAGTGTTGGCGGATTGTGCCCGGTTCTCGTACCGAAAGTGGTAGGTGGCTATCCAAAGTCGAAGTATTCCCTTAATGAATTACTTCACAACTGGTTACCATATTGACATGCCGCAAGTGGCAGATACCACTCCTAAGTCATCAATGGCCTCGATAGATATTGTATTTATTGTAGCTAAGTTCAGACATCCATTTATTATTTGGAATTCTTGTTTGTTCTGTACATAGCTGTTTATGTGCACATTTCCATATTTCTTTGAATTGTTTTCAAAAATACTATTATAAACCTTTAACAAACATGGTAATATGGTAATCTATAAACATTGACATGGTACACCAGTGGACACCATTTCTACTACGACAGTACGTGACTTGTGCTGATTGCACCGTGGATGTTTTGTATAATATGTGTTGCCACAGTGTTCGTGTTTTTGATGATCAATGTTTTCTTTTAAACTTCACTCGACTTAGATATGAATGAACGGATGAATGACTCCAAGTCGATGTTTTGGGTCCAAGTAAATGTTATTTTGCTTATATTCAAGAATAATAGACGCAACCTGAACCATGGCGCGACCTTCGACAAGTGAACAATATACATGTTTACGTTATTAACCATAACTTCCATGTAATTTATTTTAGCGATTCTTTGAAGTATTGCAAAAAAGTAATTTAAGCATCACGTATTTTATTTATTTTATCTTATTTTATTTCATTTTTCTTACAACTTGAGTGTATTTGTCTTTGCCTTTGGTTCAAGTACAACGTACAATATATATAAATCTAAAGAAACAATAAAGATACTTAAACAATAGTCAAGTGGCTCAAGTGAGTCCCACAAACAGTTAAAATACTACTTCAAGTACTTCGGTAGTGCAGCTGTCTTGATATCCGGACGGCCGATGGTGACTAACAAATAATAATAAAACAAAGAAACTATTTTTAACGTATGTACAAAAATTCACAAAATTTTTGAAATAAATTTTTCAAACATTGTGATAATTTGTGAGCCTGATGTTCATTTTGGACAAACCAGAAATAGGAAATTCAATTACTGTTTAGGGTGTATTTCGCGTTATGGTACAGATTGTTCCTACTATGGGAGCTTTTATAACGCGGTTGATAAGCTGTTTACAAATAAATTGTTGACAATTTATAATTACACAATACCACTTGCTTCGATGTACTTCAAAGATCTACTTATCGATGGATACCAATTTGTCCGAAAGTACTTAAATGAAGCCATTAGATGTTACATGACTTTAAATTATTTTTACTGTTCCATTTGACACTTAGTTAGCCACTAGGTCCCAAAGCTTTCACACCAAACCAGTAGATATCACTTTGTCCCAGAGTACTTATATTCTACCTCTGGATGCTTCTAGGCCCCCACACTGCTAACAACCAGCAGCTTGCCACTTGGTCCTTAATTACTTACAACCTACCACTTGCTTCAAAGCACTGAAAACGACTACTACTGGATGTCATTTTGTTACTTTTGATCAAACAACTGAGTGCCATATGATTCTAAATCATTTGCACTCTACAACTTGCAACGTACGTACAACCTACCATTTGATGCCATTTGGTTGATTGTTGAACATCACTTGTAAAAGAAAACAAAAGCATGCAAGGATTGTGAATAACGTCCTTTCTTTGTCCTTACCGACATGTACTTTTGTGTAGGGTAAATCCACTCCCCGAATTACTCCTCCACAAATATGGCGGGAAGTTTGAAGGAGAAACGGAATCACCTAATTGGGTGTTTATCTCTAATCCTGTACAATGGTGGAAAATCCATACAAACGCAAGGATTAAAAACGTAAAATTGAAAATCCTATATACTGTAGATGGCCGAATTATCAATACGTTTTAATAATAAAGCAGTGTGATGACACAAACATTACATTAAAGGATCTCCTCAAGTTTCCTGAACTGCAAAGAGTCATTAATACATGTTTTTGGGGTTTTGCTATCGTATCTCCTTCCGATTTTTGGAAATTTTGAAATGTGTACACAGTGGAATGAAGTAATGGTGGTTTACGCCCGAGCCAAAATTCCTTAACTTATATCAAAATATTCAGTTCTTAACAATGAAACCAAAGTGGCTGGGTAAAACAGTTTACTGATTGTTTTCAAACCACAATCCTCACAAGTGGGATTCGAAACTAGGCGTTGTATGATGACGCTCTGAACCAATCTGCCACCAAGGTAAAAATCAAATAAAATAAATATTACCAAGGACATGCCTCACTAAAGCATACAGAACAAGAAACAAGACGAAAGTGACAAGATATCAAGACAACAATTTTATAAAAATTGCAGACTGACAAAGTGCGGGTGGTTCTCCAACGACAGTGATTCTTTGTCCACAATAAATATCAAATATCTTTGCAGCTTATAAACATTAGGTTGTGAAATATAGATAAAATCTCCCCAAATATGGCGGAAAGTTTGAAGGAGAATCGGAATCAATTATCTGATTGGATGTTTAGCTCTCATCCTGTACAATGGTGAATCCAGACAAAATCCACTAACGAAATCGAAAAACTAAAAAACCTTTATTGGCGTATAAATATTAAGCTGCGTTATAAAAAAAAATATTGTGATGACACAAACGCGAACTTAAAGGATTTCCTAAATGTTCTAAACTGAAACGAGTAAATATTACACTCATTTGTCGTTTAGTTATCAGGCCGCCTAGCCCCATGGGAATTTGAAATATTGACACAATGGAATAGAGTTTTATTTCCTAGTCAAGATTCTTTCACTTATACCAAGAAGACCAGTTCAGATAAAACTGCAGAATTTTGACACTGAACTTTTTGTAAGTTTAAGATCTTCACAAATGGGATTCAAAACTAGGCGTCGAGAGGCGCTGTCTTCCATACGATAACGTTTTCAACCACTCTAATCAAGGTCCAAATATCGAGGTTTTATTATTTTGAAAAAGTATTTACATCCACGGGCATAAATCAAAGCTACACAAAGAATAAGATAGAAGACGCAAGTGAAAAGAAATAAAGGTAACAGTTTCATGAAAATGACAGTCAACATGCGGATGGTTCGCCACCTATAGTGATGCTCTGTCCACAATAAATATCAAATCTGTTTGCTGCATATAAACACAGGTTGTGAAATATAGATAACTTTTCCACAAAAATGGCGGGAAGTTTGAAGGAGAATCGGAATCACCTGGTCGGATTTTTATCTTATCCTGTACAATCGTGGAAAATCCAGACAAAAACCAGCGATAAAAATGTAAAATTGAAAAACCAATATTGGTGACAGAATTATCAATCTGGGTTTCAGAAATAAAACCGTGTGATGACACAAACATTTTCGTACATGATTTCATAAAATTTTCTTAACTGAAACGAGACAATCATATTTGACGGTTTGTTATCGCATCCCTATCAGTCCCTTTGGAAATTAAAACATTATGACAAAGTGGTTCTCCATAGGCAATGGTTCTCTGTCCACAATTAATATCAAATCTCGTTGCTGCATATAAACAGGCTGTGAAATATAGATAACATTTCCACAAATATGGCGGGAAGTTTGAAGGAGAATCGGAATCACCTGATTTGGTGTTTATCTTATCCTGTGCAATGGCGGAAAATCCAGACAGAAGCTACGGATGAAAACGTAAAATTGAAAACCAATATTGGTGACAGAATTATCAATCTGTGTTATAATAATAAACAGTGTGATGACACAAAAAGTTACATAGAGGATTTCCTAAATTTTCTGAACTGAAATGACTAAATATTAGTTGTGGTTTTGTTACCGCATCCTCAGCAGTCCCGTTTGGAAATTTGAAACATTGACTCAGTGGAATGTAGTAATTGTGCTTTTCGCCCCTGGTAAAGGTTATTAAACTAGTATCGAGGATGTCAGTTTTTAGATGGAACTGAAGTGGCTGGATAAAAGTGCAGACTTTCCGCAAATTAACGGTAACGTTTTAAGAATAAGATCCTCGTGATTGGAATTCAAACCTATGCTCTTGGATCCGTTAGCTGACGCTTAGAACCACTCGATTGTCAAGGTCCAAACATCACGAATAAAATCTGGTAAAAATAGTATATTGTATAAACGACCCAAAAAGTCCAATGTAAAAGGTATTTCCACCAAAGAATGCTTCATTGAAACACTCAGAACACCAAAAAGATACAAGTTAAAAGATAAGAGAATAACAATTTCTGGTAAGGGGGTTCTGCACCGACAATTGTTTTTGGCAACAAATAATATGAAATACGTTTCCTGGATATAGACATAGGTTATGATATATACATTAAATTTCCACAAGTGGGAAGTTTGAAGTAGAATCACCTGATTGGGCGTTTATTTTATTTTGAACAATGGTGGAATGAATGCATAAGAACGAAAGATCTATATTGGGACAGAATTATTAACCTCTGTTATAATAATAAAAAATGTGATGACACAAATGTGAACTCGAAGAATTTTCCAAATTTTCTGAAATGAAATGAGTAAATAATTCATGCATTTCTTGTTTTGTTATCGCGCTAACTAGTCCCTTTGAAAATTTAAGATATTTGTAAGATTATTAACGCCCCATTCAAGATTCTTAAATTAATATCGAGGCGGTTATTTCTTTGATGGAACCGAAGTCCCCGGATAAAACTACTGACTTTCAGAAGGTACATAATGTAACTGAAATTTTATTTAATTTCCGGCTAGAATCTTCAAAGGTGCGATTCTAAACTAGGCGTCGAGAGGCAATGTAATTCCTACAATGACGCTTAAAACCAATCTGCCATCAAGGTCCAAAAATAAAAATCTTACTATTTCAAAAAAGTATTTACAACCAAGGACATGTCTCAATGCTACATAAAGAATCAGAAACACGTCACAAGTGAAAAGGCATCGAGATAACAATTTTATAAAAATGGTAGTCAAAGTGCGGGTGGTTCTTTGTCAACAAATATAAAATCTCTTTGCTACATATTAACATGAGCTGTGAAATAAAGATAAAATTTCCACAAAATGGCGGGAAGTTTGAAGGAAAATCGGTAATATCATATTGGGTGTTTATCTCTTATCCTGTACAATGGTGGAAAATCTAAACAAAGGCCAGGAATAAAAAAAAGGAAAACTGAAAAACCCATACGGATGACCGAATTATCAATTTGCGTTTCGGTAATTACACAGTGTGATGATACAAAATAGAGTTAAAGGATTTCCTAAATTTTCTGAACTGAAATAAGTCAATAATATATTTGTCGTTTTGTTATCGCGTCAATCAACCCCTTTAGAAATTTTAAGATATTGACACAGTAGAATAGAATAGTGTTTCATGCCCCAGTCAAGACTCTAAAACTTATATCGAGGTAGTCAAATTGATATCTTGAGGAAGCCGCATAAAACATACTTAAATTATTTTGTCAGACCAAGATCCAGAATAGCGGCATTTTAACCTAGGCGTCGTGAGGCGCTATGATCCGTAAGATGATGCTTTGAATCACTCGGCTATGAAGGTCCAAAAATCTAATAAAACCTCGTTTGAAAAAGTATTTACAATAGGGTAAACCACAATGACGTACACAGAACAAGAAACAAGACGCAAGTAAAAAGAGTTCAGAATTATAAGAAAGGCAAAGTGCGGGTGGGTCTCCATCGACATTGGTTCTCTGTCCACAATTAATATCAAATCTCTTTGCTGCATATAAACAGAGGTTGTGAAATGTAGATAACATTTCCACAAATATGGCGGGAAGTTTGAAGGAGAATCGGAATCACCTGATTTGGTGTTTATCTCTTATCCTGTACAATGGTGGAAATCCAGACAAACGCTAAGGATGAAAACGTAAAACCGAAAAACTTTAATTGGTGACCGAATTACTAATCAGCGTTATAATATTAAAAAGTGTGATGACACAAAAATTAACGTAAAGAATTTCCTAAATTTTCTGAACTGAAATGAGTCAATCATATTTGTCGGTTTGTTATTGCATTCCCATCAGTCCCTATGAAAATTTAAAATATTGACAAAGTGGAATGAAGATATAATGTCCCCTGTCAAGATTCTAAATCTTTGTTTTGGGGTCAGTTCTTGAATGGAACCCAAGACACCGGATAAAACACAGTTTACTGGGTTTTTTCAGACCAAGATCCTTACGATTGGGATTCGAACTAGCCATCGAATGGCGCTGTGATCTGTGTGATTCCGTTTTAAACCACTCTGTCATCAAGATCCAAAATCGAATTAAATCTTATTTAATGTTTTTTAGAAAGTATTTACAACCAAAAGAATGTCTCAATGCCACACACAGAATAAGAAACAAGACGAAAGTGAAAAGAGATGAAGATAACAATTTCATAAAATCTCCATCGACAGTGTTTCTTTTTCCACAATTAATATCAAATCTTTTGCTGCATATAAACATAGGTTGTGAAAAACAGATTAAATTTCCACAAATATGGCGGGAAGTTTGGAGGAGAATCGGAATGTGATTGAGTGTTTAGTTTATCCTGTACAATGGCGAAAAATTCAAACAAAAGTCGCAAATAAATGTATTCAACTGAAAACACCTATATTGCTGAACGATTCATTGATATGCGTTATAAAAATAAAACAGCGTGATGGCAGAAGCTTGAACTTAACGGATTTCCTATTTTTTCTGAACTGAAATGATTCAACCACGTTATGTCGTTTTGTTATCACGATCATCTTTGGAAATTTGAAATATTGACACAGTGGAAGAAGAAATGGTGTTTAACGCCAGCCAAGTCAAGATTCCTCAACTTATATGGAGGCGGCCAGTTCTTGGGTGGAACCGAGCATTCTTCCAAAACTCTAGACGTTTTGCAAGTGAACTGAACTATTTTCTTGAACTAAGATATTAATGACTGGGGACCGAAAGTAGGCGTCAAGAAGCCCTGTGATCCGTAAATACCGAGGTGTTAGCGTGCAAATATATATCGATATTTGCATGCAATTTTTGTTCCCTTAATATGTTTCTTGAATCCCATTTTTCATATTGTCGCCTGAATCATGGCTAAAGACGACATTGATGTGTTGTTGTCTATTGCACTAGTTTTTCTTACAAGAGCTAGCACAATATTTTATGCATTGTGAGATAAAAAATATATTTGTAGATAAAATACTAGCGGGAATAAATAAAAGGTTTATGCTAAAAGGGTTATTGAACTCCTATTATGAAATATTACCCTTCGTGGACTCGACATTTGCACTTACAAATTCATGCACAATGACAAACTTTGAGAGAAGAGGTGGATTCAGCAATGACGATGACGAACTGTCCTCAAGGAAAATTTCCAATCTGTTTATTAGTATCTGTTGCTAAATATATAGCCGATAGGTCGTCAGCGTAATTCCGGGAGGAACTGTTTCATTTTTATCTGCTTCCATTGACACCACGCACATGTGCAGAACGGAAAGACAGCGGATGATACAGCGAAATAACGTCCAAATATAAAATGCATACGCGTTTACGCTTTAAAATAGCAATTTGCACTTGAAGCGCGCTTACGGACCACAGCGCCTTTCAAAGCCAAGACTCTAATTCCGTTGTGAGAAAGTTTCCTTGCCGAAGGTCGGTGCTTTTCTCCGGGTTACCTACCTCCACCAAAATTTTAAGTGAAAGAATCACGACACATTTACCCCCCTCCGTTCTTCTATGTGCAGTAATTTACAAAAACGAATATACGACAAAGACAAGAAAGGAAATGAATCACTTAAAACTTCTGAGATTGGGCGGTAGATAAAAACAAAACCGGAGCTGATCACGTAACAGGATAAAATTCCGGAATGACGATGTAAACTGGTGAATCCAGGATGAAGATATGAATAATTTCATTATAATACCATATAAGTAAGTATAAAACTATTTGCACAGGATTGAGGGATGATTACATGCACAAGCAGAAATGAATATACTGAGGTATTCCAATCACCGCAATATTTTTAACGCGCGCTGGCTGATCCTTATGGTTCTGTATTTGGTTGACATATTTTGCTCTGCAAAGGTCATTGGGTACTATTCCTAAAATTTTTGATTTTGCAGAGTTGTTGTACAGATTTGTGTATAAACCACTGTTTGTAAATGTGATTATACTAGACAGGTTTAGTTACAAAAGGTATATATTCCATAACCCCTTCTTCAATATTTAGGCACATATAAAGTCAGCTCTTAGTCAATACTTTACATCCTTTATCAAGTCACTAGATAATTTAGAAATCTACTACATTGTTCCTTTCACTTTCTCCTCCATTTCTTAAGCCGAAATATTTAATTTATATTGTCATTTTTAAATGGATTTTCCCCTCAAAGATTAATATCAAGAAAGTTATATTAAGGCACAACATCAAATAATGATAATAATAAATCTATACTCTGTTTGTGCGGATAAAAATCATAGATGAAAATGTAAAATTTGAATACGGAATAGAAAACAGTAAAATATTTATACATGTACCAAAGAGCAAAGAAAAATAGTAGTGCGGAATCTGTATGTGATAAAAACTTGATATGCAATGACAATTTGAAACATTCCCCAAGTTATTTTATAATAAAAAACTGAGTTTCTGTGCACATCGCCATTTTAGAACATAAGGCTATATTAAAAGCAATTAAGGTCACTCATAAATAACCCACCAGTTGATGCCGTTAAAGTTATCGGGCGTTAAGTCTTTTTTCTGACCAAATTCTGGGTGAAAGAGACATGTTTTACTTCATTTTGATCAAATTTGAATATAAAGCATTGATTTATCATAATGAAGGCCATACAATTTGCAAGTTTTCATTCAAAATTCCCTTTCGTTCAAAATTCCTTATTACTCTAGCTGCTACCCTTAGAAAATATTTGATTGGTTTTCCATTGCGCATAAACATATAATTGGCACAAATAAAAATTACCGATACCGATCCATATACAATTTGTTTCATGTTTTTTTGGTATTGAGGTGACTCACGTTGACGAGCACTAAATGGTGTTTTGTGGTGTCGTTGGAAGCACAGATAAAGAAATTGTTGAAAAGCCTGACTTTGAAGAGCATATGCAGAATTTTGAAATTCTTCTTTTTCGTATAAAGAATATTGAATTTTAACTTTGTTATGCGTAGAATTTTACTATAAAATAAAGCATTCTGCTTCTGCACAGTTTCTGATTATTTTTGTAGTGCTTTAATGCACGAACAAATAAGCATATCTTAAAATATCTAAAAGGTAGTTGCCAATATTCATTTAGGTCTTTTTAGGTTATTTTTTAGGACATTTTGTAACCTCTAACAATTGAATTTTAAAATGATATATGGTTTGTCTTCTGTGACCTTCAGTGTTTTGTTTTGTTTTCACAATGCTTTCATCATTAGTATCAGTGACTTTTATAAATAGCCTTATTATTATAATATTTAATCGTTGAATTGGAAAACCGGTACGATCTTAAAACAAAAACGGAAAGATCAAGAAACGTTTCATCTTGTGGAGTCACTGCTTTTAAGTCTTCTACTAAATTTTAGAAATGCACCGATACCTATTTGAACATATTGTAACTTTAATTTAACCCTTCCATTCATACTTAATTACGCTCTCTTTAAATTGAAATATTATGCTCCTACATACGTGTTACATTTGGTAAAATTCAAACCATATATGGAAATCATGTAATTAAAGAAACAAAGCAAAACTGTTAATTTGAAATTTGAATCTAGTAAATTTTAGAAACACTGACACATTAATATTCAATTATAACACATGATCACAGTCCATGGCGCTCCAGCAAAATGCCTCCTGGAATATTTACAAAACATCTTATAAAATTAAAGGTTTAATAAGTGGTCAGATAAGAACAGAGAGGAGGAAAGACAGTTTATCCAGCCATTTTGACAATTACTAGTACATCACTATCTTAGTTGGGACAAAACACACATTTCCAGTTCTAGTTAGGTTCGTTGAAATGATACAGCCCCTGTCCAAATAAATAAAAAAGGCAAAATAAATTACATTTATATTTAATAATTTAACAATTACATTCAAAAGCTCAAACAGTAAACAGTACAAAAACAAAACGCATAGTAAAATTAGAAATTTATTTTTGCATAAAAAGAATTAATGCTTCGTTTTACTAACAATGAATGCAGTTATTTTCTTCTACAGCACAAATATCAAGACTTCGTTTTCTAAAAACTAAAAAGAAATTTCAGCTTAATAAAATATATATTTGACAAAAGCAAAACCATCAAAAATTAAAAAATAAAATAAATTTAATAATACACGATTGATATAAAATGATGAAAATAAATAACTATACTATACATATAATAGTTATACAAAACCAGGCACAAACATAACTGCCCATGTTCAAATCACAATCCCAAAAGGAAAGTAAAAACCTTGAAAATAGAAAAATAGATCAAATAGCTAAATAAGATATATATGACAAAAACAAGAATCACCAAATTACACGAAAAAATTTTAGAAACGTAGAAAAAAAAATAAACATACAAATATGTAGATCATCCATCTTTTTGGTAAAAAATTCCGTCAGCAAATTCAAGAAAACTACAAGAAAAACATTTACAAAATAAAACCAAATTACTATATCTTAAATGGAATCAGCATAAAACATAAATCCGCAAATACATGTATTGGAAAACTAAAACAACAACTAGTTTTTGCTAAATGTTCTCGGTGATAATGCAACGAAAATTAAGATTACGATGCAAAAGTAAATAAAATATAAAAATTTTGATTGCCTGGTAGTTTTAGTATCTTGTTATAAATTTGATTGAGAAGTTAAAAAAATGAGAAAATAAATTCTCCCAATTCAGTTTTTGCGAGCATATGGGGATCGATCAATCATTAAATAAAACTGACAAAGCAAAAATAATAATTTCTCCCGATTCGTTTATGTGCAAATAGCATCAACATCAAGATAAGCAATCACCAAAGATCATCAGTCAACGACATGAATCTATCCGCTAAAAACAAAATAAAACCGCTTCACAAATACAAGACTGAAGCCATTTTCTCAGAATTAACCCTTATACAAGAATGGAAATTAATCTGAATAGATCCGCGGTTGCCATAGTTACTATCAGCCATCTTTGGACATTGAGCTGATGGAATATCATAACTTGGTCTAAATGACGGGGTTATGTCTTTCACATTACCACCATGCTTGATATTCCTAGATTTTCTGATTTGAATCCAAACAGTTCAATATTGCCTGGTTATAGCGTGTAAAAATTGAGGAAAACACTAGACTATGAGATGCCATCAATCACGTAACGTAAACACTAAAATAAAGGCAAGTTTGTCAATAGTGAATATTTGTGTATATTTATTAAGAAAAGCAGAGGCACGGAATAGAAACATACAAAATATATATAATTTTAAATGTTAATAAATCTTATATATTGTGTTATACATTTAAGTCGGTTTCTTATAATTTGTGTTTAATTTAAGCTTTTTTCTTTCGTTCTTATGATGTATCGTGGTTTTATATTTTGTTTTATTTATTTAGTTATTTTTAGTTATTTTCAAGTACAAATTTTAGTTTTAATTAGAATATATACGATTGCAATTCTTGCTGGACTAATGGTTGTAGTATTTATATATTATAGTTTTATACTTGTTGTCTACAGTCTCAGTATGTCTCTGTGTCCTAGTGTTGTGATTTTCTGTTGTATCATTTCCTTGTATTGTGTCGTGTTCTTGGTTGCTTTGGCTGTTTCTTTCTTTCTTCTCTTACACGTTTATGCACGGCAAATAAACGCTGCAGAGAAATTAATGCATTGATACATGTCACGGAAGAACGGTCTAAGAACAGTCTAAAACATAAAACACGTAAACCACCATATAAGAAACAAGGTCATCAATAAATACATATTTACTCAGACTACGGAAGGAATAATCCCCTGACTTCAAACTGACATTGGATATAATGAACAAATGGTTACCTATCTTTTGAAAAGAGATGTTTATTTCAATAATTTTACAAGAAGTGCTTCTTTGTAAATGAAATGTAATTTATTTCAAGTTGTTATGCCTAAAATTTGTCGGAATAGGTTATGTCTTTTTCTTCTTTAATATTAAATTTTGAAGGTAGCCATATTATTTCTGTTGTTCAATATTAATGCAATGCTTAGTAAAAATATTATTAAATAATGTTTTGATTTGTGCGTATAATTTGAAGACAATAATTAGGAATTGCACTACAGGTGAGCACAGCAAGCGCCCAAATAGGTTTACAATTGATATGGTATCTGTTGATGTCAGATAAGGACTTGCACACATTGCCATTCCTGATGTTTTACCATGTCCGTCATATGTTTATTGATTTTCAATATGCTTCTAAAGACAATCCTATTTTCTCTTTAATCAAGAGAAATTCAATTACAAAACATCAAAATATTTTGGCTTTATCTATCACCGTTCAGCATGTTTCCGTTTTTATCAACTCTGATTCTGGCTTGAAAAATGCGTTCGTTAAGACGAAAGGGTTCTAACGCGAAATCAGAGAGCGCTGAGTAATTACTGGCAATGCACAGCAAATCCTATCTTCTCTTCCAATACAGCTGAAGCCCTTCACTGCGACAAGTCTGATCCTTTTATCAGTTAGTTCTCAAACCATGTCAATTTCTTTACTGATATTTCGTTCAATAAATTCTAGGGGTTTTATCTTTTCAAGCGGGCCATGAGATATATAAATGAACAGTCTACTCAAAAATTCATAAAGTTTCTACCACTTCCAACTGTAAACAGTTATAATAGTCCTGATTTTAATTCATTTTTGTTTATTTTAAAAATTTGGAAGTGTTTTTTCCTTGGAAATTTTCGCCAATACTTCCTCTATCATTTATGGATTTATTTTTGGTTCTGTGAAAATGTCTCTTCTAAAACTTCGACTTGGCCACGTAAAGGGGGAAAAATAAAGTTTCCGAAAAGATTGCAATATGGTAAGTGTTCCTATATGTGACTGAATTCATAATATTTTTAAAAAAATGTATATACATGTATTTTCAGATAATACTTAAAATGAAAAACGATAGTCTCTTTTAGCTTCAAAGGAATTGATAGGTTTTTAGGGTGGAGGGAGATGGGGACAAAGTTGGTTCTTTCTCTCGCAGTACCTGTCTTGAAGATCACATTAGCGAGCTACATCACACAATGATCAGATAGGCGATAAATTAGATCTTTATTTTATTTCTTGGGCATGCGTAGTGGAGTGGTGAGAGACAACTTGGCATTTTCTTAGAAATACCGTGTTAAATGAACACATTGATGTTTTTTACTATTTTGTAGATTATAATTTTAATGTTATAATATGTAAATATAAGTAGTAATTAATGTTGATGAATTTGTGGATTTTAATGTTATGGTCTGTGTTGTGTCTTGGTTGCGTTTTCTGTTGCCAAGTACGCGTTTTCAGTTATAAATTTTAACTGACCTATACTGGCTATTAACGAGTATTTATTTGAAAATATTTTATTGAAAATGCATGCAAATTTGTAACAAAAAACAAAGAACGCAGTTTTCAGTTCAAAACAGATAAAACTTGACAATAACCAATGTTAAGAAACAACTAAGAATGAATTTTCACCCGTGTTCGTTGTTGCTAGCAAGGCATAATGTGCTTACGCTTCCCGGGTACCCGGCCTCACTTTCGTGGTGTAAGTTTATGTGTTTAACTTAATTTGAAAGTTTTCAAAGTTTTAGCTTTGCTTGTGGGATTGTAATTTGAACATGGATCGATATGTTTCTGTTTGATAATCTAAGATCAGTAAATGAGTATATTTACAGAAATTATTGATGATAAAACTCTCAATTGTGAATGATCAAAATGATGATTTTCCAGTGGTATGGTTAGAGAATTTGTGTTTCGAATTATCTTTTGTTCAGTTTTTAATTTTGACTCTTTATTATATTAATGTGATAATGCGGTTAATTTTACCAAAATTGTTATTATCATTATTATTATTATTATTAGAATTATTATCAAAATTTATTATTTTTATGTTTTAATTGTAATTTGTAAGTTGTTGGTATATGAACCGATTTTGTCAAAGTTATAGTCATTCAAAACTGCTTGTTTTACACGGAGCTGGACTGATTACAAAGGATCTATAACTAATGTGAAATTTCAAACTATGTTACAAAATTGAGTCAGGAGTTTTTATTGTATCTGTCTTGTTTGTGTCTTATTTTAGCTTTTTAGCCTCGTTTGAAATCTTGATATTGAGGAAAAAATTATAACAGGCGTTTAGCTTTCAAAACACGAACATATCAGTCCATGTCCAAATCACAATCCCAAAAAACAAAGTAAAAACTTTGAAAACTGGCAAATTAAGTCAGGTAAATGAACTTCAACCAGATTATTAAGGCCGGGTGCTCCGGAAGGGTAAGCCCCTCTAGTTTGGCTAGCTACATCCGTCATGTATGTGATCTTGGACAATATGGATACACACATCTTGCTCATCAACAATACAGTGATGGCGGCCATTAATGCATATTAATGTTTCTCATTCTATGTCGCATCAAATGTTCAGATTCTTGTAGGTATAGCTTCGAACTGCTTTCAAGTTTTTAGTTAAACCATAAAGCGCCACACGTCACTCGATTGTGACTGCAACGTGTTGACTGTGAGTGACGTCATTTCTTTTTATTGCAACCTTAAGCTTATGGAATTGGGAGTGGAAAAATAAGGTTGATCGTAAAATATATTGTTAATACACCATATTTTTCACATAAAAAGTTAATTATTGGTTTGTACCAATTTTAAAATTTTAAAATTTAATAAAAAAAAACCCACAATAACAATAAATTGATGATTTAATATCATATAAAGTTTATACGTTTATTCTTTTTAATGTTTTTTTTTCTTTACCATAACCAATGCAATATTTACTTTACGAATAAAATTTATAATTATTATTATTATTATACAAAAAAATGAAATTTACCATTTTTTCTAATTTAAATTGATTATGTGGATTTGAATTAATTGCGTTTAATTTTTATCACTTTATTTTTCGTCCAAAATAGTTTAAATGTGCAAAAAAGTGTTATTTATTCATTTGTTAATTTATTTGAAATCATTTTTATAGAAGCAAAAAGTAGTTATCAGCAATGTCTTTCAATTATGATCGCAAGATGTTGGCACATAATGACGACATAGTGGTAGTTTGTGTTTTACTCCGAATGACACAAGAAACATAAAAATAATTTGTAATTGATTTTTTCATGATCTCATCAAATTTTATTTTATGAAATTTAATAACAAGGATTACTTTTTATTTTGTTAACGCTTATAATATTACAATTATGCAAACGTGTGCCAATTGTTTTGAGATTATATTCCATAAACCAAACAAAATTATAATCAATCTTTAAGTATTCGTTATTCGTAAGTACACCATGGTACAGATTGTTACAACTACCAGCACTCGAAGCAAGCTGCTCACCAATAAATTTTTGACATAGGAATAATGCAAGCCTAAGCTTTATAAATGCCCTCAAAAGGTTCTATGGTCGTCATCACAATATTGTTGATAAGTACAATGTCAGTGTATAAAAATTACCCTTGGCGTTTCATAGTTTCATGTTCCTTTCTAGCTAAACATGGGATGCTTACTCTTCTGGAGCTCCCGGGCTCGCTTTCCCGGTGAAGTTCATGTGTTCAACTTTCTATGCTTCTCTTCAAATTTTACTTTACTTTTCTCTGGGTTTAAGATGTGTACATCGATTGGTATGTTTGTTTTTATTACATAAAGCCCCAGTTAATTAATCAATTTCCGACATCCTAGGGTAAGTCATCAGTGTTCTCTGCCACATCTGCAAGAAAGTTCGTGTTATATTTTATTACATATCATACCAGTGTTAACTTTACAGCACTAGACGACCGTTTCGGAATAAATTTCCTCGTCAGTAGTGTTAGAACTTAAATTGTGTAGCCAAAATATTTTTAAAGATGTTGAAAAGATACCCAAAGTACCAAAATATTTTACAAATTAAGCTGAGGAAAAACTTTGCATGAGGGAGTATACCTTTATTTTTGAGAAATTTAAGATTTTAACCAGCAGCAAATTTAGACAACAGTATATTTCTGACAATAACACAACCATTACCTACTGAGTAAATGATATCCTCGGGAAACATTCACCAGCAGAGACACCGGCTCAGTGGCTTAAATTATATATTATACCAGTTTTTATTTTATTAGCATTCGACGGCCGTTTCAGAATACAATTCCTCATCAGTGGTGCTTGGACCAATTCAACAAGGAGAATCATTATGAAGTTCTTAACATATAAAGCAATGGGCATTATTGTTTCATGCCAATATGAAAGGAACATTTTATGAAACCCTTATAAGGCAAAGCTATGTGAAAAGTTTAAGAAAACTGTAGTTTCGTTGCTAAATATTCGAAAAAGCTATGACCATTATAGCTTCGTGCCAAAAACTAAAGCAAATAAAATTACCTTGAAGCAATGAACATGCCAAATATTAAGGGAAATTTTAATGACGTTAGGCAGAAATATGTGAAAAAGGTCATGATTAGGATTTGTGGTAAAAAAAAGCAAAAACAATGGCTATTAAACCACAAACTAAAGTAAATTACTAAACAATATCATATAGGAATGGACATTCGGCCATAAATTGACAAAATTATTCATGAAGTCCTTATAATGGAGAACTAAGTGAAAGTTAATCTGAATATGCAAATAACCCATAGCCAATAATAGTTCCAAACCAAAAAACTACAGTTAATAAATAAATATCATAAAACAATGCGAATCTTGCCAAAAATTGACCGAATTTTTTATGAAGTCCTAATCAGGCATGAATGTGTGACGATAGCCATGACCATTGTCGTTTTGTTGTAAATATACGTAAAAGATATGGCCATTATAAATATAACAAAAACTAAACCAAAAAATAATAAATAAATATCATAAACCACTGGGCATTCTTGTTTCATGTCAAAACATGAAGGGAAATATTCACGAGGTCCTTATCAAGCAAAACTATTTGAAAAAACTACGGACACTGGTTTTTCGCGGCTAAATATTGCAAAAAAGCCATGGTCCTTGCCGCTTCAAACCAAAATCTTAAAGAAAGAAATATCAAAAACCAATAGACATACCAACATTAACGACAAATTTTCATGCAGTTTTTATCAGGCAGAAAAAGACCATGGGCACTGTTGTTCCATGGCTAAATATGCACAAAAGCGAAAAAGTCATGGCCATTATAGTTCCAAAACCAAAAACTAAAGGAAATCTTTATAAAAGTCCTTATCTCCTGGAAACACGATCTTTCCTCTGTGAATCATTAATTCTTGTTATTGGCAGAGATTATTAAAACTCTATCGATCAACTCTTATCAGTTACTACAGAGGCTTATCAAAAAGAATTAACTTAGAACTACGTTTGCTCTCCATCGGCGAATTAATGAAATAACACATTTTATGTATTGCAATTAAAATCATGTTATTTGCATATCTACATTATAATCGATTCATCTGCGCCTTCATCAAAATTTCATTATTCTTATTATGCGTTTTACATCACTTTGTTTATAGTCATACAAAATATTTTTGATTGATCAGTTCTGAAGTAAAACTGAACATTTATGATCAGTAATTAACCTCACCAAAAAGACATAGTTTGTTTATTTTTGTATAGTATTATGATATCGTGCCCCATTTTCAAATTGCTACTTTTCTTTTACTTAAAAGTGACAATTTCTGGATAATTTTGTTAGTTTTTAAGATATCCATATATATAAAATGTCTCTTTATTTTAATGATCATTGTAAGCTTGCAACATTAATATTCCCATTTTGTAAAAAAATTCTTCTTTTAGCACCATGACATATTGCGAAAAATTGCCATACTTAAGTAAGGGAAAATCTAAGTTAAGGAATGATTGTAAAACTAGGGCCTGAGTTTCCCGGCTAAAATTCCAAATTGTCACTTTCCATATATTGTAAAACTCATTATAACCGAACCTACACCGTTTAATCTACGATAAGATAAACAATGTAAATTTTATTATAAATTAAAAACAAACGCGCTAGAAGTGATTCGTTTTAAATAATGTTGCTAACCGCAGCATAAGAAAATTTACACAAAAATATTATGATAATTGTTATATTATTCAAAAGGTTTTGTGGCCGTCATCACAATATTACATATATAAGTATGATGTCTCTGTATCCAAAATTACCATGGATATATTTGACTTCCCATATTCCCATGTTCCTTTCATGCTATTTTTATCACACATGCACGTGACGGGTGTAGCTTGCAAATGAGGAGGTGCTTACCTGTCCGTCGCACCTTTCCTCTTTTCCCCTGTTTAACCTAATTTGTCAGTTTCAAAGTTTTTACTTTGTTATGGTATTGTGATTTGGGTATGGATTAGTATGTTAGTTTTTCATTCAATTTCATCTTAACATTGAACAAAAAAATCTATCGATGTTCTAGTTTTCGTAGCGAGGATTTCAATGATACTTCTTATTAGACAACCATCGTACAGTAAAATATGTTAATCTATACAGTACATGATTTAAATTATTTGTTTTTCAGCATTTGTACAATCTGAACACCAACATTTTATAGTTAGAGTTAGCATGCAGTATTTAACCTAATTTGTAAGTTTTGCTATGGGATTGTGATTTGGACATGGATTATTATGTTTGTTTTTGATATCATCTAGGATCTGTTTGGCGTATACGTAAATTATGTTTTCAGAGATTGTAACTATACTGAAGGTCCTGTTTAGCGTTTCAAGAAGAGTTACTTCGATGAAATTCAGCGAAACCCTTCAAACTTAACAAAACAAAGCTAACGCCAGTGTTGTTTTCTTACTTTGACTTTTCCGCATGTTATCGTGGGTCCTTGATTGTTTTAAGCCCACTATTTTTCTGCATTCTGATTGGTTAAAGCACAACATAGTGGTGACACTATGCTACCAATGAACATTAAAACTTAAGCTTTATCAAGGATGGTTTATTTGTAAACTCAAAAGTACATTGCATTATAGATATCAGTAGTATCCGTTAAGATGCAAAACTTTAAGATGCTGTTGTTGTTTATCGTTGTATTTCTATTACATCTTATTATGCAAGCCCTATACGTAAGCATGGCCTTGATTCTTCGAATTCATCTATTTTCTTGCATTCCGATTGGTTAAAACAATAACCACCGTGAGTACCTGGCTACCTTTAAGTGTTATGATACTCTAGTACAAGAAATGACGTAGTGATATGTTTAAGCATTTTAAGTAGCGACTTCTGTGTTGTACACATCCTGCGATTTAAGCGAGATAAAACTATTTAGAGAGTTACTGATACAAGGAAGAAGATTAGATTTACAGTAGAGACATGTCGAAACTTTGACACTGGGCTAACTAGAAGAAGTCGACAGCTCGGTTGCCGAATCACAGCAATATAGATAGCTAATTGAAGAAAGGTTGACAAGAGGTAGGCAGTAACTGACTATAAGCTGTTTCGATAAGCTGACAAGGGGTCGATTTTAACGTTCGATTTAGCATTAATTTGTCAGCTTAGAGTTAAACTTTCGACAGGCCTTTACTGTCCCTTACTTAGAAATAACAACTAAATTTCATTTTATTAAAGTTCTTAGTTTAATCTCAGGGATATGCATTTTATTAATCAACCAATCAAAACGTGAAAATTTAAATTTTAAATTCCGTCTCCGGTCCATGAATATTGCAAGTGTTTCTAAAATCATATTGTCACTAGAGGTAAGCGCATGTCATAACATTGCATAACTCTGTCTAGCGCTGAGTCGTTATGCAATTAAGTAATTAAAAGAAACGCATTGTGATAGTTTATAATGAAATAAGTTATTTTATAGCTGCAAATGAATATTATTTCACGTCTAAGCAATCAACAACACCTGAACAAAAACAAAATAAAATGTGATAGAAAAAAGTATTGCAGGTGTCAAGAATACACGTGACATCATCCAACGCAAGCAAGAACGGGACCCAATGGTAGTAAATTATGAAACAGTCAAACAAGACAAAACAATAAACGATAAATATATTTTGGGACCACTGAACGTACAATTCCCGAACTATCTAAAATTGTTGAGAACTTGAAATGCGTCCATTGGCAAGAACTTAATTTTGTAAAATACAACTAAAAAAGGTTAATCATGAATGCGATTTCGTTGGGTCAGGTAAGGTCAGGTAATTTGAAATCAAGAAATATAGAAATTAGTCATATTCTTAATTATAATTAAGAAGCCGCGGAAATATCCTCCGTCCATTTTAAGTTGATTTGCATAAGACGGAAACTGGAATAAAAATCTACATATAACTTCCATAGTTTATTTCCACAGCTGTCTGTTGTCTCATGCAAAATCAAACTCAAGCTAAATTAACATAGTTGACCCTTCCAAACTTTCTGTCATCAATTTGACAAAGATTTGAGACTTTTTACTGACAATTTCGCTGCGATTTCTGTAACTGTTCACACCGTATCAATACTTTGAAGCATAAAAACGATATTTTTCTAAACACGAAACATATTTGAATTCAGAACAGGAAGTTACATTGGTCTTAACTTTGTTACTAAAGTTACTTGTCGCGTGTCGGCACGCGCCAGAACGCGCGCATTCGACATCAACAGTGTGTAAATTGAGCTATATCAGTGTCTCGATTAAACAAAATGTCAAACTTATCAGATTTCTTAAACGACAAAATGTGACTAAATTTACCACTAATATAACTTAATAAAATTACTCTTCAAGACGCCACTTCACGTGTCTTTCATATCGCCTTTGTATTTGTTCAAATTACTTTTCACATTTTTTATGAAGTGTCTTGGAATTGTCATAATTCGAGTTTATTGGCAAAATAATTGATTTAGATTAAAGACGCAAAACGTGGCACGGTGATGATCCAATATAAATTAAGTGTGTGTGTGTGTGTGTGTGTGTGTGTGTGTGTCGATGAATGATGATGATTTTTTTAAGCTAACAACATGTATATGTATGTGTTATTCATAAAAAGTATATATATTGCCATCTTTAATTTATCTTTATTATAGAAATACACTTTTAGTATGTTGGACAATATACAACAAGGACACAAATTTTAATGCCTATGTATCCGAAATAACCTGGATATATTTGGCGTTCCATACTTCTATGCCGTTTCATTTACCATTTTGATTTCACACACGACGGATGGGTGCTTACCCTTCCGGAACAACCGGTCTCACTTCCCTGGTGGAAGTTCTTGTGTTTTAACCTATTTTACCATTTTCCAAAGTTTTTTACTTTGCTTTGGAATTATAATTTAGATATGGATTAATATGCTTGTAGTTGATTATTTCACTAGAAATATTGGTAGTTGATGAGGTAAAATCCAGCCTTTGTACACCATTTTGGTTTTGCAGACATCAGATGAACTTCAGAACACACAGATCATCAAGGAGCTTCTATAACGTTAAACTATTGCCTCTGCTCTTATGAAACTTTATGGCATTTATCATTTGATGAAAATGTCAAGAAATTGGAAAATAAATCCTTTTTGACAGAAAAATGAGATAAAACTATTAATAGACATCAGAAGTAGAAACTGTAGAACATGCTAACTAAAACACATATTTCATCATTTTGAAATTAAACGACGGACAATTTATTGACAGGTTACACATTTTAGACAGCCAGAAAAAAATCAAAACCAAATGTCATTCTATTCATGAATAAAAGATAGCATGTCCAGACAAAACTAAATTGAGCTTGGATTTCTTTTCTTTATGTTTAACACCTCGAAATTACAAAATACATGCAGTTTAAAAAGAATCCATTTAAAGAACCTTTTTATTTCTTTAGGAGGTTATCTCTTGTAAAATTGCTCTTAAGCTCTGGGGAAATCCCTTCTTCTGTAGCATTTACTAACTTGCATCAAAAAGAAATTTGGCCCGTGCTCAGCTTATCTGACAAAATTGAAACTGTTTCTTATCTAGAAATAATCTTAGAAAGAGCTGAACAGAAGTGTCCGTCAATACTTCGTAACTGCTTTCTAAGTGCTATCCGGGCTCATTGCCTTGTCAGTGAAAGAGAGGCGGTATAATTGATGACCCTTATCTTACTCCTAGATCAGCAACAAAAATGACATTGGGATCACATTTGAACGTTTCGTAGATGAGCTGGATTCAGAGCGGTCGCATTTGGCCCGTTTTCAGTGTAACAATTAGCTATATTCTGGCCATTTATAGGAGAGAAAAACTTTTACGGAATGTTATTTATCTAAACGTTTCGTTTTATTGTTGCAAATGAACGTCAAAATTAGTCTAGAAAACTTTGATCATAGCATTTATTAAGCCTGATAACGGTCTATACGCCAGGGAATTGCCTCTATTATATCGTATCTGTTTTGGCAGATTTATTAACAGTTAATCTTAAATGGTTCTTATTGACAATATTCCTCCATTTTGATTTTTTTTCACAAAATTATACCATATTGTAACAATCTTTCCTGAACAAGTTTTTTCTTCGGGATTCTTTAATTAAGTTATCGTACACAATTTGTCAATTGTCAATTTGTTGTATATTTCAAATCAAACATGAACATATCAGTCTATGCTCAAAACACAATCCGAAAAACAAAGTTTAAACTCGGAAAACTTGCGAATTAAGTTAAATACGCTAGCTTGCACCAGGGAAGAAGTGAGACTGAATGTTTCGGTAAGACACCGAGTACCTCCTGTCTAGCTAGAGATAATCAATCGCCACGTGTGAAATCAAAATTCAGAAATGAAAGAAACATGAATATTTCCAAGTTTTTTTAGTTTGCTCTTATTACCAACAGAATGAATCTATCAGAGTCTAATGAGTACACGAAGAAGTCCTAAAATGTGAAGAGTATTTTTTTTTAGTTTTTAAAATTAATTATACATATTGTCTGCTCTCCACACTGTCTCCTTAAAATTTTATTCATGGAATCAAGTTTGGATTTTAACAGACAGAATGGTTCGAAACATGAACTGATTTGAATGCATTAAAGCAAATTTTAACCCATTATTAACCATATTTAAACATGTTTCAAATTCATGCAAGTGCATTTCCAAAAAAGTGTTCTTTGTCATTACAAGCATTGGTGGTCACCAGAATATTGGAGATTAAACCTATCTATTAAAAACAAACAAGACATAAAAATTATCTTTCACATGATTATGGTAAATTCTACAAAACCAACGAAAGTGAAATAATAAAGTCAGAAGGTTCTGGAACTGTTTGATAGGCCAGACGAATAACTAAGTTAAAACCAAGTAATTTATCATCTTTTGGTCTAATAGACCAAAACTATAGCTAATAATGAAACCCAAGTGCTAACCATCTCCAGTTTGATGTACTAGAAACATAGCTTACTATTATTGTGAACCAAATAACATGCTATCTATTGAACCAGAACCAATGTTAAATACAAACAGTTTGAACCAACTAGCTTACCATCTAAAGTTCGCCCCTATATTCCCGTGTTCATAAATTCTGTAAGCTGTTCTAACATATGATTCATTACTTGATAACCCGATAAAATTTAAAGACAAATGTTATATTTACAAATATTTTAAATGTATTTTCGGAGGCTGTGAAGTATATGAAGAATGTCACTAACAATTGGTCAACGCGCTAATTTAAGCCCAATGAATAGTTTTAGAACAATGTGATTATGTAACTAATGTAATGAAATGTAAAGTTTGTTGTACTTATTTGTGGTCGACTGGTTCGAAATAAAGAAGGTGAAAGACCTAGATGATGTTGCCATTCTGCTGCCGCGCCCAATTCAGAGCACGGAAGTTTTTAAAAATAGTGAAATTCGATTACGAATGCGTGTGCGTTGAATTATAGGTTATCACATTGGATATCTTGTTGTGATAGAATTATGAAACATTGAACAGATCTTGCTGTCAAAATGCTTACAGATAAGATGGTGTATTAGCTATCTTCATGTAAGTTATAACTGACATTGCAAAAACAAACATATACTTGTCTGGTTTTTTCTGGTTTACCACGCGTTATTTTATGGATTATGTACACAAATTCTGTCATTGTTGAAACGTTTCAATAATTTTATTTCAACATAATGTGAAATTTTATACAGGCCAAATACCATTTTGTACAAACAGCTTACATAGGAAACGTTCCATAATAAAAACTTTGTTATCAGCTAGTTTTAAAACCCCAAACTGTTTTTGGAGAATTTTTTTAGTTTATGATAATCAAATATTATAGCTTTCCGTGACATTTTATACCAAGTTTCAGAGGATTAAATTTGGGGAAATTAAATTCTGGCATGGCCTCCTTCAGACAAATTGGCGGCATTCACAAAACAGTCGCCGTGACCGTATGATAAAAACAAAAAAACATCTTATTTTCAGAATTTTAAACCCATGTGCTTGTCAATGTGAAGTCTCGCACACTCTTACGGATAAAAACAAAGACGAATCTACATGCTTTATCGATAGATGTATCAAGAGATTTCGGCTTAATTTAACACCTCGTATAAAAAGTAAAAACCGTTCTTATGATTGCAATCACTAGCGTAACGGAGCCTACAATTTTCAATGAAATTCTTTATCAGAATGGTGAGAAATATCCCCCTGATACTATCGATAAGCTATAACGGCTACCTCACATGAATTTACAACATTATGCTACCTGGTTTATGTCAATCAAACTTTTCTATTATTAATTTTTTTTTAATTTTTGATTTTTAAAATTTCTTCTTTGTACAGCATATGTTAAAGACACGCATTCATGTACATTTTACATTTTATAAAATAAAATAGTGCATATCATTAGAGTGTGTACTAGTATTTAAGTCTAGTTTTATACTTTCGTGTCTATGGAATGGAATTGGTCTAAATGAACAACTTCAATAAAATCGGAGGTGGTAAGCTTTTTGAATTGTAAGTTGGTCCTATAGTTCTTGCCCTTTGAACATTGTGACACATCAAAAAGTTGCAAAAATATCTACCGACATACCGTTTTGATCAATATTTTTGTTTTAGCCATTTGTCTGGTTCTGCCAATTGGAAATATGTTACACACATTTGTAATTGTTCATTCCATGCTTATGGCGTGGCAATTCACAGAATATCAAATTGATTTGAGGTTTCTGCAGATAAAATTCAAATTTTCATAGGTCTTCTTAAATAGTCAAAAGTTTTTTATCCATGCGAGCGGCGAAGGTATTCTCTAGTAAGAGTTCTGTTATATACAACTTCTATATACATAGGTGTTTATTTCTTAAGATCATTATTTTCATAACTTCATTGATTTTTTTTATAATTTCGGTTGTTTTCCCCAGTTTATGCTGACATTTTAAACAAAAATATTCAAACAAAAAAGGACAACGTTATAAGTTCAAAAGTATGAAAAAGTTCTTTTTAACAGCTAACATAACTAATAACATGAAACATTTCAATGTATGTAATTAATTATGTTTTAGTTTTTGATAAATAGGAGACTGGTTAACATTACTATCACTTCAATACTTGAAATTTTGAGATTATATTTATTGAGCGAAAATTGTTTTAACTAAATCCAGCAAGAAAAAAAGAACAAAATATTGGGACACATTGCAGGAAAGCAGATAACACAGTGCATACTACCGGTAATTTGCTAATGAAAAGACCAATGACGACGTGATTTCTTAGAAAATGTAAGACGGAAAAAAATAACTTATTATATTTATTATTTAACGACAAGTCCCGGATTTTAATTGGTCATATATTTTAAATTACGATGTTTTCTCGGTAAGTCCGTGGGATGGTCTAAACCACTTCCAAGATTCCCTACCGTATCATTAAAACTTAATCAAACAGAATAGAACACTTTTGTCTGATTGTTTTCATGGGTAAATGAAGACACACATCTCTGAAAATTATTTAAAAGAATACCTTATCTCTGTAAAAGACACACATTTTAAATGCGCTGAAATAATGTGATTCAAAATAATTTATGTATTTAGTTATTTTCGTTAAAAATTATCATGAAATTATTAAAAGAAAATAGTGACGATTTCGAAATAATTTCCGAAAGATTTTGGAGATATAAGAATTTATAATTTGACAAAAAAATAACCATTTCTGTGTATTCACGAAACTGTGTTCGTTTTGCAAGAAAACGTGGAAAAGGTCCACTTAATTTTTTTCTGGCAACACCTGATGGGTTCTAAATAATATCACTCGTAGTTCAGTAATTACCAACATTAACAGTTGTCTTAGTCAGGAGGAACTTGGCATATTTCAGAACCAGTCACTCCATTTTTTCAGAAAAATGAATATATTTTTTATTAATATTACATCTTTTTGAAAAAACAAAACATAGCAGAGACAAATAAAACAAGAGATTTTCAAAATACATTGATGTACTGCCATAAGTAATATCTGTCACATGTGTTACTTTAAAATGCTGTTATTTCATAAAATTCCGCACATGACATATAAATAAATGAACATTTGATGGCGAAAACTAGTAAGATTTCATTTGACAGTAAGAAAATCTAAGTTACTAAAAGTAATAATATAATATATAATAAAACTTGCTAATATATTTATTTGTAATTGAATTGTTGAAATTTGAATAATTTTTATTCCAAAAGGTCAAGAAGCTGACTTTTTTTGCAGCCGTTGAAGTTATCATCTCATGGAAACATTTTAAATATTCAGTCTAAACGTTTAATAACATTTATTAACATTGTAACATATTTTTGTAAAAATGTTTTAAGGTATTCTTCTATCAATCACAAGATCTCTTTTTAATTAAAAAAGAGACAGTTGCTAAATTTTCTGATGTTTTATCATGTAAAATGGTGACGCTTTTTCCCCTCAAAAATCTGAATAAAAAGGGAAAATATGATCATATTTCTAAATGTAATTTACAATCGTCCAAAATTTTATGTCCAATTTTTTTAATGAAGCATCTATATTTTCATTGTTAAGAGGATGTCCAGCATTATAGCGATAAAATCGTAATGAAAATATGAACAAAGAATATAATTTTTTGATCAAACGAAAATAATTTTTTCGGACCCCATTTTCATGACAAGTGTTTTTGAGTGGTCATTCAAAATGTTAATAGCTTTCTCGCGGTCTACTGATTCATAAATAATTGACCACAAACTGTCACTTTAAAGAAAAAATATCGAAAAATTATTATGGCGCACTTTAGACTATGTTACATTTTGTGTTTAAAATTTACATGAATTAGAAAATAAAAGAACGGCGTATTTGAGAAGGGATGTTATCATAATAGAGATCGTCCAAATGACTACTAACATAATGGCTTTATGAGAACCCGGCTTTAGTCATCAAAATTCTCTGATTAAAAACCACTGAAGTCTCTAGCGTTTTATATGAAGTATTAAAACTTTAAAAACTTCATTATATATCGTTTTAAGTACAAAATAATTCAAATTTCATTCCTTTTTATTATATATTTATTAACCATGCAATTTGAAGGAGTTTTCCTTATTTGGAACTAAAGCTAAGAAATTTCTTTTTAATATTTTAGAAAAATTTTCACTGAAGCTGGCATTAATTTATTTTATCATTGAAGAAAGCGAATGTAAATTGATGATAGAGACAAGCACACTTCCTCATCAAGCTGAAATAATAACAACTTTGGTATAGTAACTTTGCACTGGATACAAATGTATTGGGGAAAAAAGTTAATAATTAAAACACTTCAATATGACACTTACGTTTTCAAGTCCTAATAGCCAAAATCGCCATTGCATTGGCTACCAATGTCTGAGAAACTTTTAAAAATTACGATGTTAGCATATGATATTTGTGAAAAATATTTTATAAAGGACTATATATTTTTACCATTTTTGGAATTTGTCTAACAATAATTTTAAATTTATTAAAACCTAACTTTTAATGACCAGCCGTGATGGTTCCCCAGCCAATTTGTATTGTCAATTCGTAATCAACACATTATTAGATGGGCATAAATTGTAAAAGTTTTTAAAAAAAAACAACAAAAGCAATAATTAAAAAAAATGAAAATTCATCTAGTCGGCGATTACGAAATCGTTTCACTAATACTAAAAACTAATCAGGAAAGATGCTGCAAGCCAAAGACATTATATTATGATAAAGTTAGTTCGTTTTCACCAACTCACCAATCAAACCAAAATTGATATATTCTTTCAACCCTAAAGTTGTAAATTCAGAATTAATTTCGTCGACAAAATTATATTTATTTTTCAGTCTTAATTTTACGAATCACATGCAGTGTAACCTTACACAAAATTGCTATTTTAACACTTCAACAAATACAGTACAGCCCTCTCGAAAGCTTAACACTGTGCTAACGAAATGGAGCCGAACTTGGCTGCTTAGTGGTCGAGATATGGGCACCAAGTGGCTAAAACGCTGCCAGGAGGTGGATAGCAGCTGGTGAAAAGATATTGCTTACAATGGGCTTAGATGAGCTTCCGATTCAGTACTAATTCATAAACTTATTGTTAAAATTTCGACAGATCTGTACTCTACGTATTTGGCTTGATTTAAAGCGAATTAGAAGACATTCATAAAATATTCGATTATCACTTATCAAACTTGTATCAATGATGTATTATCATATTCTACGATCGAGCAATGTGGTCATCTATTGATAAGGCGGAGTGATGCTTTATTCAAATTTATTTGATTAGTTTCGAATCAAGAAAACACCTTATCTGATTAATTATAATGAATAATCTAATAGGTTGTTTTAAATTTTTATAGGACGTTTATTGGTTTTATTCAAATCATTATTTGGACTAAATTATTTTTACTATCAAAATTGAATTATTTGTAGCTTGAACAAAAATAATTTTTGATTTTAAATGTTTAAATGTTTCTTTACTAGATTGTTTAAGTTTTGGTCTTTGTAAGGCGTTTTTAATATCAATTTTCTTACAATAAAATTTACTAGTAAACAGGAGCTACTTACTTTCCGGGGAACCCAGTCTCATTTCTCTAGTGGAGGTTCGCATGATTAACCTTTAAATTTTACTTTGTTTTTGGACATCGAATGGCATGTGTGTTTTAATGTATGATTTTGTCTATCTGTAGGTGCTTACCCTTTCGGGGCACCCGGCCTCACTTCCCTAATGGAAGTTCACGTTTTTACTTTGGTTCTGGATTGTGATTTGGACATGGATTAGTATGTTTGTTTTTCATTTTGTTTTTTCAAAAATTTTCAAGATTCTTTTTCTTCATAACCCTAGTTCAAATTATTAGTTATACAATAGGAGGATGGCGTTGGGAACACATACAGGTACTACACTGCTGAAGTCAGCTGGTCGTCATATTTTTTTATCCTGGCTTTGGTTTCACGCTTACTCTTTCAAAATAATTTTCCTTTTTTTCTGCTTATGAAATATGTAGAGCTTGTTCCAACGACGGGGACATTATTCAATGAATCAAGCTGCTTAGAGAGTCAGGGGTATTGGAAGATTGGAAGAGCAGACTTATCAGGACTCTCAAAACATTTATGACCGTCATTAAAGTATGATGTTATTGTATCTAAAATTATCCTGGATATATTTGGCGTCCAATATTCCTTTCATTCTCAATTTTGATTTCACACGTGGCGGGTGTAGCTATCTAGACAGTAGGTACTTACCCTTCTGGATCACTCGGCCTCACTTCCCTTTTGAGAGTTTACGTGTTTAACTTAATATTCTAGTTTTCAATTTGTTTTTGCTTTGAAGTTTTTTGAACATGAACCGGTATGTTTGTTTTTGATTATTAATACAGAGTGTAAATTAATACACAAAAATACCAATCCATATTCAAAACACAGGTAAAAGAAAAAAACTTTGAAAACTGTCAAATAAAGTAAAAAAGAACCCGAACATCCACCAAACCAGGGGAGTGGCTATATGAACAATGAAACAAGAGACTACAATGTATGATGTATGATTTTTTTCTATCAATACTGAGAAATTTTTCATTTTCATAATCAAACACAAACAAACTGGTCAATGTTTAAATCACAATCTCAAAAGCAAAAACTTTTGAAACTAACAAATTAAATTAAACACGTGAACTTCCACTAAGAAAGCGATGAAGGGTGATCACGACTGATAAGCACCTCCAGCCACGTGTAAAATCAAACCAATATAACAACATGGGAGTGTAGCTAGTAGCTAGTCATACAAGTGGTGCTTACCCTGTAGGAAACACATAGGCGGTGGTTGTGGAAGTTCATGTTTGACTTAATATACCTGTTATTTTAAAGTTTTACTTTGCTTTGGTATTGTGATTTGGATACGGACCTGTATGTTTATGTTTCATTGTACAATGTGGTCATCTAGACGTTGATAAGGTGATGTGTGCGCTTTTCAAATGAATCTGTTTCAAAAAAGGTTTTCATTCATTTAAATGTTTTCAATTTAGTAGTTTTAATTTTGTGTGACATGATCATTGCTGTATACGATAGAGACTCACAATTTTAAAAGTCGTTTTATATTCGATTTTTGGACAATTAAGAGGGGTTTCGGGTCATTTAAAGTTACAGAGGTACATCCAATTCAGGTGTAGGTCACTGAAGATTACCGTATGATTCGTCAGGTTTGCAATCCGTTTATTGTACGGTGGTGTTAAGGAACAATTCAAACTGTAATTTATATAACAAAGGTGTTGACTTCAGATTTACTGGTCAGCTTACAATCCAACTTTACTTTTCTAAGCAACAATATTCCTGCTTCTCAAGGTTGTGTCGTATTTGTTTTACATTTAATACTCTATGATAGAGTTTGTTTCCACTACGGAAACTTTATGCAACGAAGCAAGATGTTCCCATAATAATTATTGACTTAAGAGATATTGCAAGCCTAGAGGCTTATGTAAAGGCCCTAAAAGTTTTATTGCCGTCATCACCAAAATTGTTGATAAGTATGACATCTCTGTATCCAAATTACCCTGGATATATTTGACGTCCCATAGTTAAATGTTCCAATCATTCTAAATTTTATTTACAAACGTGGCAGGTGTAACTAGTTAGACAGGAGGTACTTAACCTTCCAGAGCACACAGCCTCGATTCCCTGGTGGAAGTTGCTTGGAGTCTATGAATATTCATGAATATCTTGAAAACAAATAAACCTATTCAGATTTCAAACATGCCAGTTTACATTGAGGAAAATCTTAATTAAGGGGTGATTGTGAGACTGAAACCTGGTCTTCGCTTCACAATTATTTCTCAATTACGATTTTTTCGACCTAAATTACGCAAATTTTAATGAATTGTTTAGTGTAGTTTTCAATTGAATTAGAAATTTTGTTGTCGTTTGGAAGACGACTTCAACAGTTTAAACTGTATTCTAGTTTTTCGCAAAATGATTTATGTATCTGTAATATATATTCTCAATTGATGTTAAGATTGTATAACAGGGGTCTCGAAAAACTTTTATATCACTGTAAAATATATAAACGAGTATAATAATCATGCTAAGCTTTTGGAATTATCCATCTTCAGGAATAAAAACGGAAATTTATTTTTTCATATTATAATGGAGATGGTGTATATTTAAATAATGACCTATTCCAAATAAGGAGTTTTGATGACTATCGTGTTCGCTGGACTGTTCACTATATCGTGTCCAGCCGACTGATAATTAAGCCTGTTCAATTATTAAATGGTTAATATTGTACATATAATATTGGTGATTATCGAAGCAATGGACTGAAATCGACAGACCATCTGACCATCATAATACAAACTTATTATTACCTGAATAAATCATAAATATTTCCCATAAATCGACAGGCCACACGACACTGTATTTTGACCCTTGACCTCACCCGAGATTTCACCAGGGACAATGGATTCCACTTCCAAGATTAAACAGACAACGGATTAAATTCCGCTCTCGAGATTAAACCAGGGACAACGGATTAAATTCCATTCTCGAGATTAAACCAGGGACAACGGATTCCACTCCCAAGATAAAACTAGAGACAACGGAATCCACTCTGGAGATTAAACTACACATAATTCCACTCCCGACATTTAACCAGGGTCAACGGATTCATTCTGGAGATTAAACTAGGGACAAAGAATTCAACACCCGAAATTAATACAGGGACAACGGATTCCAAGCTAGTATTGAAGAGTGAACTGATTAAGCATGGTGAAGCTTACCTTAAGAAATAGAGAACTAAAGACAGCTGGTTTCGGAAGGGTAGATCTATCAAAATGTGTGGCCGTTTCAGAGAATGTTTCTATTTACAAGATTGTTTGATGCATGTTTTGGAAAATGTTCCCATTCGATGGATGTTTTGTTTCCACGCATGGTTGTTTTAAAGAATGCTCTTAATTACAATGGTCAGTTCTGGGTATATTTGCATTTTAATGTTTTGGTCACTTTTGGTGCTTTAAAACAATTTATTTTCGGAAATCGATACTTTTGACTCTTAAGTCTTTTTAGCCATTCGAAGTGCTTTATTCTACCATTTTATTACTATTAAAGCAATAGAAAATTGTAAAACTTTATACAATAATGATATTGTTTGAAGATAAATTGGATCTGTTGAGAAAATAGAAGTAAAAGATTTTCATATCTTATCGGCCCACATACCAACCATTACGATTTTGACATTTTGAAACTTTGAAACTTTGACTAGTTAATGTTGACACTACTTAAAGTAATAAGCATGGTGCTAAAAAGCGCTGACGAAAGAAGAATCATTTCCCATTAGAATCCATCAAAATCGAAAAAAATTAACGACCTTAAATGGCATTTTATCAGCAGACAAAAATGCATAATGGTATTAATAAAGGATATTAAATAGTTGAAAATTTGTTTTTAGGAGACAAACAAACGAGATATATAACATTACAAATACTTTACAAGTTTCACAATTAATACGTTATGGTAGAAACTGTTTCCACTACGAGCACTTTACACAATGGCGCAAGCTGTTTACATAAATAAATTTTTGACGCAAGGGTATTGCATACCTAGTAGGCTTATCAAGACCCTCAGCAAGTTTTTAAGGCCGTCATCAGTATATTGCATCTGTATCCAAAATATTCGACGTGAATTCATTTTGCTTTCATTCCCAATTTTGATACACACGTGGCGGGTGAAACAAGCTAAATGTTTAACCTTCCGGAGCAACCGGCCTCTTTAACTTGGTGAAAGTTTATTTGTCAGCTTTAACGTTTTAACTTTGCTTTGGAATTTTGGTTTGGACATGGAGTAGTATGTTTGTTTTTGATTAGTATGATTTGCAGACAGCCAAAAAAAGTTTTTATCACAAAACCAAAACCAAAGACCTTGCAAATTGAAGTTTTATCAATGTCATGTAAGTGCTTACTCCCACGAAGCACCCGGCCTCACTTCCTTGGCGGAGGTTAACGTTTTTTGCTTAATTTGCCAGTTTTAAAAGTTTTACTTTGATCTTAGGGGTTATGATTTGGATGTAGATTTGCATTTTTTGTTTCAATTATAAAGAATTACAACTTTGAGCATGGTCTTGGCAAATGAGTTTTCGAGAACGCCACTGTAGAACAATGGTACAGGCCATAATAATAGAAAAGAGAGATGAATTACATAAGATACATGATGGAAAACAAATGGTTGAGAATGTGTTTATCAGGAGGAAACTACAAAGAGATTCAGTCATAGAACGATAAAGAACAGAAAACTTGTGTATTCACTCAAAAAACGACCATGGAGATAGTATGACTTACAGACGACCAAACAGTTATGAATGAATAGCGGGTTGATTGACATTATCACAAATGACCGACCTCATCACGCTCTCTTATATCGCTGATAACTCCGAGACAATAAATAGATATTGCCAAATGATTTTCACTTATTTCCTCTCAGTTCAAAGACAAGCGCTGAATGAATGTTAAGATAATCAGAAAGCTGTATCATAACTAGGAATCAGGGAACTATTTTCCCTCTTCAATCCGTGCGGAAAGATATCTCGTGATAAGGTTGTTCAATATTGCTACCAAAGATAAATGGTATGACATAGTTCTGTCGAAAGTTTAACACTAAGCTTACGAATTAGTACCAAATCGGCAGCTCAGATTGATCTCTGGTTCCCAATATTTCGGCAACTGTTATCTATCTGTTTCGACAGCTTTTCGTTCACAAGTTATCCATATCTCGGCTCCTCGGCATCCGAGTTTCGACTCCTTTTCGTTAACGGAGTGTTAAGCTTTCGACTGGTCTGTACTGTAACTATAGTATGATAATGAGTTGATCATAACAAGCTGATAATAGAATGATAAAATGATAAACAAACTCTTATAAACTTCACGAAATGAATTAACACAGGATAGAAAACAAAATTGGATACATTTAAACAAAAAATTGAGTTCGCCTGTTTTAATGCAACAACCTGCTAATGTATGTTTTAGTGATGTTCTAAGGGTGACAGTTACTATTTCAATTGGAAATAAATTTTATGAGAAAAACTTTCCTATTATTATACAAAAAGCATTTTTATAGCAAAATTACTTTTAAAAAGCTTATATTTATTACCGCACATAATAAAGAAATGTCGACAAACAGTCTACATCACATGCACATGCTATGAATATAAAAATTTGCAAGAACTTTGTCAAGGGGTGGGGTAGATATCCGACAAAATTTGGTAAAGTCGCTTAAAAAACTTCATTGGCAATAATAAACATGTAGAGCAAGGAAATTTAAGATTAAAATTGCGTTTTTATTGGTTAAGAATTTCAACGTTTTCTCAATCTAAAGTGTACAGTACAGATCTGTCGAAAGTTTAACACTTGGCTCAACGAAAGAATCGAAGATCGGCTGTCAAGTGACTGAGATTTACAAGCAGCTAGTGACATAAAAGATGTCGAGAGGTGAACAAAATCTGTCGAAAAGCTGCAGAGATATAGCCAAAAGGGGGATCGATTTGGCACTAAATGTTAAGTTTTCGACAGGTCTGTACCCTATATATAGCAATATATATAATTGCAATTTATTGGTTGGAAGTATCGTCAATTTATCACCGAACAGACGGCACAGGTATGTCGAAAGTTTAACAGTAAGCTTAGTGCTGATTAGACAACTTATTTCGGCCCCTCGCTTGCTATATCTCTGCTTTTCGAAACTGCTACTCTATCTCTCTCGATAGCTTTTAGGCCACTGGGTATTCATATCTTGGCCAGTCGACAGACTCCTTTTCGTTAGCTTACTGTTAAACTGTGGACAGGTCTGTACCGTAGCTCCTTTACAAAGGTAACCGGATATGGAAAGGTTATCATAGAAGCGTGTCGGGTAAAATCATCACCTTTAAACGATGGCGATAATTCCATTATCAGAGTTATAAAACCTGATACACGATAGCCTACTGACATTAAAACATAACATCAAATTTCCTTTTCTAATGAAATAAATTCAAACGATTCAAACGATAAGGATAGCTTAAACTCTGTGGTTACGGAACGTTTTAGAAGTAAAAAGCTATCATTTCATAATGATTAAAAAAATCGTTTTAAGCGTATTTGAGAGTTATTTTCACAAAGATCAAATCGAACATTGACTTTAAATGTTTGTTATTAATTTCATTAAAAAAACTTTTGGTTGTCAATACATGCTTGTGTATTGTATTTTAAGAGTAGGTAAAATTATATTCAATTTCAACGTCGGGAAAAACAGTGCCCGTTCTTTGACATGCTAATGCAATGTCATTGCCAAAGGTCTTGCTTTTACTCACATACGTCTGAGTTTATGAGATAATTTAAGCATGGACATTCAAGTTCTGCTTCAAATTTTTACCTGTACCTTAATCATGACACCCCTGAAAGGTTATATTTGAAACTATGCGACAAACGTAATGGCTTCAAATTTTTCACTGTCAATTTTCCTTTTTCTATGCCCCAATATATCTGTTCCTCCTTGTGCTGATGGTGTATTTGTTTCACAGTTAATACGCTACGACAGAACCTTTTCCCACTGCGGAAAATTGCATGATGCAACTCGGGGATATTGCAAACCTATGCTTTTCAAAGCCCTCACAACTTTTAATGAACGTCATCACAAATCCAAAATTGTCCTGGATATATTTGAAATGATAATCCCATAAATTTAAAGACAACCTTCTTAAAAAGAAGCTTTCCTCGGGTTTTTTCTTTAAAAGAAAAAAGAAGATTGATGAAGGCTTGGAATCGGTTGAAATGTTTTCGAAACATTTCTCTTTTTAATAGCTTTCCCATCTGGAAAATAGTTTTAAACGGATGAAATGATAACTTTTAATACATGGGACAGTCTATTCTCCAATGCCATCTAAATCATAAGGAAAACGTGTCATGAACTGACTTTTAATTTTTATAAAATAAAATATTTTTTAAAAATATGCACATGAGTAAAATACTTATCATGTATAGTCAATATTTTAAAATGACATTTTTGTTTTATCCCTTAAAATCACTAAATTGTTATCATAATGACAACATTATTTGTCGATTTAATTGATGAAATCATACTTTTGAATATTTATATATTTCGGTGTAAACAAACCAACGACGCATATTACATTTATATTGATTTTATTAAAATAAATAAATAATTTATTTATTTGTTTACATATTTTACCAGTTTTTATATTACAACACTAGACAGCCGTTTTGGAATACAATTCCTCATTAGTAGTACTTCGAATTCGGCCAAAATTTTGAAACCCAAAATTAAAACTTGAATTGATTAAAATTTTGCTTGAAGACCCTTTAGACGCAGTTTTCACCCGGCAAAAAATGTCATTTTGTCACAAATACATATATGTACACTCACGTCTTCGTATCCAAATAGACCAATCAAACGCCGCTGAGATACAGTTGTAATTGGTTAATTTCCGTAAATATTTGTGTCTTAATTTCCTGATATTTAGAAAAAATACAAAAATACACTTGAAAGGATTTTTTATTACAATAGACATAAATTCATTTAAGCCTCTGTTTCCTTATCAGCTACTTCCATTCCAAGTAATTAATTAAAATAAAAAAAGAAATTTAAATCATATGAAAAGCCTGTATCAAGAATATAATTTGGAAACATTGAATATGAACTATGGCAATGAAAAGGGCACGCGAGACCACTTACTCCGACTTTTACAAAACGCTTAACATCAAAATCTACACGTGCACATGGCAAAATTAATCATAGATATCAATCAAACACATAAAAAAATCCCGATGGGAGGCAGGAGCGTTAGAGAACCATGAAAGTAACAATATACTTAGTCTTAATCATTGACGGTTTATCGCCCATCTTAACTAATTCATGAAAAAACGACAACGATGAAAAAGAAAGAAAAAAGTTTGTGAATCTATAACATGCATACTATACAATGCGTTTTGGCGCAACAAGGTACTTAGTATAAAAGTTCCGAAAAAAATAACATTGGCACAAACAACTGTTTACCACGTGTTTTACTATGGAATTTATTCTTACACATACAATTTTGCTAAGTAAGGCGATTTTTTGCAAAATTTTCAGAGATATGTTCAATTCTCATACAATATTGCGAATCTTTTATAAACATCTTATGAATTTTGCATTGTTTTCACCTGGAAAAACGAACTGCCCATGTTGCGAATATTTGTATCTGAATTAAACGATGAGACAGTGCGTTTTCCCAAAAAGACTATAGAACTGTGCCTGTTCATCAAATTGCTTAATCGTCAAAAATTATATACATGTACACTAAAGTTACAATGCAAACGTGATGACTCCAATTTTCCTATCGTTAACTTTCTTTTTCTGTGAAGCAATATACCTGCTCCTCCTGCTTATGGTGCATTTGTTTCACAGTTACTACGCTATGTTAGAAATTATTCCCGCTATAAAGACCTTTATACAATGAAGCAAACTTCTTACAAATAAATGTTGCTCGGGGATATTGCAAGCCTGGGATTATAAAAGCCCTTGTGTTTTATGGCCGTTATCACAATATTGTTGATAATCAGGATGCCTCTGTATCTAATAATCGTCCTAGATATATTTGATGTCCAATGTTCCTTTTATTCTAAATTTTGTTTTCATAGGTGGTGGCTATAGTTGTCGAGACAGTATTATAATCCTTTCGAAACACCATAGGTGGTGGCTATAGTTGTCGAGACAGTATTATAATCCTTTCGAAACACCCGTTTTTACTTTCATGGTGGAAGTTTGCGAGTTTTAACTTTGCTTTTTAGATTGTGATTTGGAAATGGATGGGTATTTTGTGATTTGGACATGGAAAAACCGATTGAAGCTTTTTTGGACGACTCCGTATAATAATTAAGCTGCAAGCACGACAGTAATGCTGCAAGAAGCAGCAAGCTAATGCTAATCGTATAGGATCAAGTAAAATGTATTATGTGAGCAATCCCACTTAAAAAGTCCTGTACAATAAAATTTTACATGTAATTTCAAAATACCGGTCCTTGAACTCTTCGTAATTTCATGTTACATGGCCTTGAGTAGTTGTTATCCTAAATTGAACACGGCCAGTTAAAGTTTGTATTGTATACAACCTGCTTATGGGTGTTTAGAAAACATTTAAGAGATGTAAATTTAATTTTTATTTACCCTACACGATACTATTTACACTACTACAGTGCAAGGGTCTAGTCATTTCTGGGGGACGGTACTTTGCCGTGGCCATAATATGGATTTGTCTTGGGTTTCGCTCTGGTCAAATTATGACCACCAGTGTGTGAACAAGGTTTTACGATGATTTGACCTTGTACCCCAATATAACCCATATAGATGTTTGATCTACCATTTTTCTAGATGATCATTCCAAGATGATCATACAGGAGCTTTATTTTTAGTAGAGGATCGCTTTGGGCAAGTTTGAAGAAGATTGAATTGTAACTTTTACTATTTCAACAAGGATTTTTTTGGTTTGACCTGGTGACCTACATACTGACCAACATTACACGCTTACGTGAGCTAAATAAAGCACGTTAAAAAATAAACAAACATAAACATGAATAAAAATAATTTTATTGTGATATATATAATTAATGGACGGAATGTTATAACAATATCTTTTACAGTCCAGCTGTTTAGTAATCATCTTATATATACATATATAAATAACAAATAGAACTTAAGAACTTCAAGAAAGACAAAATATCACAACCAAATCTTGTATGTTTCAGAAATTTTAATTATGTAAATAAATCTAAGTAATTTGTATTTTAAGCCTTGGTTCTATACAAGCATTGAAATATGCAAATTCTGCTTAGATTTCTGTCTTTTTCTACAGTCACTGTTCCAATTTAAATTTCATATGCGAGAGTGAAGCTAGCTAGAAAGGAAGTTATTATCATTCCAGAGCACCTGGCCTCACATCCCTGGTGGAAGTTTAGGTGATTAACTTAATTTGTCAACTCAAAGTTTTTATTTTTTCCTTTGACATTGTGATTTTGACATGGACTGATATATTTTGTGTTTGATTTTGTTATACCAATCTTTTTTATATCCAGAGTCCAATGTATTAAGTACTGACACAACAGCTGAACTTGCTTCTAGATTATACAATCTTTCTGTAAATATGACCTTGTTCCGGGAAACAATTGAAGAAATCATTCAATAAAATTACAATTAAAATGAAGTATCAAACAAATTCGGATATGCCATATTCATGTTAACCATCAACACAAGCATAACAGTCCTTATTATCCAAATCACAATCCCAAAGCAAAGTAAAACCTTTGAAAAATGACAAATTAAGTTTTAACACTTGAACTTCCACCAGGGAACTGAAGCTGTGTGCTCTGGAAAGGCAAGCACCCCTTGTTTAGCTACCTACATCTGCATTAAAAATAAAACATGTAATCATTTGTAATCATCTTGGGATGAGCTGGATTTGGTGCCAAAATATCCAAACTGCAAAGGGTTTAAATACATAGATCTGAAAATTTAACATTGCAACCAATCAACATGAACCCATATGCAAGACAAAAAAATTACACAGGTACATACATGTAGTTATGATAAAAAATAATAAAATTAATTATAGTGTTATAACTATATTTATTATATACAATTAAATTGCAGATCAACTGCTTGTCAAAATTGAAAACAAAAAATATGAAAAATTACATTATATTACATACATATAACAATTCAAATGTACAATAGATTTCCTTTACATCCTGCTTAAGAAATATTTAAAAAAAGACTGTAAAAAGTGAACAGAAAAACTTCTTAACAAGCTATAAATACAAATAAAAATTCAAAATCAATGTGAAGTAATGTCTAGGAAAAAAAAAGATTCTTTATACTGGAATGATTCCATTGATTCTAATAAAAGTGCAAATGTAAAAAACTTGAAATCAAAATCAATATGTTTATTGAGTTATTGTAGTAAGTCATTGAAGAAAAAGTCTGGGACTGTTGATGTTGTCATATACCATTTTTAAAATTTCATCATTTAATACATTCAAAAATGGTATATTATCACTCGTCACATACTTTTTTTTAAATTTTGATGATTCAATACATTAAAAAAAATTGTATATTCTCAATTGTCGTATACTATTTTCGAATGTATTGAAAATTACAGTAATAACCCAAAGAAGCATGCAGACAGTAGCCTAAACAAACCACAGGTTGTTATAACTAAATTTATAATATATGAGACCAATTTCTTGACTGATAAACCAATATTTGAACTACAATAGTATGTTAATTTGATAATAAAAGACTTAATAGACACGTTAAATATTTGTAGTGTTAGATCATGCTTATTACTACAATATGAAAAGAAATATAAATGTCTAAAAAAATTCAAACTTTACGCTTGGTTGGTCTTGTGAAACTGAATAGAGTATATTTCGAATTTACTTACAAAAGGACGTATCATAATTATGTAATCATGCACTTGTTTACATAATATGCACAATATACACAACATGCATGTGTGAAAAATCTTCTATTAAACAGTCTGTTAAAAATATCACTTCTGTCTCATCACATAAAAATAAGTTTAAAATGTTCATGTATAAATCCACAGTCTATGATATAAGACTGTTATAGCAATTAAAAGATTTGCCACTTCCTAGACATCCAACCACTGATTATAAAACTTAAGAAATTTGCTATATGTTCAACCACTGATTAAAAAACTTTGGAAACAACTTGAAAAATAGTGAGTGTCCAGTGATGCCCTTAAGTAGTTTTGTAGGGCCTTCTGTTACGTTTGGTATCAAAATAGAGTTTGGGAGGCTTATTTACTTAAAAAAAAAAGATGGACTTAGAGACATCAAATTAGTGTGGCCATAAATGAGGTGGCAAAGTTATTGAGGGTCATTATAACAAGATTTTATTGTAGTAATCATAAAGAACACCAATGTTATGTCACAAATTTCAGTAATAACTTATACAAGAGGGAAAAAATTCAACTTATACATTTCCATATTCAATGCAAGTAAAAAGTTCAGCACAAATATTATGTAGTACCATTTGGAATGCTAGAAAAATCCATTAAATATGAAACTGCCATTGATAAATTACACAAGTTTAAAGTGAATGATGACAAAGATAAGAGGCAAGCATAGAGATATATTGTATATAAAACAAATACAAAATTGTCTAATTCAAAAGCATCACATTTAACATGTTATACCTAAGTAAACTGTCATCCATATATAACAATGCAAAGTTACATTTGATGTGGTTTTATACTATAATCATCATTTCAAATTCCCAAAAGTTTTTGCAGCATTTGAAGGTTTCATCTTAACTTCATGATCTATATATATATATAACAAAGTTGTGTTTCTTAAAATTTTAAACTTTTGTTAATTTTGGAGAAAAACAGAACATTGTGGGAAAAATTTTTTTTTCAAGATCAAAACACTATTTTAGCTGGAAAACATTCAAATTCAGAAGAATGATGTTTTCAACATTTCAATTTGGTGAAGATTTTCAGTAATGATATGGCCAGTTTTAAAAATGTGTGATAATTTGATAGCTAAACATTTCTTAGCATTAAGCTTTTTGGAATTTTTTGTTTCATTTCATCATTGTTTATAAATAGTAGGGTAAAAAAATTAAGATATCAAAAACCATGCCAAATACACAAGTTACAAATGTCGAAATCACAGTCGGACTTTCTAGGTTAAGTCCAACGTGTCAAGAATAGATTTGATTCATGGTAACTGCAAAAGCAGTTTGTATAAAGAAAAAAAAAAGACAGAAAAAAATATTTACAAACATTAATATCACAGATTTGTTTTTTTCGTAGACACTTCATGTAACATATCACGCTTAGATAAGATAAGCTCCCTTGTATAATCTGCGGCATAAATCTCGCTGTTTTAGATTCTCTATCTACTTTAATCTCATTAAGTAACTGAGTGTAAAGAAAAAAACCCATCACAGCTGGAGCATAAAATTTAAATTGTATATAAACATTACTCAATTTTTTGTCATAAAATAGAGTATTGAAAAGTTTAGTTCTAAACGATGACAAGAAACAGAGCATCTGCACAAAATTACACAACCTTATCTTGTTTTCAAAACTTCACCTCGTAACTTTTACGTACGTCAATGTCTTACGAGAATGGAAACACTGCAGGTTCAAAACTGACATTTGAAAAGCCAAACCCAAAAAATTAAGTTTTCAAATAATATTTTGTAATATATACCTCTAAAAATCATGTTACAAAAACAGCTTAAAACATCTTTGTCAAAATTATGTTAACAATATATCTGAACAAAAATAATATTTAAGTAACATCTTTTTTTATGAACAGTTGCAGTAAAGACCTGTCAAAAGTTTAACACTAAACTAACGATTAAGTGCCAAATTGGCAACTCATCTCAGCCCCATGGTACCTATATATGGGGCAGCTTTTCAGGCAGCTGCTATCTATCTTTCAGTCTCTAGCTAATCATATCACAGCCAATCTATAGCTGAGCTTCAAACGCTTTTTGTTAGCTCAGGGTTTAACTTTTGACAGGTCTGTACTGTACTTTAAAGTGGACGTTAATATGAACATAACTATGTAATCATACAATATTTTAAATATTACTGATGAAATCAAGAGATTTAAAATGAAATACACATGTAGAATGTAACAGTTTAAGTATGTGCACTTGACAACAGCCAAAACCACCAAATTTTAAATCATGCAACTTGCTAATTATAAATGTGTCTGGGACTAATTCTGATCAAATCAAACCTGTGGTGTGGTGGGTGTTTGGTGGCTTACAGGTGGTCTTAATTGAAAGCAGATTTTGATTAAAATCTACATTAAATTTGTATGTACATTTCACATATTTTTTTTAAATTTGGTAAGTCCTACCTTAAGTGTTTCTGTCGATTGATGATTCTATGAATTAGCATTTTCTAAATGTATTTAATAATGTCAATTCAAAAACTGGTAAATGACAATTCAGTGGTGACCTCCGAAATTTTTTATCATTGTTGTTGTTGTAAACAGTTGTTATTATTTTTGATGACGAAGACGACGACGATGATGATGATGTAGAAAGTTGTTGTTGATGTTGTTTTTATGATGAGGTTGTTGTAGAGTATGTTGTTGATGATGATGATGTCCTAGAGTTGTTGCTGTTGTTGTTGTTGTTATTGTTTGTTACAATGATATTTTGCTCTCAGTTGCTCTTGCTATTGCCAAATACCTGATATTCAACTGCAAAATAAAAACAAAAAATTTTATTTGAAGTAAAATTATGACACAATAGTTGCTGATGACCTAAAAATTGTAGAAATTATAGCTGTAGAACGAGAAAAACAAGTACCTGGCAACAGGCAACACAATAAAAACAACACTACAAATTAATGATAAAACAGCCAAAAAGAGGAAAAAGTTGCATTATACATTAAATTTATAAAAATTTAACTTAAACTATAAACTATTATAAATGGGTGTATGACAATAGGTATTTTGAAATTTTTGCATCCAAGCTAAAAACAAAACAGTTCAACCTGCTCTAAAAGTCACCTCTATATAAAGGTCACCTGTTTGTAAAGACCAGTAGAATTGTATCCAAATTGTTCTTTATTTATATTATTTGAACCTGTATATAAAGGCCACCTGCTCATTCAGGCCATTTTTACTGGTTCCATTGGGTGGCCTTAATAGACAGGTTTGCATGTAAACCTGTTTGAGTACTGACTAATTCTTCAAATCACAAAAAGTTTGACTGTAGAGTGAACTGAGAGAAGAACATGTTTAATGACACAAGAACATCTCTAAGACATCCATCTTGAAGAATGAGGATACATTTATTTTGAATCAGAGATAACAATTAATGAGTTTTTAATTAAGCCTATTACAAAGAATTTCTTTCTAATGTACCTCGTTTAGAAGCCATTTTTACAGCGGGTTTCCACGGTTTTTTGTTTTTCAATTTGTTGCATCACATGAATTAACGTGAACTTTTGTCAGTTTATCTTCAGTAAAATTGATGAGTTTTATTAATTAATGATTTTGAAATCTTAATTCTTCAAACTGAAAAACAAGAGGTTATGTTCATTAGAGAGATATTGTCTTAATTAAGAAAGAAAAACAAGGATTCCATTTCTGGTGTCTTCGTTAATAACAACCATTTGATTCTTATCTGTTATTTTAACTTTTCTTTGGACAATTTTTTACCCAAAAGTACATGTATTTTATTTTAAATGCTCAATACAAACACTGATTTTTCCATTTTTGGGGTTCTAGTTAAAATGATTTTAATTGCTTAAAACTGTGTGCAATGATATAAGCATGGTAAAGACATCTTGTACAGTGGCTTCAGATTTAGGTTGATTGATTGATTGATTGATTGATTGATTGATTTTTACATTCCAATCAAGAATATGTCACTTCTACCAATATGTCACCAGCTATAGGTTGATGTGACAGAAAATTACATATGTAGTGCAATAAGATGAATGTGCAGGGAGGGTTCTTTAGTGCAGCACACCTACCATGACACAGGCATTGGTTTTAAAGTCTCTCCTAAAGGACCTAGTATACAATCATTTCTATTAAATTTATAAAGTGCTTGGCTGAAGAACAGTTGCTAATTGTTTTCAAGGCTTGGTTTCTCATTTTATTGAGACAACCTGAGAAAGCACATTCGGCATTTAGAGGCTTTTTGGCAAATAGACAAAACAATTATGTTTCTAATCACCATTAGAAACCATTTCTTCAGCCTATTTACTATATCAAGTTCCCATGAAGTAGGCAAAGGCTTCTAAATGCAAGACAATTGGCAGTACTAAATCAATGAAGTGATATTTTGGATTTATAAATTTAAATGGGGAATATTAATTTTATCTGTTTATCACCAAATAATTATTTCAATTAATTTCTCATATTTATTAATTTTCCAAGATTTTCTACTGCAAGAGAACAATGACAGCTTCATTGAAAATCCTAACCAGAATCTTATCAGCTGATCCGGATATTCTAACAAAATTTATTACAGTTTTTATAACCAAACTGACCTTTCGTCACCTCGGGAATATCAAAAACTACTGGGGAGTCAAAAAGACCACTGGCAAAACTCATTTGTTTCACTGTTTCTCTGCAGACTGAGGGTAATTTATTATATCCAAAAATTTCAAATCTTTGTTTTAATGCTCTTTGTTATTTACACACATTCCATTGTCAACAGGAGGAAGAGAAAAAATAAAATAAAAATAAATAAATAAATAAAATTACAAAAAAAAAAAAATCAAGAAAGTCATGGAGACTTTCTTGAATTGTATTTTTTTTTTAATTTTGGGAAAAATGTGACAATTTTTTTAAATTTTAAAAATAATTCTAATATTATAACAAGCATTATAAATTATGTGTCTATTACAACTATACCAAACATGATGGTAAAGTATGGTAATAATTTTGGGAAAAAATGTCATAAATTTTGAGTATCCACCACCCAAGTTGTCGATGATGACACAAACAATAACTGGTGTCAGCTTCTTCATTGTATTAAGTCAAAAACAAAAACACCAAGCAAAATTTGTTTACAGTATTATTTTTAGAACTCTGAATGTAAATTTGGACAAAAATTAAAATATGGGATGTGGTAAACAAATAATCTAGGAGTTTAGAGGAACTATGATCAGTTAATCACACTTTAGACCACTCGTCACTAATGCCCTTATTGGATGCAGATAAATAATCAACATTTTAAAATATATCCTATCCATTGTTTCCTTTTTTTCTCTTTTACTTTTTTATGAATCTTATAATAATGTATCCAAAACTTTTAAAAAATTAAAATTGAACAAAGTTTTAAGATTCTTTTTTTCAATTTAATAAAACCAAACAGCTTATATTGTTGAAATTATCACAACTTTAGTCCATCAACAGACAGACATTTTTTTACAAAAACTTCGAAACTTCCATTTGAAAAATCCCCACAAACATATAATTTTTCTGTTTCTCCTAAATATGCCTTATTTATTGATAATTCAAGGCATTCTGATGCATCTTTATGGCTACACAAGTCGAATTAACATCAAAAACAGACGGGAAATCAAATTTTATATTATAGTTCTTTTATGCCAATACACAAGTCCTCATAAACAGTAAATAAACACGATCACGGTCCTGAAAGAAAACTCATATACTCAAAGTCGTCAAGTCAGCCCTCATTTGAGTTTTACGATGGCAGTATATGCATATATATCTTTATTTAAATGTAAATACATGTTGGGGATATCATAGATTGAAAATAACAAGACAAGATTATGTTATCAAAGAGTCTGCATGTTCTTATCATCAGAGATTGGAGACTTTAATATTTGTTGATCTTTAATATAACATTGATGAAGAGGCACCAAACTCCTTGATATTGGCAACATGTAAACTGTGGATTGAATAAGGCTCTTGAATTTGATTGACTTCTTGGACTAGACTTATGAATTGGACTGTTGACCTGAATTTGACTCATGAATTACTAATACTTTAAGAAATTGCTTTGTTCAATAATACCAAATGATGAAAACTTAAACAAAAATAAGAGTACAGTTCAAGATTCCTATTGTCTAGTCCAAAAGTCCCGTGGATGAGTCCAGTCCAAATTTTATACAGAAAGGCCAATCCAATTGAAGAGTCCAATCCAGTCCACATTTAACACTTTGTCTTTGATATATCAACTCTAAAAAATCTTGTATCATATGCCTAATTTACAACATTACAAAATCTGTAAAACAGAGTGAAGAAAAAACCCTCTAGTAGTGAATAAAGTAACCCATTGTGAATGGTCAGAAAGCATGATAGTGTATTGCGTAAAATTGCACTTGTCTTTCATACATCTGTTCACAGTATGTAATCAACTGATAGGAAAGTAGAGATTGAAGCGATATAAAATCATAAATTCTGATAAGTAATACATCTGATAAAATATTTTCTTGGGAAATGCCAAAAACCAAAAGAAGTTCTTCTGGATCAAAAATTCTTGATAGCTATCAAGTTTAGCGATAAGGAACATTATTAACGTTTGGAAAACGCATTAGATCTCTGCATGAGCATCATACCAGTTAGAGCACGAAAATCAGTGGTGAAATGAAGATATATGTACTTCTCTACAGGCCAGCAAAAATATCAAAATCAAGATCCTTATCAGCTGTTATCGAGGTCTGAATGAATATCAAATCTTCAGCTTTATGATTGGCGACAAAGTTAAAACTGTCAACATGAACCTTGTTTGTGGTCCAATCTTAAAATGTTTTTATCTTATCAGACAATCCCCGAATCAAAATCTCCGAAATTTCAAATATTTTCTGAACCTTTTGAAGGATGGCTTGAATCCTAAACTTTTGATCCAACTTTGCTGAAATGTACCTCTAAGGACCAATATTCTGCCGGCAGGAATCCGAAGTACATTATACCAAAACATGCTTTATCTTGATCAAATAAATGTTTTAAAATTATTCACTTTTCTTTGTACAAAATAAACATTTAGATGCACCCTGGAAAGAGTAAATGTCTCTACTTTAATCTGGTATTGCAATAAAAGATTTAATATAGTTATTATGAATTATACCTAGATCTGATAAAACTTATTAAAGTCGAACAGGTTCTCATCTCATTTATATTATGATAAGAAAATAATTTTCTAGTAAGAGACACTTGAAAAATGGTTTATTTTTGCTTTTGATTCTTCTCTTTTTAAGAATAAATTTCTGTTTGTTTTCAGACAGCAATATGGGGTTATTTAATTTGTGTGTTATTTACTCTTGTGAAAAGTGACCAGTCATAAGTCATCGCTGTAATCCACATTTGGTGCACAACTTTTTGATTGAAAAGATATCTAGTAATTATGGTGACTAGATGAACATCTCCAATTAAACTGGATATGATAAGTTTTGATCCATATTTTTGTGACATGTTCTGCTAAGCTTTTTTTCAGGAATGTTTCTTTTATAATCAATACTGTGTTAGATACATGTACCTACAGACCATTTACTCTGTATTCAGAGCATCTCAATGGGATAATCAATTTTTTTTTTAACCCATTTGTATGAACTACTCTTGGAACTATGTATTTTAATGTTTTTGTCTGTAAAATCAAATGGCCTTATCTAAAATCAATGTCTATTTTATAAATAAAAATAATTAATAATGGGTTAGTGCAAATTTGAAAACTTTTTTTAATAAGAGTAGTCATAAGAATAGGTCAGCTCACTTGCAAATCAAGTCCAAAGTGGTCTTATATTAAATATAAATGTCCATTTTGTAAACTAAAATATTAATAAATTTAAAAACCTTGTCGAGTTGTCAAAAGAACAGGGTGGCTTGTCTGACATCTAGCCCATGTATAACTTGTAACCTTCAGGAGAAAAATTTAAAGTGCAAAAACAATTTCAGAGATATGGCAAAAAGTATTGAAAATTTTAAGTGTAGAAACGGTTTTGCAGAAATGGGAAAATTTATTGCAAAATTAAGCACAAACACAGATTCAGAGATGTGGCAAAATTAATTGCAAAAAAAAGTAATGGCAAATACGTACAGTATCGGATATACCGCAAAATTAAGTATAAACACAGTTTTGGAGATATGTCAATTTTTACTATAGAATTAAGCAAAAACACAAATTTATTGCAAAACAAAACGCAAAAATGGTTTTGGAGATATAGCAAAATTTATTGCAAAATTAAACAATGATTTGGAGATATGGCGATAGGTATAGATGTACGTAGATGTATAGATATATCTGGGATAGACAAAACAGTTTACTTTATAGCATTTAATAATAATGAATGATCAGCGATATGTTATGAAATATTCAATACACTTGTCTGGATTAAGTCCTATTCATTTCCCTCAGCGTTCTTATTTTATTTAGTCATAAAGAACTTTGATATAAAAATAATAAATTCTTAACCTACTAATTCGAGAAACAAGGAATATTTTCTTTTTGTGTTCAAAGTATAAAGTACTCTTTCATATATTTTATGACTGCATATTCTTTGAGGCTCTTGTGGGCTGGAGGATGGTAAAGGGATGGGGAAAATGGTGTTATATACCCACGTCAAGAATATCTGATTCATACTGAATCAGTATATTTTTGGAATGATTCAGAGAAACCACCACAGAAATTGATGGATCGACAACCACGTCCACAATGTTCTGACACTGGCCGCCAACACGGCACCAAAGCAGTGTCACTGCAACTAATGACATACTTGTGTCAGTGGCGTCATTAAATGGCACAATTCAGGCCAAGTTTTCATTCTATTTGTGTGTAATACACGCATGTCAGGCCTTTGTCGGAACACTGTGGGCATGGCCGGCGATCCATCAATTGGACAAGATAATGTACAAACTATAGTCTGCAAAGAGTGGGACTAGAACCTAGACCATAAGGCACTGTGATGTCCAAGAGATTCATTGTAATAAGCTTATTTCAAAGACATATACCTCTGCAACTAAACATATAGCTGGTGAAATCTCAATATAAGGAAAAAATCATTGCCAATGGTTTCAAAAAAGTCCAGTTTAGACAGATTTGGGGATTACTGAGGATTCAGTTCTCACAGTTTGCAAATGTAGTTCAGTTTAGACAAATTTTTGTGATTACTCAGGGTTTAGTTCAGACAAATTTTTGCGATTACTCAGGGTTTAGTTCAGACAAGTTTTATGATTACTCAGGGTTAAGTTTTCACAGGTTTTGGGATTACTTAAAGGACTTTCAATTTTCACACTGGTTCCATTTCAGTTCATTTTAAACAGGTTTTGAGATTTGAGATTACCCAGGGTCCAGTTTAGACAGGTTTTTATGATTACTCAGGTTTCAGTTTTCAAAGGTCTTATTGTAGTTCAGTTTAGACAGGTTTAGGTTCAGTTTAGACAGGTTTTGGTTCAGTTTAGACAGGTTTTTGGATTACTAGCAGTTCAGTTTTCACTGTTTTATTAGGTTTTACAAATATTCAGGGTTTAGTTTTTACAGCTGTCACTTCACCATTATAGACAGGTTTTGTGTTTACTCAGGGTTCAGTATTCACAGGATTCACTGTATCATTGTAGACAGGTGAAGACTTATTGTGGTAACTAACAAACAGCTAGCATGAAAATATTTCTTAGAAGTCTTATTATAAATGCATACACAATCAGATTTGATGGCGAGAAGACAAATTGTTCCGATGAAAATTTGATGATATTGAATCAGAATTACCTATACTTAATCAATCATTTATTAATATTTCTCCGATACTTACTGATCGTCTAGACACTTACTGACTTATAACAGACTTAGTTAATACTTGGTTCTTATAGTGTATAAGAAAAAAACATTAGCAGTAGGAAATGTGGTTTTTTAAAATTTGAAATTCCTCAAAACCTAGGAAATACTCCCTCATGCAAAGTATTTCCTTAGCTAAATTTGATACAATATATTTTGGTCCTTTTGGGTATCTTTCAACATCTTGAAACAGGGATGAAGATTAGCAGGGGCCCAGTAGCCCATGGCTCCTACAAATCAGTTTGGGACCCTAAATGTTTAAACATTTTAGCTATTTATTACTATTCAAATTTTCTTTTCTGAAGAAAGCTGGGCACCTAACTCAAAATAGTTAAGCTTCATCCCTGTTGAAAACAATTTTGATTCATGGTTTTGGTCCAAGCACTACTGATGAAGAATTGTATTCCGAAACGGTCGTCTAGTGCTGTAAAATTAAAACTGGTATAATGTAAATTGATCTTCTAAACTGTTTCACAGTAAGAAATTTTCATGGTTCTAGTTGTAGGGAAAGTGTACCATATGTTCACTGTGAAAATAAATTTGTGGGACATTAAGAGTCGCTGTAAAAATCTTGAATATTTTTTCACAACAAATGTTTCTTTTTATACAGTATTGAAATTTGATTGACTATTAGATTACATTTTTAATTTAAGGGAACTTTAGAATTTTCTAATGATACAAATCCAAGTTCAGATTAGTAAATACCAGTACAGTAACAGTTCAGTAAATTGGGATATTTATGTAACTTTTAATTTTTAGAGTGAAAAAATGCAAAAATCATGATTTTCCATACTAATTAACTGTTAAAAAGAATTCCTAACCTAAATAAATAAATAAATAAATAAATAAATAAGTAAATCATAAGTTTAAATTTGACCAGTTGTGTGGTACACATTTTTATAAAATTCTTTACTTATTTTGAAATTCCCAATTCTGGGGTAAAAAATCGTAAGCATGTATGAATGTATATGGTAATTAATAAAATAATAATAATATATAATAAATTAAAATTTGATTGGCTATGTGGCACATATTTTTCGATTTCTGAAAATTCTATGCCAGTGTATTAATTTTGAATTTCCCAATTTTGGTCTAAAAGTCCTTGTGTATGTTTGTATGTGTGTACCGGTATGTATGTATTATAATTACCTGAAAAAGTAATTAAAGTACTAGAATATTAAAGTCTACTTCTTAGGCTACCAGAAAATCAGCTGACCATTGAACAACCATTATATAAGTCTTACATAAAAGTCAAAACAAGAAACCATAATAAAACACAGATCAAGTTAAACTTTTTGACAGGCCAGTCGAAAGAATAATAAAATTTTTAGAAAGTCCGAATTGGTATACTGATTATTAAATAATAAAGCTCAATATAAAAACACTGATTTCTGGATGGTTAAACCTTAAACCCCTATCAGCCGTTTTTATTAGAAATAAACAAGGCATAATAATCATCTCTTAACACTTCAAATAAAATACGGCCAGACTACCTGGCTAGTTCGTACTTTTATGTCTTATAATTGTCTTCTCAGAACGGAGTTGATCATCGGTAGGTTTTACGTCTTTCTGGTAACTTCCTACACCCACCTTATTTTGTCCGAGCCCTTAGATATAAAATTTTTATTTTTATGTGGAAAAAGTGGCAATAATAATATTATTATCATTATAGGGAGGGTCTGTTTTCTTTTAATGTGGTTTGTATTCTGATAACTGAATTCCAAAATGTTTCGACATCAATAAGAAATATTAAAAAAAAATGTGTTCAAATTATATTATTTCTTCACTAAATGAACATTATTATAGGGTACAACATGTGTTTATATTATATTGATATAATTTATTGTTAACCAAAAACTTTCATTTTATTTCAAAAATATTTTCAAATTATATTATTTCTACTAAAAGCTATATTTAGTAAGCCAAACATATGTGAATTATATGATCATTTGTTTGAATTCAGATTTTTTTGTTATATTTTAAAATAATATGTATTAATTTAACAAATAACTGCCATTAAAAGACCAGAATAATGTATATATTATATTGGTATAATTTGTAAATATAAACCCTTCTAACTACCATACTGGTATTCATTTTATTGTTATAATTAAATTTCATTTCAGGAAAATGATAGACAGAAGAAATGGTTTTAAACTGAAACTGGATGGACTGAAAGATAAAAAGTTGAAGCTGAAACACAAAACCATGGACAAATATTGAAACATCAAGTTTCTAAAAAATATTTGCATTATAATCTATAAAACATCTACAAAGCCAATGCTAAGTGGATATACAGGTAAGACAGTCTTCATATACCACATTGCTCAAAATTATGCATCATTGGCAAATATAAATGGTATAAATTTTAATCCTTTTGATTTTTCTGATAAATAAAATACCAAAAGGAGAAATTTATCTTTAATTTGAAATCTGACAAAATCTGTTATGAAAGGACATTTTTAACTTAAAACAACTTCTATTACTCAAATGAAGATATCAAAATATGCCAATTTTTATTCTCAGACTGTGATAGTTGTCATCACGTAAAATTATCTTTGGTACTTCAAGGAAAAATATATATATATATATCTCACTAAATTTGTTATATTGCATTTTTTAAGCAAGAACAAGTTCTATTACTCAGGTGAGGATACCAAATTATGCCTATTTTTATTCCCAGACTGTGATAGTTGTCATCACATAAAATTAACTTTGTTACTTCATGGAAATTAAAAATATATATCTCACAAAATTTGTTATATTGCATATTTTTAACTAAAAGCATCTATTACTCGAATGAAGATGTCAAAATATACCAGCTTTTATCAACCCCTTCGTGGAAATAAATAAAAAATAAAATAATTATATCTCAGTATATCACTATTAAGATTGTGATGGTGGTCATGAATGAAAAAAATTAAACCACCTCCACCTCAAGAAAATTTGCAGAACTGTCGAGGTTGTAAAAATCTATATTTAGAAGTCTGTTAATGTCAAATATCTCGGAAATCAGTAAATAAATCATGACTTAACATATGTTGATATGTCACGTAAAATCTGATAAATTTATAAATTTTACAAATACTTTTCATTTTACATTATAAAACCATTTCTCTAAACGTAAAACATACTCTAGAGAAAATGTAGGTGGTCAAAATAAATGATAAATTGATTCCTTGTTTTTTTCTTTCTTTTTTTCTGGAATTTTGTGGGTAGTAGTTTTCAAATAAAACTTAACTGAATTCCATTTTTATCAATAGTAACATTATATAAACAAGCCCCACCTCCTAACATAACAGTTTTTTTAAACGCCTAAAAACATTAAGACATTCATTCACTGGTTGCTTATAGAGGACAACAGACAGAGTGATGTATTAAGTTGATTTTTTATTTTATATACACAAATGTACCAAATTGACAAATGTGAGAAAACAAAAGCTGTCAGACCAACTACATAGCTAGATTGTGCATCTAATCCATCAAAATTAATCACAAAACTAAAATTGTAACATTTGACACAGATACTCGACTATCATCTGGGATAATATTTGATCATGTCTCAAATATGACAGACATTAAAATTCAGTTGTTATCAGTATTCGCCAGCAAATTTTCATTTTACTTTAGTTTAGACAATGTTCTCCAAATCATATTCAAAACATTTTAATCCATTTTTTTTTTTAGTTTTTGTTACAAAATAGTTTCTTATTTACAAAAAAAAAAAACCTATAATTTTTCTGTTCTGGCTAGACAAATTGTACACAGTTGTTTGATAGGACAGAAAATTACATAAAATAAAAGGATGATGATGAAACTTTTTTGAAACTGTTTGATGACAATGGAATTTTTCAGGTTTCAATTTATCATAGCGAAGAGGTTTTTTTTATATTTCAATCAAATTTCTGACATGTGATGAAAAGTTGCAATTTTGTCTGATAATATTTCAAATTTATAAAACACTTGTTACTTTATTATTTAAAAGATCTGTGTAGAGAGAGAGAGAGAGAGAGAGAGAGAGAGAGAGAGAGAGAGAGAGTGTGCGTGTGTCCAAATTAATATTTACATATTAATTATAAGTAGCCCCCCTCCCCTACAATCAGGCCACACCCTTTACACCTACATAAATAAATTATCATTCATATATATTTTCATATTCAATCCAGTGTATAGAAGAGTGAAGGTTGATCAGACAGGAGACAGTTATAACATATGTTAACAATTAAAAGTTTGTAAAATCAGCTACAGTCAATTAGTTATTATATCCATAAAGTTAATTTGATAAAATCAATGATGTAAACTTCTAAAGTTCTATTATTACATAATTTTATTACAGGGGTCATCCAGATATCCGTAGAAGGTCATATCAAGATTAAACCAATCAGGCATGGTGATACATATACTGTTAGAGGTCATATCAAGATCAAACCAATCAGGCATGGCGATACATATTCTGTTTGAGGTCATATCCAATGAGGCCAATCAGATGTGACGATGCATTACTTACTACTTGACTGGTATACCGTCTATGATGCGAATCCGACCCTGGGCACCTGCTTTACGACAGCTGACACTGACCACCTGTAAAACACAATATATCGTATACAATATCTATGTTGATCTAATTACCTGTACTTAAAATGCAAACAGGTAAATTAAATATCTGAAAATTGAAAAAAGAAAAAAAACAAATTACTTGTTTTATCACAACGTCCATCTAATGTATATGGTCAAGCTTTAAAGCCAATGATTGTTACAACTGGACATTCATAGTAAAAGAACTGCCATCTTCTCATCTTAATGGGATCACATTTACATAAAGTTGGAAACAAACTGGACAATAAATATTTTAATTGTCATTTTTAACTGTTACTATAAGTCTAAAATTGGAAACATCTGGCTTTTAAGTTAACACATCGTTTTCAATGTTTGAATTTTTATAAGTTTTTAAAGAGACCATTCAGAGTGTGAAACTTTTGAATTTAATTTCAAAAAGGTATAAATTTCTTATTGCTGAAATTTACACCAAAACTTGTTAAACAACAGTAGCATGAGCTTTTCACCAGCAGTTTTACATATATTTATTCTGTATTTAAATAAATAAAAAGAAATATATATGTATTTTTTATTTATATTGTATTTTTATTTTTTATTTGTTGTGGCTGCAATCACAAGACATCTACAAAATTATTTTTGCGCACATAATACAGCTCATTTTCCGGGACCACTAGGGGACATCAAGTGGATCATTATAAAATGCATTGTTTTCATTGAAAATTTCCACTCAGACTGACTAGATGAACATCTCCAAACAAGAAGTAGTGACATGGAAAATACATCAGGGTCCAGTTGTTCAAAGCTTGATTAGTTTAATCAATGATCAGCAGAAATTTTAGACATGAATAAAAATCAACATATCATAATCGAATCCATAGTTTTAATACAATGTGGTTCAGTTTAATGGATTTTATTATTAATTTTCCACATTTCAACATTAAGTCCACAATATATCTGAAATAATACAAAATTCAAATTTTGAATAATCAACTGATTAAACTAATCAGGCTTCAAACAACTGACCCCAGGTGTCTTGTAACTAAGGTCTTTCTTACAGAAAGCAGTGGTGATAAAGCAAAAAATTAGGAGTCTTGTAATCAAGGTCTGTCACTCCAGCTGATGATTGTTTCTGTGAGGTATCATGAAGATCTGTCTAGAAAAGTGGCAGAAGAAATTGTGAAACCACTTTATGCCCCCCCCTCCCACTTCGATAAATGGTTACAACATGATAAGAACCTTTTACTATCTTTTCACCATAAACAACAAACACAGTAAAATAGAACATAATTGATGACAGATCATCTAAGAAGAGGATACTTGTAAATTGTCTGCACATCTAGTCCATCAAAAATTAAACCAAAATGGTTAAAATTGCACACCAATGCTGATGCTTGAACCAAAGGTTTGACAACATGCTGAGACTGACATCAAGGATATTACGAAAACTGGACACAAATGCCAACAATTACACCAAGAGTATGACATCATTGGACAATGCTGAAATTCACACCAATGGTATGACAACATTGGACACTAATGCTGACATTCACACCAAGGGTTTGACAACACTGGACACCAATGCTGAAGCCCACAAAAAGGGTATGACAACACTGGCCACCAATGTTGACAATCACAACAAGGGTTTGACAACACTGGACAGGAATGCTGACAACCACAATAAGGGTATGACAACACTGGACACCAATTGTAACTTTCACATCAAAGGTATGACAACACTGGACAGGAATGCTAATGCTTACATCAAGGGCATGACAAAATTTTGAATACCAGTATTGACAATCATACCAAGGGTATTTCAACAGATCCAATTGCTGATGCTCACACCAAGGATGCCAATGCTGAAAATCACACCAAGGATATGACAATAATTGACACCAGCATGACAAAAGTTCTTGTGTACCTGTACAATTTATATAAGATTGATAAAAAGAACATGGTCTTTCCATTCATTTATACCAGTGGATCCCAACTTGTTCAAAAGGAAGCCAGATATAATGTAATTACATTACATGTATATATTTCCAATTGTATGCATTAAAACACACCATCCAAAGTTAACTCTACAAAAGATCGTAATAAGATAAAGAATATCAGCCTAAATACTAGTATTTTATTTTTATCTTGTTAATTTTTATTATGCATTACTTGCATTCTTCCCTAAAACTCTCATTAGCATCAATAAATGAATATCAACTGATTATACAACAATGTCAAAACAATAAATGTCTATTAATCAAAATTAAAACATTTTCATTTTTTTTTTTTGTATTATCATACATTCTACCCTAAATTTCACATAAAATGATCTAGTGTCTCCAAAATAAAGTATATTTTTTCAAAACTAAAACTTTTTAAAATTTTTCTTATGCATTACTGTAAATTTCACCTATTGTAGAAACCACTGTGGCTGTGACAGTGAAATTTTCTTTATATCCATAGAAAATCAAATAAATTTGAATAAAGTTTGATATTTTTCACTTACTTGTACCTAGTCATAACAGGAAATCTGTATGCGCATCCGCGATTGTCATAAAGTATGTCTGTAGAAAAGAAAATGTTGGCGGTATGGGGATTTTACACATGCGAAAATGATGATGTTTACACCGGAAGTGATGTCCTTGGTGACGTTTTACATCATATGCGCAACAGAAGCCGCCATTTGCATGGTTTTTCAACATGTTAAATCCCCATAGCATCAACATTTTTCCCTATGAAGATATATTTTGGGCTAATCGCAGATGCGCATACAGATTTCCTGTTACGACTAGGTACAAGTAAGGGAAAAATATCGATCTTTATTCAAATTTATTTGATTTTCTATGGATATAAAGAGAATTTCACTGTCACAGTCACAGTGGTTTCTACAGTACAATGATATACCGGTAGCTTCTTCTTCAAAATAAATTAAGTTTTTCAGAACTAAAATTTTCAATTTTTTATAAATACATTCTACCCTTAATTCAATCAAAAATGACTTAGCATTTCTAAAATAAAATGTATTTTTAAAATTTAAACATTTTTAATTTTTCTTATGCATTACATTCGACCCTAAAATCTCGCATAAAATTATGTAGCTTCTTCAAAACTGAAACACATCATATCTTAACTCAATCTCCATAATGACTGGCTCTTTACATTACAGTTTGGCTCGTGTTTCGTTTCTTCATTGCATTTAAAATCCAAACCGACTTTTAAACTTTTAAAAATTATGTATAACCATATCCTATTTTTACCTGAAACAAAAGCCGTAATTGGGCGATAACCGAGCCAGTGATTTCCAATGAATTTGCAGTAATGGCATTCATACACAGATGAATGCAGTTTTTGTGTAAAAATGCATTTTCTCATAAGAAGTAAAAATTCTCAGACCACCCACCTAACCAGTAGCAACAATTAAACCTTTCGCTCTGATTATGAAACCGAATGAAAGGTCCATTTTTGAAAAAGTTACGTAAAATGAAAAAATTCGCATCACATGCGACGGTGGTCAGTGATTTGTAAAATCATGCAACAATTTTTAATTTCATAATGTCACGTCTTCAGATTAAATTTTGTGTATTGACATATAAAATTTGTATATAAATAAATCAATAAACATTAAGTGTTGATTCAATAAAGCAATTTAGATGGGTCATTGAACCAAATAAAATTTGGCTAATTTTTACTGCAATGTGAAAAGGGTTTTTGCACTTTATTTGTGGGAAATGCGGCCATATTAAAAAGAGATTTAACAGTTAAAGAAGGATGTCCCAATTTATATCACACTTATATCTAGCTTTGACCTGAAATCACCCCTCAAGAAATGTTATAAAAAAATATAATAAAGAATAAATAAAAAAACCTTAAGTGTGACATGCTACACAAAACACTTCTTATGACGTGTAAATTATGTTTTTACGATGTTAAAATTAACGTGTTAAAATCAATGAAGGCCATAAAATGTCTCCCACTAGAATTTACAGGTCTTTAAACCATAAAAAAAATTCTGATCTAAATATTCTTTTATTTACTCATAAATCATACAAAAAATAAATAAAAACTGAAAACGTAAATACAAAATATTATCATTCTATTTTATTATTTTTATCCTTTTATTTTTTGCATGGAAAGTTCATCATACTCGTCAACTTGAACTTGAAGAAATTTTAAAATTCCAGCCCAAAAACCGTGAGATTTCGTTCCAAATGCATGAGATTTTTCTATTCCACCTTTGATTTCTATTATTTTTTTTTCTTTCATTTTTTAAAAAAAAATTTTGGTTTGACAATGAAACTTTTAAGTTTCCTTCAGAGTCTAACACAAATGAATTAAACAAAAATTAATTGCATAAACATGTAATTACCAAAATAAAGAGTATAACGAAAGGTTGGAGAATACCAGCTACCACCAGTTAAGTTCGACAACAATAAACAGGAGAATATCCCCATTATTTTCAAATCATTTTTGGAAAAATGCTTTATCACTTAAAACTGCTTTTATTAAATTTTATTAAAAAGAAGAAGTTTGGTAAAATATATTAATCTATAATAAAGTTGAATAACACAATCATGCATGTACATGAACTTGACAATAGCAAGACACAGTGTTTAATCAAGGATTTGTCAGAAATCCATATTTTCCCAACCATATGCAAAAGTAAAATACAAGTAGACAATTAGCACATCTACTTTACTCAAAGATTGTTTCAGCGAAGTTTCATAGAGTTTTGTTAAATAATTTAGACAAAAGCAGACAAAAAGAAGAGTTGAGTTTAGTTGAGTAATGGTGTTTAACGTCTCAGTCAAAAATATTTCATTTATATTGAGACATTGCCAGCTATAGGCAAAGGTGCAGAAATTTTGCCTGTGGGTTGCGATGATGACATTATACAGCAGGGTTCTTTAGCATGCCAAGCCTACCGTGACACAGGACCTCGTTTATTTTAAGTTCCCATCTGAAAGAACCTTGACTTTCATTTCGCAATGCCGAATGGTTGGCGAAAGAACAGTCAATACCTACTTTCAAGTCATAGGTCAGACCCAGCCAGGGATCAAACCCATGACCTCGCACTTATGGAGCCAGCACTCTACCATCTGAGCTACCGCAGTGGTACAGACAAAAAGAAGAGAACAAACAGAAGAAATGGAGTAGACAATATGTATCGACTTTCATTTGGGAGACATAATTAAAAAGATTTTGTACATTTCAATTTATTAATTATCTCATTTTAAAATTTGTGTGCCCAAGATCACTAGCACAAGCACAAGGCATAATGAAGTATATATCAATATTTGATTAAAAATCAACAAAAAAGAAATAAATTATAGTAAAATGAATGGACAGACAAACAAATATCTAACAGAAAAAATCTGATTCATCGCTTAAGATCCAAAATCAGAAAATGTTGTTTTTCATAGATTTGATCAATACATGTATATTGACTTAAAATTACTGGCATATACATGTACATATATATATTGAATTTTTTCACATATCTTGAGTAATAATTTACAGGTAATGGTGTAATTAAAGATACATTAATTAACTCTGACGATAATTAAAATTTTAGAATTCCGTATTTGGTCTGATGTTTATCGACCAATGATAACTTTAGCTCATTAGTTTTAAATATCATCAAAAAACTTTGATAATATGTTAAAATATATTCAATGAGGTTTGACTTATTTGATGTTATTCGCGTCGGCTGGCACCTGCATGCATTTTATTTCTAATAGAGTTCACCTTTAGCTTGTAAAATATTTACATTGTTGTGTAAATTAAAACAATAACTAATTCTGTATAAGAAAACATGTCAATAAACATTAAATCTTATCTCAAAACTCGGAAAGATAAACAAATCACAAAAAAAGGTTAGAAAATGTTGATACTTGTTGAATTGTTTTATGTCTTATAGGAAATTATTCCCAAAAAGGTGTTTAGAAAAGTCGTAACTTGAAACCAATCCTCGTAGTATATGTGACATGTTCAATGCTCTAGCTCGTAACGGCTCCTCAAACCAATGTTTTGAATACTCACACACCAGGCCACACAAAAGACGGGTAGCGTTTATGGGGACATGATATGTCATAAATTAGGCATGACGCTTCTCCGTTTTTCGCAACATTAGGTCAGTAACAATGTATGTATAATAAACAAAACGGTTTGTCATAATGTAATTTTAAAATACATGTATGTGAACCTTAAACGGCTAAAGTATCGTTTCTTTTACTGAACAAAAGAACAAGGGCATTGAATTTATTTAGAATGACAAGTTCGTATTGTGGAAAAAATTATGATTATACTGTTATAGCATTTACTGAAGATTTGAAAAAATTTTGACAGACAATTAAGAAATAATACCATAATGCCAACAATTAATGATCTACCTTCACACTCCTTATATACGCCACAAAGTATTTATCATAAATTATTATTTAAATTTAAAAAAAAAAAAAAAAAAAAATGAAATATATACATGTTTGTATTATGTTATTGAGAATTAACTTAAGAATGCCGTACATAAAAGCACACATGATAATTGAATTGTCATTTCCTTTTTTGTAATTTTTTTTTTGGCTTTTAAAAAATGGATCAATAAGTTTAAAAAATAAAATTCTAATAAGTTTTAAAAACATAATTTTTAAATACTCTGCTTAATTAATCTGCATTATTTTACAGAAATTGAAAACGAGTTCAATTTTCTCAATCAAGTGATATGATCCTGTTAAGTTCAGATAATAAATCAATCATAGACCAATTATCAATTTCTCACCTTTATAATCAGTTGTATACAAAATTTATTGAAGCATACTTACTCCAATAGATTGACCCAAAATCATCAATAAGTTGAAAATTGTAGTGTGACTCACTGTTTCAGATTGTTGGTAGGTCCACGACAATTACCGCACGTTAGCTGAATAATGGCCCATGTTTTTAAAATCAATGGGTTTGAATCTGGTCCACTGTTTATTTTTTTTACACAAATTGTGTTTATTTACTCAACTTTTATGAATGTTGGGTGAATTATTTTATCAACTTTTAAGTTTTTAGCTTGCCTGAGGTTTCATTTTTGGTGAGCTATTGCAATGGTTCACCAATGTCTTCTGTCAACCAATGTCTGGCGTGCATTATAACACTTTACATAGAAATCATTTCCAAAACTACTAGGCAAAATTGGATGAAACTTGATGATTATCATGTCTGGGTGAAGGGCTTCCTGATTTGCAGATTTTCATAACCCATCAGCTATGATTTGTGCAAAAATGAAACTACGTGTTCTAAGAATGTTATACATAAAACATATCTCAGGTAGATCTCTTGCATGTTCTGGAAGGCCTTAGTGACCAGGTTGTCTAAACTGCTAGGTTACAGATCAGTGCCTCTCATCACCTCTGCCAGGTTACAGATCACAGTACCTCTCATCACCTCTGCCAGGTTACAGATCACAGTGCCTCTCATCACCTCTGCCAGGTTACAAATCACAGTGCCTCTCATCACCTCTGCCAGGTTACAGATCACAGTGCCTCTCATCACCTCTGCCAGGTTACAGATCACAGTGCCTCTCATCACCTCTGCCAGGTTACAGATCACAGTGCCTCTCAATACCTCTGCCAGGTTACAAATCACAGTGCCTCTCATCACCTCTGCCAGGTTACAGATCACAGTGCCTCTCATCACCTCTGCCAGGTTACAGATCACAGTGCCTCTCATCACCTCTGCCAGGTTACAAATCACAGTGCCTCTCATCACCTCTGCCAGGTTACAGATCACAGTGCCTCTCATCACCTCTGCCAGGTTACAGATCAGTGCCACTCATCACCTCTGCCAGGTTACAGATCACAGTGCCTCTCATCACCTCTGCCAGGTTACAGATCACAGTGCCTCTCATCACCTCTGCCAGGTTACAGATCACAGTGCCTCTCATCACCTCTGCAAGGTTACAGATCACAATTCCTCTCATCACCTCTGCCAGGTTACAGATCACAGTGCCTCTCATCACCTCTGCCAGGTTACAGATCAGTGCCTCTCATCACCTCTGCCAGGTTACAGATCACAGTGCCTCTCATCACCTCTGCCAGGTTACAGATCACAGTGCCTCTCATCACCTCTGCCAGGTTACAGATCACAGTGCCTCTCATCACCTCTGCCAGGTTACAGATCACAGTACCTCTCATCACCTCTGCCAGATTACAGATCACAGTACCTCTCATCACCTCTGCCAGGTTACAGATCACAGTGCCTCTCATCATCTCTGCCAGGTTACAGATCACAGTACCCCTCATCACCTCTGCCAGGTTACAGATCACAGTGCCTCTCATCACCTCTGCCAGATTACAGATCACAGTGCCTCTCATCACCTCTGCCAGGTTACAGATCACAGTGCCTCTCATCACCTCTGCCAGGTTACAGATCACAGTGCCTCTCATCACCTCTGCCAGGTTACAGATCACAGTGCCTCTCATCACCTCTGCCAGGTTACAGATCACAGTGCCTCTCATCACCTCTGCCAGGTTACAGAGCACAGTGCCTCTCATCACCTCTGCCAGGTTACAGATCACAGTGCCTCTCATCACCTCTGCCAGGTTACAGATCACAGTACCTCTCATCACCTCTGCCAGGTTACAGATCACAGTGCCTCTCATCACCCTGCCAGGTTACAGATCACAGTGCCTCTCATCACCTCTGCCAGGTTACAGATCAGTGCCTCTCATCACCTCTGCCAGGTTACAAATCACAGTGCCTCTCATCACCTCTGCCAGGTTACAGATCACAGTACCTCTCATCACCTCTGCCAGGTTACAGATCACAGTGCCTCTCATCACCTCTGCCAGGTTACAGATCACAGTGCCTCTCATCACCTCTGCCAGGTTACAGATCAGTGCCTCTCATCACCTCTGCCAGGTTACAAATCACAGTGCCTCTCATCACCTCTGCCAGGTTACAGATCACAGTGCCTCTCATCACCTCTGCCAGGTTACAGATCACAGTGCCTCTCATCACCTCTGCCAGGTTACAGATCAGTGCCTCTCATCACCTCTGCCAGGTTACAGATCACAGTACCTCTCATCACCTCTGCCAGGTTACAGATCACAGTACCTCTCATCACCTCTGCCAGGTTACAGATCACAGTGCCTCTCATCACCTCTGCCAGGTTACAGATCACAGTGCCTCTCATCACCTCTGCCAGGTTACAGATCACAGTGCCTCTCATCACCTCTGCCAGGTTACAGATCACAGTGCCTCTCATCACCTCTGCCAGATTACAGATCACAGTGCCTCTCATCACCTCTGCCAGGTTACAGAGCACAGTGCCTCTCATCACCTCTGCCAGGTTACAGATCACAGTGCCTCTCATCACCTCTGCCAGGTTACAGAGCACAGTGCCTCTCATCACCTCTGCCAGGTTACAGATCACAGTGCCTCTCATCACCTCTGCCAGATTACAGAGCACAGTGCCTCTCATCACCTCTGCCAGATTACAGATCACAGTGCCTCTCATCACCTCTGCCAGGTTACAGATCAGTGCCTCTCATCACCTCTGCCAGATTACAGATCAGTGCCTCTCATCACCTCTGCCAGGTTACAGATCAGTGCCTCTCATCACCTCTGCCAGGTTACAGATCAGTGCCTCTCATCACCTCTGCCAGGTTACAGATCAGTGCCTCTCATCACCTCTGCCAGATTACAGATCAGTGCCTCTCATCACCTCTGCCAGGTTACAGATCACAGTGCCTCTCATCACCTCTGCCAGGTTACAGATCACAGTACCTCTCATCACCTCTGCCAGGTTACAGATCACAGTGCCTCTCATCACCTCTGCCAGGTTACAGATCACAGTGCCTCTCATCACCTCTGCCAGGTTACAGATCAGTGCCTCTCATCACCTCTGCCAGGTTACAAATCACAGTGCCTCTCATCACCTCTGCCAGGTTACAGATCACAGTGCCTCTCATCACCTCTGCCAGGTTACAGATCACAGTGCCTCTCATCACCTCTGCCAGGTTACAGATCAGTACCTCTCATCACCTCTGCCAGGTTACAGATAACAGTACCTCTCATCACCTCTGCCAGGTTACAGATCACAGTACCTCTCATCACCTCTGCCAGGTTACAGATCACAGTGCCTCTCATCACCTCTGCCAGGTAACAGATCACAGTGCCTCTCATCACCTCTGCCAGATTACAGATCAGTGCCTCTCATCACCTCTGCCAGGTTACAGATCACAGTGCCTCTCATCACCTCTGCCAGGTTACAGATCACAGTGCCTCTCATCACCTCTGCCAGGTTACAGATCACAGTGCCTCTCATCACCTCTGCCAGGTTACAGAGCACAGTGCCTCTCATCACCTCTGCCAGGTTACAGATCACAGTGCCTCTCATCACCTCTGCCGGGTTACAGAGCACAGTGCCTCTCATCACCTCTGCCAGGTTACAGATCACAGTGCCTCTCATCACCTCTGCCAGATTACAGAGCACAGTGCCTCTCATCACCTCTGCCAGGTTACAGATCACAGTGCCTCTCATCACCTCTGCCAGGTTACAGATCAGTGACTCTCATCACCTCTGCCAGATTACAGATCAGTGCCTCTCATCACCTCTGCCAGGTTACAGATCAGTGCCTCTCATCACCTCTGCCAGGTTACAGATCACAGTACCTCTCATCACCTCTGCCAGGTTACAGATCAGTGCCTCTCATCACCTCTGCCAGGTTACAGATCAGTGCCTCTCATCACCTCTGCCAGGTTACAGAGCACAGTGCCTCTCATCACCTCTGCCAGGTTACAGATCAGTGCCTCTCATCACCTCTGCCAGGTTACAGAGCACAGTACCCCTCATCACCTCTGCCAGGTTACAGATCAGTGCCTCTCATCACCTCTGCCAGGTTACAGATCAGTGCCTCTCATCACCTCTGCCAGGTTACAGATCAGTGCCTCTCATCACCTCTGCCAGATTACAGATCAGTGCCTCTCATCACCTCTGCCAGGTTACAGAGCACAGTACCCCTCATCACCTCTGCCAGGTTACAGATCAGTGCCTCTCATCACCTCTGCCAGGTTACAGATCAGTGCCTCTCATCACCTCTGCCAGGTTACAGATCAGTGCCTCTCATCACCTCTGCCAGATTACAGATCAGTGCTTCTCATCACCTCTGCCAGGTTACAGAGCACAGTGCCTCTCATCACCTCTGCCAGGTTACAGATCACAATGCCTCTCATCACCTCTGCCAGATTACAGATCACAGTGCCTCTCATCACCTCTGCCAGGTTACAGATCAGTACCTCTCATCACCTCTGCCAGGTTACAGATCACAGTACCTCTCATCACCTCTGCCAGGTTACAGATCACAGTACCTCTCATCACCTCTGCCAGGTTACAGATCACAGTGCCTCTCATCACCTCTGCCAGGTTACAGATCACAGTGCCTCTCATCACCTCTACAAGATTACAGATCAGTGCCTCTCATCACCTCTGCCAGGTTACAGATCACAGTGCCTCTCATCACCTCTGCCAGGTTACAGATCACAGTGCCTCTCATCACCTCTGCCAGATTACAGATCACAGTGCCTCTCATCACCTCTGCCAGGTTACAGAGCACAGTGCCTCTCATCACCTCTGCCAGGTTACAGATCACAGTGCCTCTCATCACCTCTGCCGGGTTACAGAGCACAGTGCCTCTCATCACCTCTGCCAGGTTACAGATCACAGTGCCTCTCATCACCTCTGCCAGATTACAGAGCACAGTGTCTCTCATCACCTCTGCCAGGTTACAGATCACAGTGCCTCTCATCACCTCTGCCAGGTTACAGATCAGTGACTCTCATCACCTCTGCCAGATTACAGATCAGTGCCTCTCATCACCTCTGCCAGGTTACAGATCAGTGCCTCTCATCACCTCTGCCAGGTTACAGATCAGTGCCTCTCATCACCTCTGCCAGGTTACAGATCAGTGCCTCTCATCACCTCTGCCAGGTTACAGATCAGTGCCTCTCATCACCTCTGCCAGGTTACAGAGCACAGTGCCTCTCATCACCTCTGCCAGGTTACAGATCAGTGCCTCTCATCACCTCTGCCAGGTTACAGAGCATAGTACCCCTCATCACCTCTGCCAGGTTACAGATCAGTGCCTCTCATCACCTCTGCCAGGTTACAGATCAGTGCCTCTCATCACCTCTGCCAGGTTACAGATCAGTGCCTCTCATCACCTCTGCCAGATTACAGATCAGTGCCTCTCATCACCTCTGCCAGGTTACAGAGCACAGTACCCCTCATCACCTCTGCCAGGTTACAGATCAGTGCCTCTCATCACCTCTGCCAGGTTACAGATCAGTGCCTCTCATCACCTCTGCCAGGTTACAGATCAGTGCCTCTCATCACCTCTGCCAGATTACAGATCAGTACTTCTCATCACCTCTGCCAGGTTACAGAGCACAGTGCCTCTCATCACCTCTGCCAGGTTACAGATCACAATGCCTCTCATCACCTCTGCCAGATTACAGATCACAGTGCCTCTCATCTCCTCTGCCAGGTTACAGATCACAGTGCCTCTCATCACCTCTGCCAGGTTACAGATCACAGTGCCTCTCATCACCTCTGCCAGGTTACAGATCACAGTGCCACTCATCACCTCTGCCAGGTTACAGATCACAGTGCCTCTCATCACCTCTGCCAGGTTACAAATCACAGTGCCTCTCATCACCTCTGCCAGGTTACAGATCACAGTGCCTCTCATCACCTCTGCCAGGTTACAAATCACAGTGCCTCTCATCACCTCTGCCAGGTTACAGATCACAGTGCCTCTCATCACCTCTGCCAGGTTACAGATCACAGTGCCTCTCATCACCTCTGCCAGCTTACAGATCACAGTGCCTCTCATCACCTCTACCAGGTTACAAATCACAGTGCCTCTCATCACCTCTGCCAGGTTACAAATCACAGTGCCTCTCGTCACCTCTGCCAGGTTACAGAGCACAGTGCCTCTCATCACCTCTGCCAGGTTACAGATCACAGTGCCTCTCATCACCTCTGCCAGGTTACAGATCACAGTGCCTCTCATCACCTCTGCCAGATTACAGATCAGTGCCTCTCATCACCTCTGCCAGGTTACAGATCACAGTGCCTCTCATCACCTCTGCCAGGTTACAGATCACAGTGCCTCTCATCACCTCTGCCAGGTTACAGATCACAGTGCCTCTCATCACCTCTGCCGGGTTACATAGCACAGTGCCTCTCATCACCTCTGCCAGGTTACAGATCACAGTGCCTCTCATCACCTCTGCCAGATTACAGAGCACAGTGCCTCTCATCACCTCTGCCAGGTTACAGATCAGTGCCTCTCATCACCTCTGCCAGATTACAGATCAGTGCCTCTCATCACCTCTGCCAGGTTACAGATCAGTGCCTCTCATCACCTCTGCCAGGTTACAGATCAGTGCCTTTCATCACCTCTGCCAGGTTACAGATCAGTGCCTCTCATCACCTCTGCCAGATTACAGTTCAGTGCCTCTCATCACCTCTGCCAGGTTACAGAGCACAGTGCCTCTCATCACCTCTGCCAGGTTACAGATCAGTGCCTCTCATCACCTCTGCCAGGTTACAGAGCACAGTACCCCTCATCACCTCTGCCAGGTTACAGATCAGTGCCTCTCATCACCTCTGCCAGGTTACAGATCAGTGCCTCTCATCACCTCTGCCAGGTTACAGATCAGTGCCTCTCATCACCTCTGCCAGATTACAGATCAGTGCCTCTCATCACCTCTGCCAGATTACAGATCAGTGCCTCTCATCACCTCTGCCAGGTTACAGAGCACAGTACCCCTCATCACCTCTGCCAGGTTACAGATCAGTGCCTCTCATCACCTCTGCCAGGTTACAGATCAGTGCCTCTCATCACCTCTGCCAGGTTACAGATCAGTGCCTCTCATCACCTCTGCCAGATTACAGATCAGTGCCTCTCATCACCTCTGCCAGGTTACAGAGCACAGTGCCTCTCATCACCTCTGCCAGGTTACAGATCACAGTGCCTCTCATCACCTCTGCCAGATTACAGATCACAGTGCCTCTCATCACCTCTGCCAGGTTACAGATCACAGTGCCTCTCATCACCTCTGCCAGGTTACAGATCACAGTGCCTCTCATCACCTCTGCCAGGTTACAGATCACAGTGCCACTCATCACCTCTGCCAGGTTACAGATCACAGTGCCTCTCATCACCTCTGCCAGGTTACAAATCACAGTGCCCCTCATCACCTCTGCCAGGTTACAGATCACAGTGCCTCTCATCACCTCTGCCAGGTTACAAATCACAGTGCCTCTCATCACCTCTGCCAGGTTACAGATCACAGTGCCTCTCATCACCTCTGCCAGGTTACAGATCACAGTGCCTCTCATCACCTCTGCCAGGTTACAGATCACAGTGCCTCTCATCACCTCTGCCAGGTTACAAATCACAGTGCCTCTCATCACCTCTGCCAGGTTACAAATCACAGTGCCTCTCGTCACCTCTGCCAGGTTACAGAGCACAGTGCCTCTCATCACCTCTGCCAGGTTACAGATCACAGTGCCTCTCATCACCTCTGCCAGGTTACAGATCACAGTGCCTCTCATCACCTCTGCCAAGTTACAAATCACAGTGCCTCTCATCACCTCTGCCAGGTTACAAATCACAGTGCCTCTCATCACCTCTGCCAGGTTACAGATCACAGTGCCTCTCATCACCTCTGCCAGGTTACAGATCACAGTGCCTCTCATCACCTCTGCCAGGTTACAGATCACAGTGCCTCTCATCACCTCTGCCAGGTTACAGATCACAGTGCCTCTCATCACCTCTGCCAGGTTACAAATCACAGTGCCTCTCATCACCTCTGCCAGGTTACAGAGCACAGTGCCTCTCATCACCTCTGCCAGGTTACAAATCACAGTGCCTCTCATCACCTCTGCCAGGTTACAGATCACAGTGCCTCTCATCACCTCTGCCAGGTTACAGATCACAGTGCCTCTCATCACCTCTGCCAGGTTACAGATCACAGTGCCTCTCATCACCTCTGCCAGGTTACAGATCACAGTGCCTCTCATCACCTCTGCCAGGTTACAGATCACAGTGCCTCTCATCACCTCTGCCAGGTTACAGATCACAGTGCCTCTCATCACCTCTGCCAGGTTACAGATCACAGTGCCTCTCATCACCTCTGCCAGGTTACAGATCACAGTGCCTCTCATCACCTCTGCCAGGTTACAAATCACAGTGCCTCTCATCACCTCTGCCAGGTTACAGAGCACAGTGCCTCTCATCACCTCTGCCAGGTTACAAATCACAGTGCCTCTCATCACCTCTGCCAGGTTACAGATCACAGTGCCTCTCATCACCTCTGCCAGGTTACAGATCACAGTGCCTCTCATCACCTCTGCCAGGTTACAGATCACAGTGCCTCTCATCACCTCTGCCAGGTTACAGATCACAGTGCCTCTCATCACCTCTGCCAGGTTACAGATCACAGTGCCTCTCATCACCTCTGCCAGGTTACAGATCACAGTGCCTCTCATCACCTCTGCCAGGTTACAGATCACAGTGCCTCTCATCACCTCTGCCAGGTTACAGATCACAGTGCCTCTCATCACCTCTGCCAGGTTACAGATCACAGTGCCTCTCATCACCTCTGCCAGGTTACAGATCACAGTGCCTCTCATCACCTCTGCCAGGTTACAGATCACAGTGCCTCTCATCACCTCTGCCAGGTTACAAATCACAGTGCCTCTCATCACCTCTGCCAGGTTACAGAGCACAGTGCCTCTCATCACCTCTGCCAGGTTACAAATCACAGTGCCTCTCATCACCTCTGCCAGGTTACAGATCACAGTGCCTCTCATCACCTCTGCCAGGTTACAGATCACAGTGCCTCTCATCACCTCTGCCAGGTTACAGATCACAGTGCCTCTCATCACCTCTGCCAGGTTACAAATCACAGTGCCTCTCATCACCTCTGCCAGGTTACAGAGCACAGTGCCTCTCATCACCTCTGCCAGGTTACAAATCACAGTGCCTCTCATCACCTCTGCCAGGTTACAGATCACAGTGCCTCTCATCACCTCTGCCAGGTTACAGATCACAGTGCCTCTCATCACCTCTGCCAGGTTACAGATCACAGTGCCTCTCATCACCTCTGCCAGGTTACAGATCAGTGCCTCTCATCACCTCTGCCAGGTTACAGATCACAGTGCCTCTCATCACCTAAGTTCAAATCCCAGGGCAGATTCTAATGTGAGAAAGTTTGTCTTTTGTTTGCTGAAAGTTGGTGGTTTTCTCTGGCACTCCAGATTTTTACACCATTCCAGAACTGATTGCCTCCATATTTTACTGGGGCATAATACACTATTACTCCGTACTCTTGCATTTTCATAGAAAATCTTTTTTTAATCTTCACTATTCCCTCCCATATGGAAACCCAAGGGGACATAACTCCATCACTTGTGCAAATCTTAAAGCCCTTAACCTAACATATTTGTTAGTTCCCGTTTATTAGTCTCTTCCAATGGAATTCCCCATCTGTGACAAGATTCCCCTTAATATTAGTAGCTGATCAACCACAAGCATTGGCTTCGAATCACAATGTTTCTAAACACTAACATTTCAATACAACTTTAGTCTGAACCGAATGTGATAAAGTTTACTTTTCTGTTGGAATCTGCAAACAAGTGCTTAAGTGCAGTAATTTTTTGCAATCGAACGAAGACATTTTAACAATGCATGCAATAAAAAGGTACACCAAAGCATGTGAAAATAGGTACACCAAAGCATGTGAAAATAGGTACACTTCCACTTAATAGATCAGTTTGACTCTAAAATCAACAACCGGATTTTTATGACCTAGGTTCCAATCCCACATGAGAAAGTTTGTTGGTTCACTTCCAAAAAGGTGTGGTGTTCTTTAGGCACTCTGGTTTTCTCTGCAACTTCAGAAATTACCGCCCTGGTATATATGTATAAGTAAGTGAAAAATTCTTGACTGGGATGAAAAACACCATTATTTCACTTCACTCTACAAATCTACAAAAAACTTAAGCAATCTAATCTTATTTGTTAAAACTCATCTGCTAAACCCTCATCTTCATAATAGCATGTAACAGCTCTTTAATTTAAAATTTTTATAAACTAATGATAATGTGGCGAATAAAACACCACTCAGCCATGCCTGCCCATCTATTTTTAAGAACATTTCATAAGCGAGTGCGGTTTGAACTCACAGCCATATAGTTCGAAACTCAGTAATATTACCACTTGACAATGGCTGCCTCTAGCATGACAATTTAAAAATTAAAGCTTTTAAGTTAAATTAAAATTACAATAAATCTTAAAATGGCATAGGAAGTCACTTCGCTAATTACCAGCTTTAAATTTTTTTTTATTTCACGCTAATTTTTTTCATTTATTTGATTTATAAGTTTGCTCTGGGTATTACCATTATCATACATAATAATACCCAACATATAAAGTATCTGTTCTTTGTGAACGGATCCGAAGTCATCAGGTACGTGTAAGTTAGAACCGTGTAAGTTAGAACCGACCAAACGACGGAGATATTATTTTTTTCACACCTATACACAAATACTGAGTGGGTATAATTACAATAAAGTTCAAGAATTATATTACAAAGTAACTTTACGAGTTATTTTTTAAGTGAACGTAAAACGATCGCAAGATGTTATGACACAGGAGTAAAATTGACAGTAATTTTCTACCGTCAGGTCGACGACTGTCACCTTGACTGTCACCTTCATTGTCGTGGGGAGTGTTAATATAATATTTATGGAGAATACATTAAAATATATAGGTATCATAAGTTATGTTATTAAGGTATATTTACATTAAGTTTAAAATGACGCTAATCATAAAGGCGATTCTTTTCAATTCCGATGATAAATAAAAATAATATTATTGATGAGACCAATTTGATTTTTATTTAAATGAAAAAAATTAACATACAGGACACGCCAACATAATGATTTATTAACCGGTACACTAAGTTGACCATATAGAATTTTAAAAAATCTATTTTTAATTTATATTACCAGAACAGTACAGACCTGTCGAAAGTTTAACACTAAGCTAACGAATAGGAATGGAAGCTCCTGTCAAGTGGATAAAAAAATAGATTATTAAAAAACAAAAAGATACAGCGATAGCAGTTGTCGAAAATCTATCACGATTTAGGTAACGGGGACCAAGATACACTGCTAATTCAGCACCTATTTGTTAGCTAAGTGTTAAACTTTCGACAGCTCTGTACTGTACATTAAATGGAAATAAATACCAATATCTATTTAAATATTTCTGTCGGTATTCAAATAAATTTATTAAAAAAGTTGGGTGTTCTGTAATTCAGAATCGGATCCAGTGTTTTCATTGAATAAAATGCTTAGGAAATTCTATGCATCAGTTTGTAATGGCAAAAGCTCTTAGTGAATATGAAAATCTGAAATTATAATTGAATATATTTCACATTAATCATTTTAATATGATAAATTATGAATGATTTTTAAATTAAACATCATATGTCAATTTCGGGTCTGATTTTCAATTACCACATTCAGATACGGATGCTAATAGCTTTTATGTAATATTTCAAAATGCATTCAAGATAACAACTCTCATCCATCACTACTTAAAAAAATTATAAGTCCTTGAAATTAAACAGGGAAATCATATCAAATTACTAACAAACATCACTATTTCAAAATCACTGGCCGAGATTTTTTTTACCTTTTTAAGGCAGGATTATACATTTAAAGATCATTGCCATTTAAAAACCAATGGCTGAGAATTTTTTATTCTTTTAAGGTTTAAGAAACATCAAGTTTTGATGCAACACAAAAAAATTTGTTGGAATGAGATCATTCAGTTTAGGTTGAGCAATCTACAGAACATCACTATTTCAAAACCAATGGCCGAGATTTTTTACCTTTTTAATGCAAGATTATGCATTTAAAGAACATTGCTATTTCAAAACCAATGGCTTCAGTTTAGGTTCAGCAATTTATAGAACACATGAGCAACTTAGAATCATATATTTTTATTTGTTTTTTTTTTTAATAAAACAACCTCTCAAATTAAAACTATGTTGCTCCACACCAAAGGATTGGACAAGCCACCATTGCAAAAGGAAAGGGGAAAAACGTAGGATCTGACCTGGATTGGAGCTTGAGACCTCTCTCACTCAAAGAAAATGCACTACCAATAAACCTACTTACACCACTAAGCACTTCATTTACAGCAGTTTATGTTATACAACTACAAAGAATGATATGTGTGTGTGTGTGTGTGTATATACTATGGAATGTTTTTGAAATTAACTTGTACAAAAGTACATGTGATATTAAAACGAAATTCAATTACAAGTTAGTTGGCCAGCAAAACAAAAAATTTACAAAAAGAACATTATTATGTAATACCATTTAGAGGTAAAATCGCTGATTCATTACTACAAAACAACACTAAATGTTTGTCATTCACAACTAACAATACATTTAAAACGAATTAAGACCAAATAATATTTACATGTTTAGTCTTGACCAAAAATTAAAAGAGGAAAAAAAAATTAAAAAATGTAAAAAATAAGTAGAGCAATATTCTGTGGACAGCATATGGTTTACTGTGTGTTTAAAGGGAGATAAGTCAGGTAAGTTGTATTTAAAAAATCTGACAATGGACAAAGGGGAATAACTCAAAAATGAAATACTACAAATTTAGAAGAATACAAGAGTTCTTAGCCCTTTAAATATCACTGATATAAAATATTTAAATGGTAAAATCTTAATACTAGCAGTGTTTCAATTGAAATGTTTATATCTAGTATGGTAATCAGTCTATAATTAAGAAATGACATTCTGATCATGGTATTTCAAGGGTAATGAAAGAAGTGTGGCGTGTGCCAAATTCGATGAAGGGCAAGCCTTTGCGCAGAAATCATTTCTTATATTTACAATTCTTTCTTTTAATAAATATTTTGGTGTATTTATTCCATATCTGCTCGTGTGATATAGGGTTTTTAGCCATGCGAGACTCTGCATATTTCACATGATCACGTGACCCCCTGTGCAGGACATGACGTAATATTGCGGGAAAATTGATACACATCAAGGGTCATGACCCCTATTGTCTTTCAACAAGAATTGAAATACAATTGCTTTTTTATGTTTCATTGAAGAGAGATACAGTCATATTGTAAATATTTACCATTACATTAGCATGATTTAGCTTAAGTTCAAATATTCCAACAGGAATTCCACATTTCCCAGGTCCGAGGTCCCTATTGGCCTATTGAATATAAATTAGGACACTTGATATTTTAACTGTAAAAGTCTAATAGACCTGCCATATTTTACTAGGACAATTTTTCTAAATGATAACATAATTGCAACTGGGCATTGGTATTGGACTTCAACACTTATTGTGAGACCTGTCAAAAATTTATGAGAAAGGCCCTTTTGAATTACTGTTCCACAGAAGATTTTATATGCCAGAGTGTATCCATAAAACAATAGTTTCATTAGTTTTTTTTAAACTACCTCTTGCCTTTAAAGGATTTCATCTTTAACTGGCAAAAATATCAAGGTTTTCCCATGCACTAATAAAACCTTAACACTTTATTTGTAATCACATAACACTTTACAGGGTTTGTACATGCATTTGGATTCCAAATTTAAGGACTTTTTATGGTCTTTTCAGTGTCTTATTTGCAAATTTAAGGCCTAACCAAAGGGACAATTTTAGCAAAAAAATATTGGTGCAAAGGCAATTAAATCAATAAAACAATTACTTACGTGTCCATAGTAACAACACTTGACATGGAGGTTGAAGTTGGGCATTCGGGAGGGCCAGGTACCTTTAAATTTCTCATTTCAATGCAACTTATTAATTTATTTATTTATTCTGCCTAATTTATTTATATATATCACTATATTTGCAACCACCTAATATTAAAATACAGACACCAAACTGGCCAAATTCAAGGGCTTTTTAGGGCTTCAGGATAAATTCAAGGGTTTTTTAGGGTCAAACTTGTTTTTAGGGTAAACCTCAAAATTTCAGGACTTTTCCAGGCCTGTACGAACCCTGCTTTAATGTGGCTACATATGTAAGGAGATACAGTATATGGTCCCTTTAGTCCCCCTTTTTCAAAAACGATTTTGAATTAATTTTTTTCAGTCCTAGTTTGTGATGTAATTTTGCCAATGAATACTGGTTTTATAAAGTTAAAAAAAGCAGTGTTGGTCACTCAAATTAATGTTTGTGAATTTTTTTACCACTTCAGTTCCCCCTTTTCAAAATTGATTTTCCATGAATCTTTACTTGGGTCTAGTTTCGGAAAGAAGTTGATGTAATTTTGCCAGTGGATATCCTCAAGTGCTCTAACTTCGTGGTAGCGTCAAGTTCGTGGCATTTTGTTTACACCGGATATCAATCATAGGAAAATCACTGCACATGTTCAAAGTCAAAAAGGCGCCATAAGTGTTCAACTTTCTATTTTCGTTAGAAAAAAACGAAAATATGTTTAAAAATTACGAAAATATGTAAAAATATCGGAAATTTTAATTTTTAGACAAATTTTACTATTCCCAAATTATTTTTAAACTATCTCATTATTTTTTCGTCACATGTAAAATAAATCAAGATGTAAACTATGTCGTCTGCAAATAGAGTCTCTGACTTATTTATTCGATCCTAGTTTGAAACATTTAGTACCAGGTAAATATAGTTTGTAATGAAATCAAAAACGTGTGACACTTACGCCATTTTCAGTAAAATATCATGCATTTTCACTCTATAATATGATGTAAAAACGGGTGTAAAAACGAGGTCAATTGCTCATGTCATACCGGAAGTGTATGATCGTTTTTTCGTTTTATAAATTTTATTTTTGACAAATTCTATTGTAAATCTAAACTAGACTACTTAAAATATTTCTTTTAGAAAAAATCAGTTTTTTAGGAATTGATCACGTAAAATCACGTGATCCGAGAGACGTCCTATGAACTTTCCACACATTCTTCAAAGTAGCATATAACCCGAGGGTATTGTTTACAAACGATGTTTACCGGTATGTAACGAAAATAACCGAGGTTATTTCCGATTTTGAAACTGATTTGACAAGAAATTTGAAGTAAGACTCAAATGGTTATTGTTTGCTGACGATTGCCCATTAATTTTTTGACACTAACTGTTAGTACCACGAACTTAGGACACACGAGGATACTACTTTATAAAGTTATAACATAGTTACACTGGGTCACTCAATAAATTTTTAAATAAAACCTTCATATTTTAGCTGACAAGGATGTTGCCATTTAAGTTTGGAACTGATTTTAACAGACAACTCTTATATTTTGACATAGTGCCAAGGACATTTTATATTTTGACAAGCAAAAGAGGATGTCACTATTTAGATTTCAAACTGAATTTATAATACATCTTCTACATTTGTCATGCGGCAAACTACATTGTTGCTGATGGCGGAAAAGTGAGACCAAAGTATTACCTTTTGGTCACTACAATCACCAGACAATACAATATGAAAAAAACACTTAATTTCCAGAGATAAACTATATAATTTATACTTTATTAATTGTCTTACCCTTTTTCCTTCTCCATGGTTTTGAAATATAAAAGATGGTTGTTTGGCCATGGAGTGAGCGTATAAAGCTTCAGAGAATTCCTCTGCTGTGATATGCTGAAACCATTTACTTCTCATTCTCTCTGTGTTTCTCTGTAATTATATCATGAAAATGTTTGATTAAGGAAAAAAAAACTGAGGTTGGATTTACACAACACAATTTTGACCCACAATTTACCGGTACTACAATTTTTTTCATTTACAATTTCTTTGATGAAAATTGGATTACTCATATTACTGTAACTCTTATTAACTCATAGTAACTTGTAATAACAGGTATTAACTCCTGCCAAGAATTGGCTGAGTGGTATCAAAACCATGAGCTTGTCCATTTTTAAAAAGTCATAGCTGAATTGTAGATGAGTTTTTGACAATAGTTAGCATGCATGAATATGAATTACTACAAGGTAATACAAGTTTAATCAAAGTTAATAGGAGTACCGTAATCTGATTTTCATCAAATAAATACTAAACAAGAAATCATAGTCAATCATAGGTCAAAATCATGTTGTATAGATCCATTATAACATTAGCTGAAGATGTTAAAGATTTGATGCTTAATCTGAAAATGTTCCAGCTTCAGAACTAAAATCTCACTTTAGTTGAAGCTAGAAACTCAGTCTAAACTGAAATGAGAGAGCAGTTGAGTAGAGTAATGGTGTTTAATGTCCAAATCAAGATTCTTTCACTTATATTGAGGCGTTACATTTTGGGATGTTGGAGGAAACTAGAGTGTCCAGAAAACCACCGATCTTCAGCAAGCTAACTGACATTGTCTCAAATTTACCTAAGCAAGATTCGAACCTACATGAGTAGTTAGAGGCTCTGGTCCGTGAGCTGGAACTTTAGACCAAATATCAGCTTTATGTTTACATTTCAATTTTATCACTTACCAAGTCAGCCAGTTTATAAGAACCATGCATGCCTCTGTCTGGATCAAAATCTGTTAGGTCAACAATGGCTTGTCCAAGAGAATCATTACTGGAAGCTACATCTTCATCAACAACATGAAATATTATAAACCTACAAAAAAATCAAAAATAAAATTAAAATGATAAATTGTTTTGACCTATTTTTGGTTTGACACCAAAGACAGTAGAAAAGTTTGACATAAATTTTCAACATTTTTTTTTCTTTTTGCTACTGTAAAACATGTTTTTAACTTTTAAGCATTACCTTTAGCTTCTTAACTTCAAGTCCAATACAGAGCAGTCTGCTTAAGGTTGAAACAAGAGACATTGAATATTAATTTTTAAAATTGTGTCACCTTAATATTGAATTCAACTTAAAATCTAAAAAGTTCTAAATTTCCCTAAACTGATTCCAATACTGACCAAATGACCCACAATATAAACAAGAGTGTAAAAGGTGTAAACTGTCAACAAAGATTAGTACCGTAAGATCCTTTCATTTCTAATAAATTGATTAAATGCTGTTTTGCATCCAAGTCAAGATTATTTCACTTATACAAAGGTGTCACCAGCTATCAGTAAAGTGACAGAAATTTTAACCTTTGCAGTGCATTAAGCATGTTAAGTGCAATACATATGGAGGGTTCTCTAGTGGTACATGACATGGGCATCAGTTTTGTTTTTAAATCTCTTCTAACAATATATAATGAAGCATTCATTTCTGGAATTCTGAGCTACATTGTAAAGAAGCTGTTATGATACACCTTTACACCACAGTGACCACACCTACCTATCTTCTAGTTCTTCAAAAGATACTGGAAATTCAAATGTTTCTTCCCATTCTGGATTCAATGTTTTCTTTATGACCTGAAAATAAAATAAATCTTCAATTCAAATATGTAATGGCTATTTATATGTTTTTATAGTAATGACAGTCATCTTGGATTTCAGACTGACATACTAGACCCAAGTATTAATCACCATAGACCAAGGACCTCCCTAACAGTATTTAGTTCTTATTGGCTGAGTGATTTCAGATGAGAAGACCAAAGTTTACCTTGGTACACACACACTGACACATGTATTTATGCACAGACCTACACATGCCTCACCATGACATTAGCTCAGTTGGTTATAGCCAGTTAAGCTATAAACAGTGGTCATAATACATTCATTAACATTTATTTTTACTGAGCCACCAATAAAAGCAAACACAAAAATACAAGAAAAAGCCTTCTTACATGTTGATTGGGATCGAGGGAAATCACATTTACCACTTTTACCACAGTGGCCTTCCATTATGATACTGCATGCATTCTACGGTACTCTTTTTCTTGTTATAGGAATGAAATATTTTTTCTTTTGTTATAGAAGTATAAAAGAATTGGACATTTTGAACACTGAATAATTTGTGTAGCAACCCTAGGGCATAGGAATTCAAATGCCTCTTTACGTCATCCATAATGAGATGACATGACTGAGAGCCATTCCATTTAAACAAACGTAACAGAAAAATGTGACCAATCAAAGTGCTTTTAACAAATGAAAATTGAATTATTAATAAATAAATGGGACAGTATAAGATATTACAGTGTTTGCTTGATCTGATACATTTGGCACCAACCTAAAGCTTTATATTCTTTTGACCCCTTATTCAAGAACTGTAAATGTTTGGTCTGAAGACAATCATTTTGGAATCAGAACATCATCCTATTTGGTCCCGTAAAATCTAGATGTCTCTTTGGATCATTGCAATATTGTAGGTACAACATACCATGATACTTCATGCCAGCTGAGGGGGTGTGAGAAATCTTGTAGGCATGATGTGCCGAGTACCAAGTATATGTAAAGGTGGTTTCAGATAAGAAACTCAGCTGAGACCAGATTTTTTCAACCAAGGCCCAGTTGTAGAATGCTCAGTTACCTTAACCAGCTAGTTAGCCAAAATTTGTATTTTGTGATTTAAACAATACTTCTGAAAGCTCCATTCAAAAGTTAATACACACAATTGTTATTATCAAATAGAAGCTGCTCCAGACAAAACTATACTTACATAATACAAATATCTTTAATTTTAATGACATTTCAAATTTTAACTAACCATTTGGTTAAGCTAATGGAGCTTTGAAGAATCGAATTCAGATTAACATTCATACCTGTGTTTGATGCAATACAGAAGTGCCAGGAATTGTCAGCTTAACAAATGGATCTGATGTGTTCCCAGAATCTCTGGCAGCAAGATCAGTGGCCCTGTGAACGGTGACCAACAGGCTCTGTGGCATCTGGAATGCCACTGTGATGTCAATTTCACCAGTTATGCTAAGGTCTGTCTGTTAAATAAAAACAAAAATATTATTTTGACAATTTGAATCGAAAATTGTGTGAGATTAAGATATCACAGACAGGGATGAATAGATTCCTGTCTAGAATGAGCATCAGTAAGCTCAGAGTTACCTCTGAAAAATGGTTGTCACTAAGACAGTCACTATCTCAAAATATTAAGTGGCATTTAAATGCTAAACAAGCAATAAAACTTGTATATAAAGATTATTCATTGTAAGAGGTGGTCACAATAATAGGTTTGAATGTACAGGCAAGTGGTGTTGATATAGAGGTTGCCACTATAACAGGAATAACTGTATAGACAGGTGGTCTGTATATAGAGGTTGCCATTATATACATATTTTTACAATTGTCATTCTTTCTCTTTCTATGACTTATTTTGAGCAATTGTATGTCATAGTGTTATAGATAATAATTTACTTCATCATGTAAATACGTCATTTACTTGTTATGTCAAATCATAGCATTTGAATACACTACTATCTCAAAGTACCTTCTGACGTTTCGTTCTATTTTCTTTCTTTTACGGTTAAATACAATTAAGGAATGTTTTTATGTGCAACAGTAAAACAATGTACTTTTGATTCCACTTGAAATTGTGATTTTGTCACAGTAATATCAATAAAACATATGGTGAGTGGAAGAACTATTTTTTGTTATCGCTTATTAATGTGGACACTGCCATTTTCCAACAATGGGTGTCAAGACAGAATAAAAAAACAAATGTTTGAAAATACAAACAAAGTGTGTTACCTATTTTGCTATTTTTTTAAATTGAAGATTGTAAATAAAAGAAATGACATTCTTTTTTTCGTTATCGATGCAAGTATGAATAACAATGGTCAGTCCAAATTATACATGAACAGCTTTAATGTACAGACAGGTATGCACTTTATAGAAGTGGTCACTAACATGTGTGACTTTATAGACAGGTGGTCATTATATACATATGACAGAGTTTTCTGTAAAGGACCAATAACTTAACCCTACTTGACCAATACCATAATAGTGTACATACCTCCTTGTTAAGCATATACCAAGCTGTGTGTACTGGGTCCTCTTTAAACTTGAACGTATTCAGGTCTATAATAACTTCTCCAATCACGTCATCTCTACTTATAATATCTTTATCTAGAACCTGGACCAATAACTTCATGTCAACCAGCTCTAACTCGTCAAGTTGAAATGCGAAGATTTCATTGTAGGAAGGATCGTTACATTGCTGTACGACTCGTGTCTTCTTCTCACCTTGCATGTTTGTATCAGGCAACAGTCTTATCTTTAAATACAAATTTATATAAAATATTTATTTTATGACTTAAATGAAGTTTGCCAGCATACCACATGATCAATTCCTCTTATTGTTTGTGTCAAATGTTTAAGTAAACATTTACATCTCAATTTCTTGTATTATTTGGTTTGATGGTGAAACTCATTGTTTATTTCATTAAGGCAGTCAGCTCTTGGATGGTTTGTACATTACGATATGCCTGAGTGGGATTCAAACTTTAGCCATGAGAGGACTGTAATCTGTAAACTTGCCCTTTTAGAATATTTGCAACGAAGGCCTAAAATTTATTAAAAAAAAAAAAAAAAAAAAAAAAAAAAAAATTGGTCATTCAACAAAAATGAAGATGTTGGCATTGTTTTTTAACTAATTCATTCTCTTACCGAAACATAAGGATCAGACATTTTGGATCTCCAGTCTTTACTTGGTAATTCACGACATCTGATCACTTTGATAAGGAGAAGTTGTCTTTTAAAATCATATTTAAATGACAACTGTATGTCACCTCTTATATCACCAACAGCCTTCATCACTGTAGGGTCCAAGTTTTTAAACAATCCCTTCAGCATCTGCATACTTTGCTGTAAAACATAATATCAAATATATTGTAGCTTAGATGGTAGAATTGGCATACTAAAGATCCTTCCCTATACATTGCCCTGAACAAAGGTAAAAATTTCTGACACTTCACCTATAGCTGACTACATCTTGATATAAGTGGAATATTCTTGACTGGGATCTAAAACCTGATTCAACCAATAACATCAAATATTTTGTCATCAATCCTCATGTAGAGATAGAATTTTGAAGGTGCTTCTGTGGGCTCAAAACTTCAGTAGTTGAAAAAAAAACATTCACTTTGCACTCAAGACAAATTGCTGTTACAAAATTAAGTGGATATGATCTGAATAGATGTCAGTAGATATTTGCTCTATTTGTAACACAAAATATAAAAAAGAAATTGTTTTATTTTAACAGTGTTGGTCTTTTCTGGGAAAAGGAAAAAATAAAATAAAGCATATTCTATATGAAATTCTTTATTAATTGTTATAAATCTCTTAGAAGAAACAAAGATAAATTTTACATCATAATATATATAAGTCATTTTCTATTTCTGTAAGCCAAATTGGCAATAACTACCAATTTCTGAAAAATCCTTTCAGAAAGTAACTTACTTTAGCAATTGTGTGAAAAATAGGACTATATTGTGGAAACCTAGATAAAAGAATCCAGTTTTTATTAAAGAGGTAGAAAGCGAAAACAAGAGATAGATAAAAGACAGAAAGAGCTAACCATATTTTGATCATGTTTATCCCAGCCATTAGTTGCCACTGTGCGGTCATGATCAGCTTTAGCTGACATATAGCGTGACAATCCTTTTATCTTGTGTGTATTTTGTGGTATTATATACTTAGACTCAGGATCATCTGGAGCCATATGCCTCTTTCTGGATTGTTGTCCTCCCATTTTTCTATCTACAATGCAAAAAAAAAAAAAGAATTATAAATCATGTCAAAGTTGGATGAAAAAAGTTACTTAGACTTATCTTTTTTTTACCTGCTTACAACTACATGGGTTTAGTGTGCTTGGTAACAGTGGTAAAGATGGGAGTTGGATTGAGAAAGAACCTTCCTAATGCTAATGAGATGCATTTCATTTAAATCCTAGTATCCTACTTCCATCACATACTTTAATTTTCTTTGAAAGTTGATTGCAATTTATTTTCTCTGCTGAGAAAGATCATATGTGATGAGTTTTGTCTGTACACAAAACAGGGTGATCCTAGGAAGTGACATTATCAATAATTTCATTGCCATTGGATTATGATACATCTCAGATCCACATTATGACAATTCCCTGATTTGACTAAGATGACATCTAATGACACACAAATACATTTGAATCACAATCATTGATCAATAAAAATACAACTTCTAATAAAAGTAAAGAGTTTAAGTTGAATATGTTTCCAAATTAAAGGTTTGTCAAAATAACATTACTTTGTCAATAAGCAAAAGAAGGCACTACATGATTCAATGTGGCCAGTAATTCATGAAAATGCAACAATCTTAGAAGCTGAGAGACCTCCGACAAGGTACTACACTATAGCTTGAGATCTCCTGTGTTTGATCCTTGATCAGATCAAACCTGCATCTTCCCTTTCTTGTAACATTTAGTGGGTTTTCCAAACCTTAATTGGAAGTGAATGACTTTACCATTGGTTCTGGAGTTGAACAAGGTGTTGTTTCATTTCAAAGTGGTTGATGTTACACCAAATTTCTGTGAAGTGTTATAAAAGTGTGGTAAATGTGACACAATATTTGAAATAATTATGAAGCCTTGCTTGTTTAGGCAATGCCTAATATCATGTCACAATATATCTTAATATGTGTTATATTGTCAGGTATTTTTGCCAGAAAGAAACAAATGCCTGCATCATTGCCTGCTCATACAATGCTACTACATCAGGATCAAGATTAGCAGGTGCCCAGTAGCCTAACTTTTACACATTAACCAGTTGAATTATTCAGTGGACTTTCAAAATTAAATTACTGTAATATGATCACATCTGAAGAGGGCAACATAAAAATGAAGTGTCAAAATCAAGTTGGTGAACTTGGTCAAAATAAATAAAACATTAAGGATGATTAACAATAAACAGGATATTATGTCCATTATCAACTCTGAACTTGAAATATATTGAGTTTAATTACATTATTGGTGATAATAAGATAAAATGACATTTGATGACATCTTTAATTTTTTATCATTCGTTTTCTTTTGTGAAATAAGTTATTACCTGTGAAGTGAAAACAAATTTCGTGTTCAATTTTCCACCATGATAGTTTATCTTGGTGATAAACAGCGCCACCTATGGGTCATAACAAAAATTGGTAGTTCCCTCCTTGAACAGAGAACCTTGAGGGCGTTGGCAAGTCACATTTTCAGTTTTGACAGTATAATTTTCAGATATATCAGTTAAGCTGTTTTGTGCTGTCTTGTAATGAATTCACTCATTGATGTGAAAACTATTTAATTATCTAGTCAATGATTATGATAATGAGGCTAAATTTATTTTAAAAATTAAAAGAAAATACTGAAATAAACATTTTTAAACGCGGAACTGTTTCACGGGGATAAGGATAATGTCCATTTCGGATGATAAAGATTGGATTGAATATAGTTGATTTTAATGTACCACAAACAATTTAATATGTTCTTGATTTTAATAACAATCATCATCATCATCATCATCATCATCATCATCATCATCATCATCATCATCATCATCATCATCATCATCACCACAGGCACCACTATCCACCATCTTATTTTCAAGTCTTCTTCTTTTTCACCATCATTATCTTTATTATCAATTTATTTGATTGCCTTTTGTGTAGCACTCGCGGGTGCTGTTGGTAATATGGTTCCATTCTTTAGCTATACGTGAGAAGAAGAAGTGAAAAGTCGAATTGACAATTAAGACAGGGTCGAGATAATAATGAAGGTCATTAATTATTTTATAAATTATCTTATTAACTTCCTTTTTATCTTCAGGTCCGCGTAAAATATATCGGTTTTGAGTGACATCTTGGCTCCAGGATAAAATATTAAATTAAAATCCCTGTAGGCCATATAAATATTGAAATCATGATCCCCAGATTGACAGTATAATTGTAAACTCTTGTGAGATTGTCCTTTAGGTTATGTTGTCCTGAAGGTGCACTAGTCCTTATAATCCTGGTTCCATTTGAAATGCCTCCTGAAATATGCATGTATACATTTACTTGTTGAAGAAAATAAAGTTTGCTGCCAGGGAATTATTCACTGAACTTTTGTTATTAGTACTCAATATTGAATATTTTTATCATAATATAAAATCATACAATACTAGAAATATTAATGTAAAGTTTCCGGGTTTCCAATGTAATAATAACGTCTTTATGGAATAACATTCAATGATACTTATTCAAAAGACTATTCAAAATGCCTCTTAAAAATATATTCGTGGTTTTAAAGACCACATACAATATTTTAAGTAGAAAGAACTGAAGCTGAGAACCGTAAAAAAATCTGCAAAATCCTGATGAAATGTCACAGGTGAAATTTGGTACATATACATAATAATCACACCTTTAAACGCATTTGTGATACACTGACTTAATGATGCGCTAAATTATCTGTAACAAATCAACTAAAGGCAACGAAAGTGAAGTTTTTAAGGGTATTTTTATTTTATACAAATAATATTCCGTAGTCTTATTGTGATTTCAATATCCCCGTACTGAGATTATAAACTATTTTCTAAATTGAGCTATGTACAACGGAACTCTCATGACGTCCAATTTTTTAGATTCCCGGCATAAGTTAACATGTGGAATAAACTGATAAAGTAAAGTGTACCTAATTTTCAGCAATAATACTTTTTGATATCGTTACTGGCTCAAATAGTACAATCCAGAGAGAGAGAGAGAGAGAAATTTAAGAGAGGGGGGATAAGTGATAAAAGTAAAAAGAAACCGTTTCACTGGGAATGACTATTGTATCTTGCATATTTCTGTATTTCGTTTTATTTATTTATTTATTTATTTATTTATTTATTTATTTAAATAAGTTAATTAGCACTTCATCATAGAATATTCTACAAAAACTAATCATCACGTGACCTAAGGCCTTAGGCCACATAAATGGTTCTCCATTTGATAGAAAGGATTTCAAATTAACAAAGTCTCGTTTATAATCTCGTTTTGTACACGTGTCCTTTTAATTCAGGAAGTGACCCACGTAGCCGGCTGCTCTGAAAGCAGTGAAGAATTTTGAAGATTATTTTAAAGAAATCTGGTTTAAGTAACCTTGTTGGTACTGTTGATAAGAATTTAAGGAGACAGGTTACTTTGCCGCAATGGCCAGTGAGTATTTTCCAGACGATTTTTGAAATTATTCAGTTGTTGATATTTTTTGACATGTCTACGTGGCCGTTTTTGAAGTTGGGCGAGTGGCGTTGTTTTGATAAAAACCCCTTATCTCACAATTTTCTTCTTTTTCTATTTTAGTAAAGTTTCTCGAGTTTGTGAAGCCGTTTTGTGCGGTACTTCCAGAAATAGCCAAACCAGACAGAAAGGTAAGATGCTTCATAAAATTTTGTTCACGTCACCATCTGATTCTGAAATGTCATATTTTTTTTTAAAAATTCACTCTTTGGTCTAGATACAGAATAATTAAGAGTATTATATTCTACTTTTCTTATTATCACATCGATGTAATCAGAATTTTAAACCAAACTTGACAAATATTTTACTAGATCATCTGACAGATGTTTTAAGATTGATAAGAAATGGGCCCATAGAAATCAAATTATTTGTCAGCATCTGGAGAAAATTCAAAACAACTTTCTCTGGTTTAGACTCTTATCCCAAATGAGAGATATAATTTTTTTTTCCTATTTGAATCACATCCCCTTATATAAAATCCAACAACTATTTCTTTGACGAAAATTCTAATTTTATGTAAAATGGTGAATTTGAACATTTAATGTTCATGTAGAAATAAAATGTTCAAAATCAACATTTTAAACAAAATAGGAAGTTTTGTCAAACCAAAAGTGGTTTGATTTTATGTGAGGAACTGCAGTTTTGCAACAACAATGTTAGAATTTAAAATTCATGAAAATTCATAAGTTATGCTGTCAACAAGCAAAAAGTACCAGATGTTCTAACCACAGGGTAAAAATTAAAATTTTTATCATTGATGAATGATTTGTAAACAAATTTTATTTTTACCCTATATGGTAAATATATGACAAACTCTTTTCAAAACCAAGAGTTGTCAGATGCATTTCTACAGATATTTGAAATATTGTCAGAGTTAGCCTGCACATAGTTCTAATATAAATGAAATTGGTATAAATTGGACCATGATAAGTCATTATTACAGCAACAATGAATTAAATAATAAAATGTTATCAAAGAAAACACAGAAACTAAAAGTGTACAATAATAGCCCTAGTTACAAAGGCTATCATTCAGATTGCTATGTATTCTCAAAAAATGACACATGTTTTGTTCAGCTTGGCAACTACAGTGTATGTTAGTTTATCCCCAAAAAGTAATAAATGGTTTTAACTTATCTGATACGTTGAAGATCTACACATTATTTGATATACTGTCGTTAATTTTAATCATTTGACTGTTTGTAGATCCAGTTTAGAGAGAAGGTACTATGGACAGCCATAACATTGTTCATCTTCTTGGTTTGTTGTCAGGTAATTATTGTGTTATCGATTTATTCCATAATTTCATGCCAGTAAGAAGCCTCAAACAGTTCACTTAATTTCTGATACACACGGATTACAGTAACTTCTGAAACTTACTGAATACTGACAGTCATGCCATTGTACAATTGAAAATACATGTAATTTGAAAAAAATTTTCCCTGCTACTCATTTCGTTGAAAAAAGAAGTGCCCATAGAAAACCACTGACCTTTGGCAAGCAGATTGGCAAACTTTACCACTCTAATATCTGTTTGAGTGGGATTTTACCTTATGCAATGATAGGTGCTAGGATCCATAAGCATGTGTGCTTTAGACCATTGACCACTGACATCCCCTGTAAGATAGGGAATTCATTATTACAGTTAACAAGACCTCTAGTCTTCATTTCAGTAGAAACAGAGCACCTTATTGCTTATGAATACATCTGCAACCAATTTTGATACAAACCACTACAAGAGCTGTATATTCCATTGGTAACATATAACATTTTGTCTTTTTTTAGATTCCGTTGTTTGGTATTATGTCTTCAGACTCAGCTGATCCATTCTACTGGATGAGAGTTATTATGGCCTCAAACAGAGGTATGTATGTCGCTGCATTGTACAGTGTTTGTAAAATGTAGTCCGTTGAAACTTGTAATACTGTATTTATCTGCAATTTGACAGTTGGCAAAGCTATCAACAAAGTTGTTATATGAGCAAATTAATTTCATATGGATAGGAATAGATAGAGATAAAATAGATTGTCAGAAAATCACTTTTGAATTGACAAAACATTTATTTACCATGTAAATTTTCCTATAGTCCCTTAAAAAAACTTAAGTATTGCTGGGATATAATCAAATCTTTTTAATTTTTACAAACCATTAGTATATCACTTATTTATGAATGAAAAACAATATTCAAGTCATTGAAAAAAATTTAAAGTAAGTTATAAACCAAGTTTACAAACCTGGTCTGAATAAGTACTTGGATAATTTGAAAAATTAATTTCTTTAGGAAGGTTTTTTTTCGTTTATGGTGTTTTAACATATTTTACATATAATCTTACAGGTACTTTGATGGAGTTGGGTATTTCACCAATTGTCACCTCTGGTCTCATTATGCAGCTGTTGGCCGGTGCTAAAATCATTGAAGTTGGTGACACTCCTAAAGACAGAGCTTTATTTAATGGAGCACAAAAATGTAAGTTGTGGCTATTGCCTAATTTGATGTAAAAATATTCTTCTACGTATTTGAATATATACATTTTGGTAATAATTTACGGTAATAACCATTAAGTTTGCTTTCCTAAATTTGCAATTAAGTATAGGTAGTTTGCCTCCTGAAGAAAATGACTAATCATTCCCAGTTTGACTAAAAGTCCCAAAAATAATGGAAATACTAGCTAATTAAATATAGTTGCCTTTACACACATAATTTCTGATACAATATTACATCATTACAAAAAGAACCCTTTATAGTTGTTGTATGCAACATAATCACTGTTTTAAAAAAAAATTTATTAATTTATTTTTTTCATATTGAATTTTGTTGTTTTCCTTTTCAGTGTTTGGTATGGTAATTACTATAGGTCAGGCTATAGTATATGTAATGACTGGAATGTATGGAGATCCTGCTGATATTGGTGCTGGTGTCTGTCTTCTTATCATCATCCAGGTATGTTACTTAACATCTTCTCAGTTTAGTTTCATAAAGAAAGTCAAACCAGCTTTCTGTCAAGATATGATTGCTGATGGTGTCCTATTCATGCCATCATGCTTTTTATGCAATAGTGGTGTCAAACCTAAGAAAAAATGTACATTTGTATGTATTCTGGAGCAAGAAATACTCTGCTTAAATCACAGAAAATTAATTTTGTTTTATCCAAGTGCAGCAGGAAACTCATTTTGATGGCTATAATATGTATACTGTAATAGTAGGTACAATGTCTGTATAAATCTCAGGTTAGGCATTGTCTGAAATCTTTTTACTCTAAACACTATTGGACAATATTCTTACAAGATTGTATACACTAGTGACACTTTCTGTTGTCATTATGGGCATCATCTTCTGTAAACCTTTTGAGGCAAACAATTAAAGTAACTTATAAAATTAAAATTAACAAGTACACTGAATGGGAGGTGATGTTCAGTAATCATTTAACATTTGATTTTATCTTGTTTTTCAGTTGTTTGTTGCTGGTCTTATTGTTTTGTTGTTGGATGAGTTGTTACAGAAGGGATATGGTCTTGGCTCTGGTATTTCACTCTTCATTGCTACCAACATTTGTGAAACAATTGTATGGAAAGCCTTCAGTCCTGCCACTGTCAACACCGGAAGAGGTAAATTCTACAAATTATTGTGATTTTAAATATTTTGTTATCCTTACCATATAAGAATTTTCAGATCTTGTTGGAAAATAATCTCAATTGAAAATGATAATTTAAATAAATAAATATTTTAACAATACAGTCCCAATTGTTTCAGGTCAGAATTGTGTTAATCACAAATGTTTTCTTCCCAAGTCGTTTCATCAACAATTATTCTATGTTTCCATTCCTGGTAGCCAAAATCGCCATTGGCTACTTATTTCTGAGGAATTCTTTCAAAAAGTAACCTATTTTAGCAAATTTGTGGAAAAATACTTTAAAAAAGGACTATATTTTCACAAATTTTGGAAATTTGGCTACTAATTGTTTCAAATTTGTGGAAACCTAGAATTATTAACATATAAAGTGATTCAGATTCCAAATTCAGATCCTAGATTTTGTATCCATATAAATGCATGTGTTCCATAATAAGGAGTGAGTGAAGTGAAGCCACATCAGCATTATTGCAGCTAATCGCGGCTTCATTACAAGAAGCTGAGAATACTAAAACAACTGTCATAATTAATAGTCGAGCATACTGAAATAACAACAGTTAAACTTATGATTTTATTTTATAGGTACTGAATTTGAAGGAGCAATCATTGCCTTGTTCCATTTGTTGGCCACTAAACAAGACAAAGTACGAGCTCTACGTGAAGCCTTCTACAGACAAAATCTACCAAACTTGATGAACCTTCTGTCCACTGTTCTTGTATTTGCTATAGTGATATACTTCCAGGTAAGTTGTTTGTACGAGAAAAATATAGTTGATTTATACATGTACATGTAGTACAGTTGTTAAGAGAGATAATAAGTTATTGTGTGATTGTGATTACTATAATGCGTAATTTATGCAGGGATGGAGTTAGTATTTTGAGTTAGTGACCCTTCTCACTTCAGAAAAGAAGATGTATTAAATAGCTAAAATGAGTAAAAGATTAAAAGTCCCAGACTTATTTTTAAGAATCAAGGGCTTACTTGGTCCCTGTTAATTTTATTCCATGATTTATGTAGACAAATTAATTTTAATTAATGACTGTTCAAAAGAAATTAAAAATTGGCCTGGTACATATATTTATGCTGTCAGTGCAGTTGAACTTATTGGTTTATTATGAGTTTTCTTTTAAAAAATATTGTACTTTGAATTACATACATGTACTTTTAAGATTATGAAAATTGAAAGGAATTAGTTGCAAGAATCAACAGTCCATTATCAACCTTATTTTATGTAACCATTAGAAAGTATAGGCTAGGTAATGTTTTAAACAAGTTGTTTTGTTTTTTTTTGCAGGGATTCAGAGTGGATCTTCCAATCAAATCAGCTCGTTACAGGGGACAATACAGCTCTTATCCAATTAAATTGTTCTACACATCCAATATTCCCATCATCCTTCAGTCAGCTTTAGTATCCAACTTGTATGTTATTTCACAGGTAAGATCTACCATCATTCACATGAATTAAGTTGAATCTTGTTATCATGGACACCAATATTTCTATGTGTGTTCTAATGTCATCTGTGCATTCCAATTCAAACTCTGAAAAAATCACTCTAGAACAGTTGTAAATATAATTAATAGCTAAAATATGTAAAATTTAGGGACCTAGACATATTTAAGAACCATTGTCATTTGGGCCCCTGCTAATTTTAATTAATTCCTAGGAATTATGAATAGTTTCTTTTCAATTGTACTCATTTCTACTTTAATGTCTGCTCATTGTTCTTAATTACTGATGATAAAAAATATTATCAAATATCTTTAACAAACTAATTATAATATTTCTTAAATTTTTTGTAGATGTTGGCAACAAAGTTCAGTGGAAACTTCTTCGTCAACTTATTAGGTGTCTGGGCTGTAAGTATTGAATTGTAGTGTTTATTCAACTCCCAGGAGTTATTTTGGGGTATTAAAGTCCTATATCTCATGTAAGCTTATTCAGGACCAAAAATTGAATATTAAATCTCTGTTTAAGGTATCTCCATTTTGTACAACAGACATTGAAAAATTCAACTCATTCTGTGTTTGCTTATATAGTTATGTCTCGCAAAGGAAGGGGGGGGGCATATAGTGTTTACTTGATTTCTTCCAATATTTTGTCTGTCCTTTTCCTAAAAAACTATTGAACAGGTCTTTTTAAACTTCTCAGGCACAATCTTAAGTAGATTGGGTGTACCATTGGCAATTCAGATTTTGATCATACATGTAGTTGAGGATTTTCTGTATGTGATTGTATGGGGAACACTTTTGATATGACATCCAATTTCAGTTATACCTTGTTTTATTTATTCCGTCTTCTTGAATAATATCTATACTCAAACTCATTTTGTATTATACATATTTACAGGATATTGGAGGTGGACCAGCTAGATCTTACCCTATTGGAGGTCTTTGTTATTATTTATCTCCGCCGGAGACGTTATCACACGTGGCAGAAGATCCCTTCCATGCAGTACTATACATAATATTTATGTTAGGATCATGTGCTTTCTTCTCCAAAACATGGATTGATGTATCTGGATCTAGTGCTAAAGATGTAAGAACCTATTTTAAAAATTTTTTATAATGTATAAAAACATTGGATAAAGTGAAGTTCAGCCATAAAAAGGAGCATGTCAAATTTAAATTGTTTGAAAAAAGAAATGATACAAATCTTTGTCTGTAGTTTACCAATTGCACTTAGTTTTTGTAATGCATAAGTTTTGTAATCCAAATGAAATGCATTAATGTAAAAAAAATGTATCTTATTCCATATACGTTTTATTTTAGTTTTATTACAACAGTTGTGTTTTATAGCTTAAATAGTGTCTCATAAGTCTTTTATAGCTTGGATATCATGATTTCATTTGTATAAATATATTTTATATACACTATATTGTTTAATGACATGTGGCACACTTAATAAAATAGTTGCATATTGTCTATAATTTTGACTTCAGATTAAAAACAATTCTCATTTCTTGATTTCTTTTTAATAGGTTGCTAAACAACTGAAAGAACAACAGATGGTAATGAGAGGTCACAGAGATAAATCTATGATCCATGAATTAAACAGATATATCCCAATAGCTGCAGCCTTTGGTGGTCTATGTATAGGAGCTCTATCAGTTTTAGCTGATTTCTTAGGTAGGTTTATGATTATAACGCATGGCATTCTAATAAACCAAGTCTAAGTTGCTGAGGATGTAATAATTTTAAATGCCGTTGGGATTCACCAGTGTATCAAATGATGACTGGTAATGCTTGTGTGTGACACCAGTGACTTGTCTGATTTCTGCTATTTCTAGAAAAGGGTAGTTTCCCTTAAAGTACAGTTATGAAGGCTTTAGGGAACATTGGTGGGTGGAGAAGATACATGTATGTTGATGTTTTTCCTATAACAAAGTTATACCAGGAATTTAAAAAAAAAAATCCAAAATGTTCAGCACAAACATTTTTGGGTATTGATCACATGAAACATTTAAATTACAGAAAGCGGTTCTTGATAGTTCTTCCTGTTTTATCTGTAAGGCTTTCTGGGTAACATTGGTCAGGATGTTTTTCAACTATCAATTTCTTCCTAGAATAAATATGCCCTGTAGGCATTTTTTGTGAAAGAGAAAATTATTCTTTAATTTATGGCTAAGATGTTTATCTCTTCTAGCCGTCAGTAATTGTTAGGGCTTTAGGGTTATAACCTCAAGGTTTTTCATCATAGAAATAAAGACTATAATAAAATGGTCTCTAGCTATGTAATTAACTGTGCCAAAAATAAAGACTAAAAACAAAGAAAGGGAGAGAGAGAGAAAGAAAAAAATGGGAAAAAAAATGCATGTCTTTTTTCTGGATACCTGGAGGCATAAATGGAAGTAAAATTGCTGAATACATATGTATTGATATTAAAACATGCAAAGTCTCAAAAATCAAATTACTATTAATACAAATATTGAAGCAATTACTAGTAAATGATAAAAATATACGACATTGTAAAACACAAAAAAAAAATTAAATTACCAATTGAAATAACTATTAATGGACAATTATTATTATATGTTTGTTTACATGTATTGTTGTTTTCTTTTTCAGGGGCTATTGGTAGCGGTACTGGTATCTTATTGGCTGTAACAATTATCTACCAATACTTTGAAATCTTCGTCAAGGAACAGAGTGAAATGGGTGGAATGAGTACATTATTGTTTTAAACTGAAAGAAAAAAGAACTTTAAAATCTCAGGATAATGGGATTGATCATTTACAGCTATTATCATTCAGACTTTACCTTGTCAGTCAAGAAATTCATGTGTATATAGTTTTATATGGACAGAACTGTTCTAAAAATGAGCGAGAGGTGTGTATGCATGTGTAAATGAAATTGGAAAAAACCATGTTTATTATACAAACAGCGATATTATTTATTGATCAGAAGATATTATTGCCGACAGTTGAGAGAGCAGATTGGAAATTGACTTTAGTGTTAGTATAATAGTCATGGTTTATTTTATAAAGTCACCTGTGTATGTGTGGGTGGATGTACAGTAGCAGAGATGTGTTAAAGTTGACCCACCTTGGAGCTTATTAACATAGTCCATTTCAAGTGTTAATGAAAGAACTGTTTATTTATATTTTTAATTTATAGTCCATTTTATTGTGAAACTAGTTTAAAATCAAGTTTTTAATAAATACATGGTAAATGTACTAGAAGATATGAAAAACTTAAATGCTTTAATTAAAACAAAGTTTAGATGTATCACCAATGGGGTTCACCTGTGTCCCTAAACTTTTGTTAGGAATAGCATTTCTTAATGTTTTCTTGTAAAATTGACATCATTGCAGATAAATGGTACAGAAATGTTTTTCGTAAACCATTGAAAACAAAAGTTAGTACATAGTTATCAGGTGTCGCAGGTTAACCCCATAGATCTAGAAATAATATTGAATTGTATCAATCCATCAAGCAGGTAAATCTGTGTCACAAAGAAAATGAATTTCTTATGGGTAAATTGATAAGTGCTGTCTGGCTGTGTGTCTTGTGTACATCATTCCGTATGTTAGGTTGTGTATATGTATGTGTAATCATTTTGTTCTATTCATGGGTTGAGGAGGCGTGGCTAGATCGCTGACATCAGCAATAAGTACACCCCAGTTTCTTGATGTTAACAACCTTTTTGTCACATGTATGTCAGCATTTAGAAGTTGTTAAAATAAAATATAAGAAAAACTACTTCCAATTTATTTCTTTGTCAGTGATTGAAAAAATCATTCAGGGGTTGAAAATTCTTCAAGCCCGACGCCAGGGACTAGAAATTTGGCAAGCAGGACTTGGCAAAAAATCTACTGAAAAGTCCATTGGGCTTAAATACTCAGAAGACCAATGAATTTTATTTCTGACTGTCTTGAAAATCTTTAAAAACCATCTGTAGTCATGTTGCCCTGTTGTTGTTTACATTCATTCTTGATCATTACAGTGCTTGTAAGAAATGTTAGTCATTAGGTAGGCAGTTCAAGCGTTCAATTGATAAAGAAAAATCTAGATAGTTATAGCGCTTGTAATTGCTTCAAATATTCATGTCCCATTATATCACTGTTGAATTTTAATTTCACATCTAATAAGCAGACTGCATCGGGCTCCAGTGGTCAGAAAAGAAAGTCACAAGACAATAAAGACTCCAAATATGATAAGGACAAGCGTGTCCGATTGTTTCAACAGCCATGGATTGACAAATTTCCATGGATCATTTATGATGAGGATAATGCAGACATGTAGGCCTATTGTAAATACTGCCGAAAAAACCTCTAACTGCCAGTAGAAATGATGCATATTGATTTGTGTCTTTCTTGATTTCGCCGTTAACTGGACTTGATAAAAAAATTTGGGGGCTTTTGATTTTCTGTATAAAAAAAGTCCTGGGCTTTAACTCATCTGAAAAATTTTTCAACCCCTGTCATTTTAATAGCTAAAGTGTGTGAAATACAAATGTTAAGTGCAATATAGTTGCATATAGTGTTAGTCTGGTGAATTGCAAGTGTTCTTCTACTATAGTTGCTTAGTTGGTAGAGTGCTTGCTTCCTATGTGGGTGGTTGTGGGCTTGAACTCCAGTCATGTCTGACCAAGGCTTGAAAATTGCCAAGCACACTGAAATGAAATGAAACGAGTCACAGGTCCTTAAAAAGAGACCTTAAAATCAGAAGTCCTGTGTCGGAGCAGGCATAGCATGCTAAAGAACTCTTCCTGCACATTACCCTTAGGCACTGCAAAAGGTAAAAATTTCTGCAACCTCACCTGTAGCTGGTGACATCACTATATAAGTGAAATTTTCTTGACTGCTATGTAAAAACCCATTCAATCAATTCAGTAATGCTATTTTAGAGGACAAAGTTGCCTAATGGATAAGATGTCAGTCTACAAATCCCGGGTCTCTCACTGCTCCGAGTTTGAGTCCTGCTCAGACCATACGTGCGAAAGTGAAATTTCCTTGCTGTTGGCCTTCACTGGTTCACCCGGTGTCGGGGTAATGTGACTGGGGGAGTACACTTGTCTGTGGCCTACTGACTCAATATGCCAGCCCCTTTAAGTCGCCCCAAGTGTGTGCTGGTACAAGGCAGACCATAAAACACACTCGCACTTAACATGTTCATAGATTAATCCATACAAATTAATAAAGTAGTTCTCGTTGCAAATAGCTGAAACATTGCTGATGCAAAGTAAGCAACATTCAACAACAACTAAAATTATTCTAACAGTTCATCACAAAATATGTATAAGTATGATGTCTGATTAATTTTCTCTGATTAATGGATTGCTCAGGCTTGTTCCAATTTTCACTTCTAATTTAATGACTTGTAAAATAATAGTTCACTAACAGTCATGGTTAAGCTAAAAGAGCTTTGAACAATCTAGTTTTGGTCAGTGAACTGAAAATACCTGCCTTGCCCAATACAAAATTTACAATCTTTAATGTACATGACAATAGCCAATGAAACTAAGAATGTAAGTGGTACCTCAGTAATTTAGTGGTCTAAAGCATGTGCTAACAGGTAAAAACACCTATGTTTTAATCCTACTAGGGATAGATCTTAGTGTTAGAAAATTTGTCAGTTCACTTGCTGAAGGCCGATGCTTTTCACAGAGTTGCCTCCCTTTCTTGCACATACAAGGTCATATCCAGGTAAACGTGTATACAAAGTTCAGTAAAAATGTCTTTAAGAGAGTTGGATCAGCAGGCCAGACAATCTATTATGGATGGAAAACGCCTTGTCATAATACATCCCATTTCTAGAAACAGGCATATAAAAAGAATCATCACCGATTGTCAAAGACTATAATAAACTGCAATTGTGTTGTATATTTTGGTCATGTTTTAATTTTAAAAAAAATATATGAATAACATAAAAATATGTTACAAAATACAACATGTAAATGAAATACGGTAATGAAATGATCGTCTAATGTAAACAATGGTTTTTTTTTTCAAAATAAATAATGAAAGTTCCCTTCAACGTGTTGACAGAATTTGAGACAACTCTTCCATCATTCTGTTCTAAAACTGCAGTTTGTATTCGAAATGTTTGCTCCACTAACCTTTCAATGACACTTTTGTGACATATTTTAAGTCAGACAGGTGATTCTTAATAAACATTTCTGAAGATCCAATTTTATTTGCATACACATGAAGTTAGTATTATGTGTAATTTAAGACCACAGAAAATGACTGCAACAAAGATAATTTTGAGATTTTTAAAACAGATCTCTGTTGTAAACTGGCTTCTTTTCAGACATGTATAAATCAATGTTCAAATGTATGTATAATAAAATTCACAATGAGTTTTAAACTTTCTATTTCATATATTTGTCTTCTTGCGATGCTAATATTTTTGCGGAGGCTTTGGCATCATAAAATAGTTTATTAATTTCTTCTATTTCCTCGGAACCAATGGCATCTTTCCCGTTAATTCTAGCCAGAAGATTTGATGGTGTTAATAATTGCACTGCATATCTGTAAGAAACAAGGAATAATCTCTACTACATTATTAAACACCAGTAAATGTATATAAATACATGTATCAATACTAAATACTAAAAGTTCAATTTCAGATTTTTTTTTGGAAAGGTTAGTATTGGCATAGTACACCTCAGTCATTTGAGTCAGTTATTTCTGGGAATGTAAAGGAAACTGGAGTATCCACAGAAAACCAACCTTTAATTTGACAAGTACATATATATTGTGAAAATTAGACTTGCACAAGTCCCTATATTAAGTTACTAATTTCAGCATCTTGCCCCTTTTAATAATATATTCCTGGGTTTTGATAGTAAATTGACTTTTAACTGGTAAGTCATCACAGTTTAGGTTTGATATTCAGAAAATTTCACATCACTTATAACATGTAGTTTTTTTTACATTTTCATGGATCAAATGACATTAATTTAAAGCAATTATTTATCAAAAAAACAACTGTATTTGTAAACTTTTGAGCTACACTTAAAAAATAAGAAATGAAACAGAAATTAGGTCATAAATTGTGGGAACCTAGAGAAGTGTGAGATTTGTAAGACAGCATCTTTATGTGATAGACACACATATGTATAATGATACCGACCTGAGTGTTGTCTGTACACCAATCTGTCCTAATGCTGCCAGTGAAGTATCATCTACCTGTATACTCTCAGTCTGGGATCGGATTTTCAATATCTAAATGTGAAATAAAACTGAATTAAAATTTGTATAAAAACTCATTGTAACAGTGCTGCAAGTGCCTCCCAGAATGACTTGAAAGTCATAAGGAAGTGCTAGACCTCAAACATTTGTCCGCAGGTATGGCTGTGTCCGGCTCAAAGAGAGAAATCAAAGTTTTAAGTGTTAAATCAGTACAAGCTTTCTAGAAAGAGTTATCTTCCTTTACATGAATATTACATTCCAGACCCATGGTGTGAACCACTTTTGCAGGTCATTCAACTGACAAATTTTGCTCTTCAATTTTGCTGTTTATTACCCTTGCTCATTTGAAAATACAAAAAAAAATTTGGCTTCATAAAATTTTAAAAAATACTGCAGTGAAGTTACTGTGTCAGCACTTGCATCGTTCACAATTTTATTACCTCCCTTTTTTTAATTGTAACTTATGTTGTCAGAATGTAAAATACTAAAGAAGTGATTTCATTACAATACTTATCATCAATGACTTTCAACTAGCTATTATTAATCAGGGTTTGTTTCTTGTCCATTTGGCTTTTTGTAAAAAAATTGTTCTTAAACTTACGATATCTTACAACCCCATTCCAAAATTTTGCTCAAAACAATGAACCAAATGTAATTTTTGAGCCGGGAATGATAAAAATAGAAATTGACTGAATTGGAAAAATGACAGTGCTATCTTTGACTTTGATGGTAGATTAAGACAACGATACATGATTAGATATTATTAATATAAACACTGACCTGAACCATTTCCTCTTGTGAGTAAGGTAAAGTTCTTACAATCATGACTCTGTCCAACAAGTCAAGAGGGATACCATGTGGCGCTACAATATCTTCTGTACCCCTAGTAAAGTCAAGTAAAATAAATTCATTTCGAAGTTTATCTTCATAGTTTGCATAAAGTTTTATATATTATTTTCAAAGTAAAAGTAAACAAAATGTCACACAATTATAATTGTACCAGTACTATTGTATGTGAAATATACTGTAAATGTATTTATTTTTGTTGGTGTACTAATTTTCGCTTATTTTTCAGTCATTTGAATTACACGAAAATTAATACCTAGTGAAAAATCATATTATGCTTATTGTGTTATAGTGCCTATTTCAAAAACGAGAAAATTTAACTATGCGGATATGTCTAAATTTCCTATACAGTAAGAATAAATACACAAAATTAAATATGTTTACAGTAGTTATTGTATATTATTAAACATTACATACTAGTGTGTATGGCAATAATATTTCAGCTTTTCTCAACAAGACAATTTTCAAAAAAAAAAAAAAAAAAACAAAACAAAACCAAAAACATTAACATTAGGGGAGTGATTTAGAATGGCATAAATTGAAATATTCATGGAAATTGCAACAAGAATGTATTCTATAATCATGATAATTAGTGAAAACAAAGGCTTTGCATAAACATTATCCTCTATAACATGACACACTTGCATACCCACTAAAATAGAGAGAAAGAAAGACAGACTTACTTGATTGTGCATTTTCCTCTGTTGGTAGCAAATATACAAATAGGTGCTATAGTAGATTCCAGAGCTCTGTGGAGGTAGGTAAAACACTCAATATCTAACATATGTACTTCATCTATAAACAAAACCCCTGGTACCAACTCTGCCACACCCTGGTCTATGTATTTGTTCACTACTTTGTTAATCTCTTTTCTTAATTTGTCTGCAAAGAAAATTCATATCATAATGAAAATAAGCAGTCAAATGAATGACATACAGTCGGCCCTGCCGTAATGGCCACCTCTATATATGGGTACGGTACTTGCTTTTGAAAGCCAGTAAACTTTTGTCCCAATTTCTCTCTAAATATCTTTTACTGGTTCCTTTGGATGGCAGGTTTAATTAAAGTTTGATTTTGCATCTACTTTACCATACCATGTATCAGTAATTGTTGATCATGCTGGTCAACACTCCTCTGTCTGTTAAAAGACTTATCAGGATTTAAGATAAAAACCCTGATTGATAAAAAGTCAACTACAGTTAAACTTCAGCTGATTGCACTTTAATTCCTTGATCTAAGTCATCTGCAATCCTGACCATATCCCCATTATAATCTAAATAATTTTAACTTCGATCACATTAACTCCAGGCTCCAGTTTCAAAATCATTTTTTAACTAAGATTTTCCTCACCTTAAATTCAGCAAATTTTGGAAATTAGTTTTTGAAACTACTAATAAATATTAAAAAAAAACTAAATACAAATGTTTTAAAATAAAAATGATCTTCAAAATGACACCTTAAATTCCTGAATATCTTAATATAACAAAATTATTTTGATTTGAAATTTGCCAGATTTAAATAAAAGAAAATCTTAGTTAAGGAAAATGTTGTGAAACTCCGGCCTGTAACTTGAATACCTGAGATTGCTTGAGCAATAATTTAGTCGACAGATTAAAATCAATAGAATATCTGTCATTGAATCCAGTTATCAGTTACATTTAAAATACAAGTTATTTAAATACCAGTGTATGTAACATACCTGTGATTTCTGTTTTCTTGGGCTTCATTAACTGTCCCATCATTGACATAATATCTTGTCCTCCCTGTAACAATAATATTTAATGAATACCAATGATAGCTAAGTATTGTCATATCTGTTGTCTGTAAGATCAGAATTTAGCTGTCATATATCCTACCAAATACTAGGGCTTCAATCACCCAGTGGTCTAATACCGTATAACTGGAAATTTTTATGGTGTTAATTTTTCGCGATTTTATGAAAATATACCTATGTAAAAATTTTCGCGTTTTTAATTTTCGTGATTGAATGACTGTAAATACAATATAGTCGATGAGGCTGCCGATTCTTTTTTTTTTTTTTTTTTTTTTGATATGAAAAATCAATGAGTATGAGTCTTTCTTAAAGTTGTCACGTGTAACAGAGTAGCCGTCGGCAAAGAAGTAAATACCTGGTCACCTGTAATTAACTTTAATGAAGTCTTCCAGGTAACATCTCGCGTGTGTCTTGTTTGTTTAATGATTGAAGCCATTCCTGATTCCTTAATATACGGTGATCGTCCATAATTACCGGTACCGAAGAAAGTGCCGCCATTACAAACACTAATTATAAATTCCTATGTCAGAGGTCATACGGCGCTTTCGTATCTATGCATATAGTCCGACGGATGTTTTTTTTTGGAAAAAGAAACAAATTTTTATGTACCAAACCATGTATTGCTGAATTAAATGGTAGAAAAAAAAAATTTCATAAATATATGAAAAAGACAATCGGTAATTAAAATTTAAAAAAGTTGTACCTGATCGTGTTGTCATTTCGGATAGAGAGAAAGTAGAGTTTTGCAGATCCTACCGTCGCTATGAGGGGGTACATTCTAGCGGTTGTATGCATAACTGGATCATTTAGTTGTTTTACCAGTTCCGAATTTTTACTACCGAATAATCTAAAATTTCAATCCCGTTCAATTAAAGGAATCGCAAAATAACTTTCTCAATTTGCTGTTTCTTCAACCGCTTCCTAAATGTACGACAGATTGTTGGTGACCTAGTTTAACGATGTAAACAAATCGTGATCACGGAAATGCTTTTTTCAAGAAAACATACTACCACGTGTTTTTGAGGACAGGTGTCGATATTTTGGAATCAGTAAACATTTGTATTATTACACCACATAAATTTTATTTCCTCTGCTTGTGGATGACGTCTGCAGCAGCGCCTGTTCGGAACTGGTAAAACGACTGTAATTAAAATTTGCATACAACACTGTACGAATTATCTCCCTTTCACGAAAGTAAAATCTAATCGATAAGCATTTTAAAATATGACACAATTGCCTCAACATCAAAATACGTTATCATAACCTTCAAAATAAATTTTAATTTCCGTAGATTTCACGAAGAATTAATTAAACAACCTGCCGTTGCTGTTCATTTCTTAAAAAGTTATGATTTTACATCGTAGGACGCAAACTTCTCGAACTACTTTTTATTGTAAACATGAGATCAGTTCGCCAAATTGCAGAAATTATTAGATGCATCCCGTCGCAATATTTTACTAGATTCTGAAATGTATTCCGAAAATTTATTCCAAATGTGCATATGTAACCAAATGCATTACCCGTCTCAGAATACATATCTCACGATAAAACAGATATACTTCTTTCACGCTCATTTACCAGGCGCACTATTTTCAGGTGTACTCATATCTTATAATTTCATAGCAAAGAAGCTCGATATCTTGGAAGAAAGTGATAGCAATGTACACGCGTTCACGATAGTGAACGCTGTACAAAAACTATCACTCCACTCCAGTCCTACCAAATACTGATCTAAAAAGAGACGTCTAATTAATTACATTTCTGTTACCACTTCTACATTTATTGTAATGGTCAAGAGATTCAAATCTTAAAATAATCGAACAATACAGTGAATTAGGATCATCACTCAGTAAATACTTTTCAAAAGGATATAACTCCCAGAGAAAAGAGTAAACTATGGTTAATGATATGCACATCTCTTATTAATGTTGATACTTTGCATCAGGTTTCATAAAATAGTGCCTGATAGTGTTTTGGAGAATTACTCTAGATAATACCCTGTAAGTGCCTGGATGGACTTTGAATGTTATATCCCCCTCTTTCTTCAAAATACAGGGGATATGAAATGTTAATTTGATAGGTAAAGTTTTTAGCATATTATTATACCTGTGGTCTAGCATTAGCTACATCTAAATCATGAAGTGTTACATCTTGGATTACTTCTTTCTTTTTATGGACATCTCCTTTAGGTAGCGGTACATATTCCTCAGCTTCTAAATCAAACTCTGTAGCATAGCTGTCTGACCGCCCTTGTCTCTGTAACCAAATATACAAAACTGTCAATCAGAATTTATACCCACAAATGATAGGAAAAACAATAAAGACTTTTTAAGGACTAAATCATCGTCTGTTTTACAAGGACTTTGTCAATGCACAGAATGCCAAGTTCCAAGAAATTCCTTGATTTACTTGAAATTCACTACAGTAAGTTTTTAAGACAAATTTCCACATTTTATACCTTTTATCATAAAGACATTTGACAAACTTTGTAACACTGGCAATTGGCTATTTAATATACATGTGAAAAAGTATTTTGAACTTGAAATGAATTTAACAGCTCTCACTAAAATCCAAAACAAAGTGCCAAAAACTTGTAATTGTATATGAATGATGACAGGTGATAACAAAAGGTCTCCAGCCCCTCCCTCCTGTTGAACTAAACAGGGACAACAAACAGAAACGGTGTACCGACTTTGAAATTAGAAAGTACCCACCTTTACTGCTCCACTATTTGCTTCTATATAAATAACATCTCCAACTTCTACTTTCTCTTTCTGTAAACTTTCATAAATGGATGGATCTAATTTAAGTTGTTTTGTTCCTTTAGCTGTCTTCAAACCAATAACAACATGGCTGACAGTTTTACCATATCCTGCATCATATCAAATAAAAATACAAATCTATTAATTTCAAAATTACAACAAAAGAGTTGAGTGGAGTAATGAAGTTTAATAGTCAAGTCAAGAATCTTTCACTTATATCGAGGTGGGAAGTACCTGGAAAAACCACCAACCTTCCGCAAGCAGACAGACTTGCTGACACTACGATCTGCCCTGAATTAAAACCTAAGTGGTGTGATTTTAATGCAAATTTAAGAAATACTGTCAAACTTGTGGGAAAATTATTTATTTTATTCAAATTGAAATAATAAATTTGTATTAAAAAAAACCAACCCCCCCCCCCCCCCAAAAAAAAACAACAAAAAACCCACCAATATGGTATGACTACACATGTAAGAAATGTTGTTTTAGAAAAGCAGTAAAACACAACAAACCTCCCATAGGATTTTCTGTTTCAACTGGTGTCATCTCAGTTACTTCCCCTTCATAAACCTCCTTTGTTTCTTTAATCCTCAAACCAATTGCTCTTCGAAAATTTTCCATCAGTACTTCTGTCTTCTTTATCTCAGATGAGTAGACTTCACTACCAACCATTGGGCAAAATGGAACCTTGGTACCAAGTTCCTGGGCAATAGCCAGAGCTATAGCAGTCTGAAACACATGATGACATATTAGGAAACAGAGGCAACTTTTGACTGGTCATTTTTGGGGCCTACATTCTGCCCCATTTACAATTCAAAATTTTATGGTTTTTTCACAATCACTTTGCCAATTTTCACAATTTTGGTAATTTCAGCTTTGAAAACAGAATTTTAAAAGCTACAAAACAATAAAAACCTACCTACTTGCACAATTAGGAAGTGGAAACACGGAATGTTTTCCAGGCCTAAAATTATTCTTCATACAGAACTTGAATATCCAAGTTAATCATTTATTCACCTTTAGATGTGCATAAGAGAACTCACTGCCTTTGGGAGTGATATGGCAAAGCCGGCATTTATTTGCAATAATAACCAAAAACTAAATTATTTTCACAATAACCCCTTTCAGTAAATTTTCAAGTAGAAGACAAATTTCTAAAGTTGGCAGCAAGTACATTCTAACATGTATTGTAAAACAGCCAACAAACTTTATCCAAAGTTATTAAAAAAAAGTAGCAGACAACTTTTTTCCACCTTGTTGGCTTTAATGAATCCATTGTGTAAAATGAAATTACAGCTACCCAGTTGTAGAGTTGGGAGTTTGCCAACTGACTATGCTATCATTATAAATGCCCTTCTGTACAGCAAATAACTGTCCATAGCAACCAGTTTGTTAACACTTTTATACCAATAATTATACTATATGTTCACTTTCGTCCAGTGGCTCACATTTTCTGTTGTTCTGTAGAATTATATTTACTAATATACCTTAAGTATGTGTAGCATCTTACCTTGCCAGTACCTGGAGGACCGGCTAACAAAACTGCTCTTCCAGACATCTTTTTGCATCTTATCAGTTCAACTACAACACCGGCAGCCTAAATATATATAGAACAAATTTGTGTAAATTAAAGATTTCTGAAAAGCTTATGGTTAAAACTCTACTCTTAGAAATAACAGATTTGACTCAGTTCCATAGTTAGATGTGATTTATCTGTGTGTTCAAAGCAAATACAGTCGACTCTCGTTATCTCGAATTTGTTGGGTCCGTGGAAAGTAGTTCGACATATCCGAAGTTCGACTTAAAAATCGGCAAGTCCCTGACATGGGATGTAACTCTGTTGTACTTCTCATAACTGTTGACTTCCGGTCCATAATCGGCAATCTTTTATCATTATTTATTTCAATATTTATAACTTATGTTTATACTATTAAACAATGTAATGACAAAAATAAATAATTTCAATATTTATAACTTATGTTTTCACTATTAAACAATGTAATGACAAAAATAAATAATGATGAAATTATTCTCGACTGAAAAACCTGAAGACGGCAACTCGGCATGGAAGACTAAACAGAAACTTCACCGTAACTTACTAGGTTCCATTGAAGATTCCGATATAACTGACAGTCATAATCATTTGAATAAAAAGGAATAACAAACAAAACAAATTTTATGCATACAATTAAAATATTAAGCTTTGGGTATTAAGTTTTCATTTCTCATACTTCAAAGGTAATCATTCTGTAAATTTGAACAACCCACGCGGGAGGTAACTGTTTGTGTGTACATGTGAACACTGATCGACCGAAGGTGCGTGGATGTAATTAAAGATCAATAATGCTGATTATTGATTATTGATTCATGGTCAGGTGATTAAGAAAGGGTTTCTTTCTTCACAGGTAAAGGTAACAAAAGGAAGGACTTCAGTTTATTCCGACAAAGGGAACTCAATCATGCATGCACAAACGTGACAGGTGACAGTTAAGACATCAAAGAAGTTTGCCGGTTCGACTCATGTGTATCAAATTTAGAATGATTTAATGTCAACGGACCTAAAAATTACTTCGACTCATCCGGAAATTCGACTTACACGATTTCGACTTAAACATATAATTCCAGTATATTTATATAAGAATAAAATTGGGACCGCAAAACTTACTTCGACTTATCCGGAATTTCGACATATCCGAGTTTGACTTAACGAGAGTCGACTGTATATATATATTTTTTAGACTTTTTGAATACTAGACCTAATTATTTCTGTTGCCATGGGCCCTTTTTAATGATGTTAGGGGACTCTGTGACAACAGAACTTACTCCTCTTCCAAAATGTGTAAATGTTGAGGTTATGTTGTACCTTGACTCCCTAACATCAATAAAGGGGCTATTGGCGACAGAAATAATTTGGTCTAGGTGGGTACATCAATCTATTGGGCCATGATTGATTTATCTAGAGGTTTGATTCTGCATGATGTTAGTTTGAAACTCAGCCACAGGAATATAATATATTCTGATTTTGTCATTGGATTTATCTCCTATCCAGACTTTATCAAATATATTTTCAACTCCAATCAACTCATTAGTGTCAATTTAAAAGATTTTCAAATATAGAAGAATATTGGATAGATTTCAACTCATTTTGTCGTTTAATTCCATTATGAACATTATAACGTCTATAAGTAACCAACATTGGCAAAAAATACTAGAATATTCTAGACAAATCTATAAATAAAAGGGGGGGGGTTACACACCTCACGTGCTAACTCTTGTCCAACTAAACCTGCTGCTGACTGGATGGCATAACCCGTTTCATCTAATCCTAAACCTTTGATATGGCTGTGAGAAGCAATCCGTTGAGTTTTTGTCGTACTTTTCACTTCTTCGATCTTCATTTTGTCTGAAGTTGTGAGGTTGCCGGTATAAACATGAACCAAGACAAAACACGACAGGAACGTTTCCGCTTCAGTCAAAAAAGGGCAACATTAATAAACCATTGTAACTGTGACTGGGAACCAGATAAACTTTCCACACTTTTCTGGATAAGGTTATCAAAATGTTTGTAAACCATGGTTTCACAGTATTGTAAATTTGTGTTTTTAGCGGACTTTAGTCAATGTCCCAAACACGCTTAAAATCTATTTCCGGAAGAGTAGTCAGAAGTGGTGTTTCTTTGCAGAGGAATTTCCTCGCCAGTATTTTTATTTCATTATTTATTTTTGTTGTGAATTGTTATATCAAATGCCATAAATGTCTTCTCAACTTAAAGATGGCTTTTACAGACTCGAACTTAATCGATCTATGTTTGAAGTGCCACAGAAATACCAACTCCTGACAGCGGTTGGATCTGGGGCCTACGGATTAGTGTGGTAAGTATCCCATGTTTTGGGGATGTATTGCCCAAATATAGTGCTTCTAAACAGTCTCCATGCATGTCAACATAGCATCTTCTCTAAACAAAGATTGATTACTAATCCAGTTGGGAACGTTGGGTAAACAGGAACGTTTAAAACAATCTGAAATAATTTCTGGAATTTCCAAATTTTTCATTCTATAATTTCTAAAATTGGAATAATTTCTATCATTTTGCTTGGAACAAATGGTTTTATTATGAATGGCTTCATTTAAATCCTTCAACTACCGGTAATGCATTTGACTCATAATTTTAAAGAAGAAACAATTGTGATTTGACTTTTTAGATTTTTAACAAAGCCAATTTGACCCCTGAAAGTCAAGAGTCAATAAAAGTACTGATACTAGATGAAAAAATACACTTTAAGATAACCAATGCAACAAAGATATAAATATAAACATAAATTGGTCAACAAATTGATATCAAACAGAACAATCCATGTCCAAACCACAATCTCAAAGCAGTGAAAATTTTGAAGCTGGCAAATGGGGTTCACCGCTGTACCACATGATCAATAGATAGTTCCCATGGACCTCTAGCAGATGATTTTTTCAGTAGAGTGGTTGCCATTTTGATAGGCAATCTATATAATTTATCTATCCATTTTAACCAAATTTGTTCATTTTTAAATTATTGTTTTTCAAAAAGTAATCAAGATATCAATAAAGTTTTTAAATTTATGAAATCGCCAATGTTTTTACTTATATTTGATATATTTTATAAGATTTTTGCTCCCCTAACAAAGATGTGACAATAAATTTTATACACCCTATTTTAGAATGAATTAATTAAGACTGAATTTCTAATGCCTACCAAAATGGCCGCTTCTTTACCTGGGAAAGTGGACAGTGTGACGTCACATAGGATTGATAGGAACTATCTATACCTCTTTACATTTGTGCGGGACGTTTAAGAAACGTTAAACAATTCCAGAAATAACATAATTTTTACGAGTAAACATAATCTTATGCGATTCCATATCTATTAGAAATTGTGTTCCGCACAAACCTTGGAGGTCATCGCTTGGTACAGCGACGAACCCCATTACTTTTAATTAGGTTCAACATGTGAACTTCTACCAAGGAAGTGTACGTATTTTGGAAGGGTAAACACCTGTTTAGCTAGCTATACCCGCAACATGTTTAATCAAAATTGGGAATAAAATTAACATGAAACTATGGGATATAAAATATATTAAGGGTAATTTTGGTTATGGAGACATTATACTTATCAACAGTATTGTGATGGAACCATAAAACTTTTTGAGGGTCTTGATAAGCCTAGGCTTGCAATATCCTTGCAACAATAATTTGTTTGAAAACAGCTTGTTTCGTTGTACAAAGTTCCATAGTGGGAACAAGCTCTACCACAGCATATTGTGAAAAAAACCATAAGCAGGAGAAGCAGGTATATTGCTGCATAGAAAAGAAAGTCGACAAACAATAAGAAAATTGAAATATCATACAGCCTTGTTGGCTTTATAATTGAGGTATAAGTCTAAATATGAAATAGATTATGATCTGCTCCCCAGTCAACACCCCCCCCCCCCTTAGATCGATATATTATAATTACAGCGGTTATACAGTTACTGTGTTGATCCACTCAGGAATCAATTAGGTTTTATACCAGATATATGGAAAGTGTTACATAAGTATGGCTTGTCATACTTATTGTGTCAGTACGTTACAGATCATTCACTGCCGGACAGACAAGAATGGAAAACAGTGATTGACGGTGCTATTGCGACATATGAAGATCATCAGTTTAATCTTAGAATACAAAACAGTGACTTTCAAACTTTTAGAACTTTACATTCATCCATTAACGTAGCTTCGATTTGGAAATACCCAGTTATTACTTCTCAACTGAACCTTGCCAAATTTATTGCAAAATTATGGATTATACCACCTGGAAATACGATAAATACTTGTGAAATTTGTGAAAGAAACTACCGTGATTTCTATATTCATCTATGTTGTGTTTGCCCAGCATTAAACCACATCAGAGAAATGTTTTGGGAAGCTATTATAGACAAATTTGATCTACCTTTATATATTGAACTTCAGGATTACAGTGATGAACAGCTTTATTACAGATTCATCGGCGTTTTACCAGATGTACTTGCTAACAGTGACAGTGAAACAAACACCGCTTACTATGACTTATCATTCCGTTTCATACAAAAGGCGTCCGCTTGTTTTTACAGACTCCTGAGTGGATCAACACATGTACAGTGAGAGTGTAACCGCTGTATTAAAACTATACAACTTAATTATCTAGTGTATACATATTATTATGTAAATATGTTTGTATTTGTTATTGTGTTCTTTTTCGCTAATCTTGCTGTTATTATTGTTTGTATTGTCATTTACTATTTGATGTTATAACCTAAAAAATCATGTCATTTATCTCCATCAAGGAGGAAATAAAGAAATGAATGAATGAGTTATGTACTACAATATAATAATAATAATATGCTAATTGTAAAATTAATATTTGAATTTGAAAAGTGAAGTTATTTCAGATTCTTAAATTTGAGTTTAATTTTTGTTTCATTTGATTAATTTTGACACTGTTGTGAATTCTTTGAAAAAAAAGCTAAATTTTGTTTGATAATATGATCAGGATATGCAAATCTCTCAGAGAGTTGTAGACAATGGTGATTTTGGCTACCAGGAATCTAAACATTGCTTGTCTTTAGAATGTAAAATCTAAAATAATTTCAGCTTTATCTTTATTTAATTTCAGTTCATCTGTAGATACCACATCTAATGCCAAAGTTGCTATCAAAAAATTGTCAAGGCCATTCCAGTCACCAATACATGCCAAAAGAACATATAGGGAAATTCGTATGTTGAAACATATGAATCATGAAAATGTAAGTCATTTATCAGTTATTAAGTTTGGATAAATTTACTACTTGTTACAGGAAGTTCTCTTGGGTAATTTCCCAATTTGACCACAAAAATTTCCCAAACAACAGTGCTTCATTCAGGGAGTAATATATAAATGTTTTCATTTGTATTATTTTCTCATGATTTTGACCATTCATAAAAGGGCACCTGCTTTTCAGCTTCATACGGACAAGTGGAAGGCCAGTGCATGATAAAATTTCCCCGGCCATGACAACATGTCACAGGAATTTTTTCAGTAGTAAAAGCGCCTTCTGCCAATAAGATTGGGAATACTGAAATATATATCACACAATATATGACATCCTTTGAAAATGCAAATATGTTATATTGCGGTAATACCTTTGTGGTTAAAGACAACTAGATTAAATATGCTTCTGTAGCATGGTTGTTTTGGGAATTTTGATGATGCACATTCACCATGACTTCGTATCTTATGTTCAAGATCCTTTAGGGTGCATTTGAAAAAAATCTTGAGAAATTTATCAAAAAATGTCAAAAGGCAGGTTTTATGTGTAATGGTGTAGTGTAGTTGATCTTCCCAACAACACATAATAATTTATCAGTCCATGATACTATACCAGAGTAACCAATCTACAAATTAAAGGGAATTTTGGGCATCAGGAATCTACAACTTCCTTAAAATCTTAAATGGACCACAGTGTGTGCCAAACTTCGTCGGACCGTCGGACAAGTCTGATAAAATTACCGCTGGTCCGATAAAAAATCAGATTTTTCCGGACCGTATGTCCGGTAACCAGTTCGGAAAATAGAGAGCGCCAAAAATTCGGATTTATAGTTCCGATCCAATTCGAATTTTATTATTGTCATCCGACTTCCGTTATTACAAAAATGTTTAACCTAAAATATACGTTCCAGGAGCTATTCCAGGGAAACCAATAAAACGGAAAGCAACAGAAGGCGTAAATTATGAAGAAAACGTGAAAGAAAATTTAAGCAGCATTGGATGGAGGGGCGACCATGGTTGCAATTTGACGAGGAGAAATGTGTAATGAAATGCACACACTGATTTGAATTTTACGGGTCGGGAGGCGCAGCACACAATAATAATTTAAAAGGCCAGAATACATTTATTTGTACTTCCATAAATAAATGTATTCTGACCTTTTAAATTATTATTGTGTGCTACGCCTCCCTAACTAGACCCGACCCGACTCGTTTCTCCTTGTCAATGTTCCATCCAATGTTTCTTAAATTTTCTTTCAAATTTTCTTCATAATTTGTGCCTCTCGTAGCTTTCCGTTTTAAAGGAGAAAATAAGTAAATATTTTCAAAACCGAATAATTGTTTTCTTTTTATTGAAGAATTTTTGGTCCAGTAAAAAACTTTACGGTCTGGTAAAGTTTCTTGGTTTACCAGACCGAATGTCCATTAATCATTTTGAAAGTTTGGCACACACTGGGACCAGTAAAAGAATAATTTTTTAAAATAAATAATTGGCACTGGTTACCATTCAAATTTTAACCATGTTATTATATTAAAATAAGTACCAAGTAAATACACTAGGTCTGGTATCAACTGTGGGTTGGAACCCCAGTCGGGGTGGGACCAAGACCTAAAAACAGGTAGTGACTGTTCTTTTGCCCAAGCACTCAGCAATTAGAAATTAAAGTGTCTGGTCCTTCAGAAGAGACTTTAAAAACCGATGCCCCATCTCACGGTAGACAGAGACATGTCACATTATAAAAGCCACCACCTGCACATTGCCCTTAGGGCATTGCTAAGATTAAAAAACTCTGCTACTTCACGTATAGCTTGTGATTCTTGATATAAATGAAATATTCTTGACTGGAATGCAAAACCCCATTTAATCAATGGATCAATCAATCAATCTAGGATCAACTTTGCTGAGACTTAAAGCTTTGTCTGCTTATGCTAAAGGGAAACAACTGACTATTGCCTGACACTGTGCATGTTTACAAAAAATTTGTCATGTTTAATGTTTTTGTAGATTATTGGATTACTTGATGTGTTCACACCGACAACTACCTATGAAGAATTCAATGATGTGTAAGTTTGTATTATAGAAATACATCAGTTTCTGTGTGTCAGTTATCAGAAATTTAAATCTTGGCCTTTTTTATGTCACTCATTGTTGGTTCAAACCTCATACAGGACTTGGAAAGTGTCTGAAATGTTTTTATCACCTGCCCATACTAGAGCTATAAAAAGCTCATCACTAGAGTACCGGTAGTCTTTTGGAAGAGACTTAAAACCAAGGTCTTATGTCTCATTGCACGTTAAAGTCACCTCTATAGAGTTTGAAAAAGAATAGGCCACCTGTGGCTGCTACAGACGATGCTTACAACTACAAGCAATTGAAACAGACTGAGCAAGATAAGAAATAAGATATTAACATGGAAAGTACCATTTTAGGAAAAATGCCAAAATAGTGTAAACATGCCAATACTTTTGTCCATCATCTTCATATTTAGGTTCGAACCCCGTCTGGGTCTGACCAAGACTTGAAAGTAGGTAATGACTGTTCTTCCGTCAAGTACTCAGCATTTTGAAAATCACAGGGTCCTTGGCAATAGACCTTAAAAACTGTTGCCCTGTGTCTCGGCAGGCATGGTATGTTAAAGATCCCCTGCACATTGCCCCAAGTGCACTGCAAAGGTCAGCATTTCTACCACTTCACCTATAGTTGGTGTTGTCTCTATATAAGTGAAATATTCTTGACTGGGATGTAAACCTGCATTCATTCAGTCAACTTTGTCATCAAGGAAGGGACATCATTAAATTACATACAGTATGTATGAGGGGAGGTAAAAAGTTCATAGAACGGGGTATATATTCCCGCAACAAACCATACATTTTATTATTATTTTTCAATATAGTCCCCATTTACCCCAATGCACTTAGCCCACTTTTCTTTCAGACTGTCTATACTTTTGAAATAGAAGTCTTCGGTTTGGTCCTGAAACAATGCCTCTGTGGCAGCCTTAAGTCCATCATCATCAGGAAATCTGATGTCCCGTAAATGGGATTTCAAATTTCTAAATAGGAAATAATCACTGGGTGCCAAATCGGGACTTTTGCACGATTTTTCTGTTATCTGCTCCACTATGTAGGGTGGGTTATAAAGTTGTTTGAACTTGCATTCACGAATCGCTGCTTGTGCAATCCTTGACTTGTGCACAGGAGCATTGTCGTGAAGAAGCAATACCCCTTGACTCAACTTTCCCCTCCTTTTAAATTTAATAGCAGCTTTCAGCTGCTTCATTAGATCAGCATAGTAAGATCAGTGATAGAGATTCCAGCAGGTTTATAATTGATTAACAGAACACCTGAGAAATCCCAAAACACAGTGGCCATGACTTTGCCAACTGATGTTTGGGTTTTGAATTATTTTGGTGGGGGTGAGTCAGGGTGCTTCCATTGCATAGACTCTTTTAGTTTCTGGGTCCCAATGATGAATCCATGTTTCATCACTTACTAAACGTAAATGGAATCTCTCCGGGTTATCATTATAAATGTCAAGAATCTCCCCGACTTGACTGGAGTCTTTAGAAGCGATCCTGCACATTAAGGTTTCTGGGGACCCATCTTGCGGATACTTTTTACATCCCAAGATGCTAATGGATAACCGTGTATACACTTCCATGTGAAATGTCACACTCCCTAGCTATGTCATCAATCCTAATTCGATGATCATTCATGATGAGGGTCTCCACAAACGTGACAATTTCGTTTGTGATGGCATCACCTGGCCGACCTGACCGTGGTTCATCCTTCAGTGAGGTGCGTCCATGTTTAATTTCAGCTGACCATTTTGCCACTGTGGAATAGGCAGGACAACTGTCAACATTTTGATTTTTCATCATTGCTTGATGGTCACCAACTTTGAATGCTTTTGAGAATTACACAAATATGTTGTGACAAATAAACTTGATATGTTTAAAATGGCGGAATGTTGTGTTGTCTAAATAAGTAAAGAGAATGTGTGTTACGCTTGGCTGAATATGCTGTTCTATGAACTTTCTGACTTCCCCTCGTACATGAAAAAAGGATCTACTAGCAATTCTTCTATTTGAGTTATTGTACTTAAGCAGAATTGGCTACACAATCAGTGTTGTTATGGTAAATAGGCTTATGTTGACTAGGTTTCCACAAATTTGAAATAATTAGTAGCCAAATTTCCAAATTTTGTGAAAATATAGTCCTTTTTAAAGTATTTTTCCACAAATTTGCTAAAATATGTTACTTTTTGAAAGAATTTCTCAGAAATTAGTAGCCAATGGCGATTTTGGCTACCAGGAATGGAAACATAGTGTTGATAGTTGAATTAAACTTAACTTGTGTATTTTATGGAATTTTAGGTATCTAGTGGCACCTTTGATGGGAGCAGATATGAGCAATATACTCAAAACACAGAAACTTAGCGACGACCATGTACAGTTTCTAGTGTATCAGATACTTAGAGGATTGAAGGTATTAATTAAAAACATATTAATTCATGTCCAAATCACAATCCCAAAGCAGAGCAAAAACTTTGAAACTGATATAAGTTAAGCTGTGAACTTCCATCATGGAAGCGAGACTGGGTGCCCCAGAATGGTAAGCAACTCCTGTTTAGCTATCTACACCTGCCATGTGTGTTATCAAAAGTGAAAGTGAAAGGAACATGGAAGTATTGAACATCAAATATATTCATGTATCGGGGATTTATCAGGGTCTTTTGGGAAAAGGCTCTAAACTAAAAATTGGGAAAAACTATCAACTCTTTGCTCATTTTGGGAAAACTTCGACATTATTTTTTATGCCATTAATGATTAAATCCAATGCTTATAGTTTATTGAGAAAATCTGCCACATTCATGACCAGACTTCAACTATGTATCTAGTACAACTGAATAAGATACATGTATATAACAACTGAAAAATGTCAGTTTACTTCCAATCTCAATGCCAGAAGTCGGTTTACTACTAGTCTCTGAAGCCTTTGATCATGTTGATGTAGAAATGGTATTTTATCTTGCTTTGCAGATGTTGTTTTAAAATAATATAGAATCTTTTTACTTGATTTTGCATCCTCCGTCTTCAGGCGCTTTGTGTAATACTTGCTATTATGTGACATTATGGAGTTATTGAATCAAGATCTCTTAAGTGTTTGTTGCTACGCTTTAGATAATGAACAGTCATACATTTGATACAAAGGCATAGTTGATGCCAATGTTTAACTGAAAAACTGATACCAGTTGATAAATTGCTCTTACATTTACTTAATGACCCTGAATGTCATAGCGAGGAGCCCGTTTATGATTTGGGGGGGCTTTCACAAAATTTACTTTTGTTGTTATTTAAAACAACACAATTTTCTAATTGGGAACTTTACCAGCCGATTTTGGGAAAAAATCAAGATTTTTTCTATTAGGAATGGGGCCGAATTTTCGGCCCTTGATAAATCCATGTGTATGTATTAATATATTAATTAAACACATGTATAATAGATCTAGATATAGTATTTTATCAGGACTCGAAGTGACTTTTTCAGGTGCCAAACAGAAATATGAGTTAACAAAAATGAAACTTTAAAAAAATGTTCAGTCATTAAAATGCTCTAAAAATGTAGTGCCCTAAACATGCTAAAAGCTTTAACCGAAAACAGTTGAAATCTGATTTTGAGAATGAAAATTTTGATAACCAAGTTGGTAACTTATTGCAGGGTTGCAAAATTAGAGTTACAGTTGCCATGGTGCTTACTTTAGTCTCAACTTTGAGCCCCATTTATCCTAGCTTTTCTCCCCTACCAGCCCAGATTTAGAGACTTCTCAATATACCATATGGTAAGATTTGTGCACAAAACTTTAAACATTTATAAAGCAAGTAATAATCAAAACTATTCAGACATCTCATCTGTTTATTAAGTTTTATAGACAAAACTTTTATATCATTTGACCATCAGGGGTGTCTGGGACCAGCTTAAAGTCAAGGAAATTGGGCAGTGCACAAAATGAAAAATCATTATAATTTACTGAATAATATATTTTTTTATTTTTCAGTATATCCATTCAGCAGGCATTATTCATAGGGTAAGTTATCTTTCATAAATGTACTAAATTTGGCACAATCAAATTTTTGCAAAATGTACAAGGAGCAGTCTATCCCCGTAATTCGTAATTAAGCACATTACTGTTACTGGAACCTATATGAAGCAGTAGAATTCGAAATTATGAAATATACCTGCATGGATATTAGATCTGTTTCACTTGTTGTTTCAGAAATTAAATGGTGTTTATTTTTGATAAAAAAAATAAATTTTTATGAATGATTGGAAGGTGAAATTCACAGAGGATGTTTGTTTGAAACCGTTTCTTAGCCATAACATATTACTGCTTTGAAGGAATTTCATAAAATTTCACAAAAACTATCATATGTGGGTCTTGGGATTGCAGTTATGGGGTAGAGGGGCATTAGTCCCAGTCAAGGTCAAGTACGGTATTTGGGTTTTGGAATTATAAACATGTACAGTTATGGAGTACATGGGTATTAGTTTCAGTCAAAGCCAGGTAGGGTATGTAGGTTTTGGAATTGCATTTGCTGGGTACAGGGTATTAGTCCCATTCAGACAATGCTAGTTTTGATTTATTCATTGCAGGATTTAAAACCCAGTAATATTGCTGTAAATGAAGACTGTGAATTGAAGGTACTGTATCATTGTTTATTGTATATTCTCCCCCAAAATCCGTACAATAAAGGCATGTAATAAAAATCGCTGTATATATGTACATTTTGTACACATGTGTAATATTACATGTTTATTGTATTATCATCCTCAAAAGTCATACAATGAAGTCATGTAATAAAATTGATAATACATTGTACACGTGTAATACCACTCATATTTTTTGTTAATGGTATAACATGGTTATTATGACATTATATGATTGATTCTTTTCATTTTCTCTGATATGTCAATTTCAGTTGTAAATATAGCAATATTCTATGAAAAACGTCTCCATAAATATTGTTAATTCAAATATGTCTGTACTTTATGAATCTTATACTGATACATTTTTATCGCTAAGTATTCAATTTATATATACTGTAGATTACTTTTATTCCGCGAGAGATTTATTACTTCATTCGCGAATTCAAATATCACGCGAATATTTCCAACACGCAGATATTTCTATGTTGAAATTTCCGATACGGTCATACCAGTACTAAATGACACGATACAGGGAAATTGATGGAATACAACTTACGCCACACAATTCTGTGTTTAACGTACGACCTTGAAAGTTTGTTTAAATTATTATTGTACATATATCAACATTATGTATGAATTTTATCATGTTTAATTAAATACTTTTTATGAAATCGATCAATAAAGTTTTGAATATAAACAAGACCGCCATAGAAGCCATCTTAATCTGGTAATTTTACAGGTGTGTATGGGGTTAGTGAACCGTGTCTTATGTAGTATATTACTGTACTTTTATGTAAACTCTCTCTCTCTCTCTCTCTCTCTCTCTCTCTCTCCGATATGTCGAATTTTACCTGTAGTATACTGAATGTATATCCCCGATCTTGCTTCAAGAGCAATACCTATATGCTTTCAGTGTGTGCCAAACTTCGTCGGACCGTCGGACAAGTCTGATAAAATTACCGCTGGTCCGATAAAAAATCAGATTTTTCCAGACCGTATGTCCGGTAACCAGTTCGGAAAATAGAGAGCGCCAAATTCGGATTTATAGTTCCGATCCAATTTGAATTTTATTATTGTCATCCGACTTCCGTTATTACAAATATATATTCCGTTCCAGGAGCTATTCCAGGGAAACCAATAAAACGGAAAGCAACAGAAGGCGCAAATTATGAAGAAAACGTGAAAGAAAATTAAAGCAGCATTGGATGGAGGGGCGACCATGGTTGCAATTTGACGAGGAGAAATGTGTAATGAAATGCACACACTGCTTTGAATTTAACGGGTCGGGAGGCGTAGCACACAATAATAATTTAAAAGGCCAGAATACATTTATTTGTACTTCCATAAATAAATGTATATATATATTCTGACCTTTTAAATTATTATTGTGTGCTACGCCTCCCTAACTCGACCCGACCCGACTTGTTTCTCCTTGTCAAAATTGCAACCATGGTCGCCCCTCTATCCAATGTTTCTTCAATTTTCTTTCAAATTTTCTTCATAACTTGTGCCTCTCGTAGCTTTCCATTTTAAAGGAGAAAATAAGTAAATATTTTCAAAACCGAATAATTGTTTTCTTTTTATTGAAGAATTTTTGGTCCAGTAAAAAACTTTAAAAACCTAGAAACTTTACCAGACCGAATGTCCATTAATCATTTTGAAAGTTTGGCACACACTGTGCTTTATGCGTAACTTTTGAAAAAGAACTTTAAAGAATTCGTTGTTTAATTTATGTAATTTAATACAAAAATACAAATTAATCCAAACAAAATTTGAACATAGACAAAGAACTGTCACAAACTGTATAAATACTAGTACATCTTGGCAAAACTAACAATTGAGAGTCATGAATTTACCAGTTTAGATAAGTTGACTTTTTCCCTTTAGCTCTTCAAACGTTTGAAGGAGCCACTTAGCGTGGAGTGTTCATTTTAAACCCAGTACATTAATAAGACCAGTAAATACTACTCACTACCCACTCCAGTAGTGAAAAAGAAAACCAAACAACTATATGCATTTGTTATAATTCTTTATTGATTAGTTAAAGGGATTAACCTACTAATTGGTGCTCCGATCAAATGGCGGAACATTTTACCAGAGATAAAAGAACTCTTTTTAAACATGTGTCATGTCCGTCTTTATTTTGTTATTTACATTTATGCTGCAAACAATTGCGAATTTTTGTATTCAGTCAGATTCCAAACGCGAATTCAAATATTCGCGAATAAGGCCAAGATGTTCTTGCCGCGAAATTTTCTACTCGCGAAAAATAAGTAATCTACAGTATATGAAATGTAATGTTCTTTTTCTACTGCAAGTACATTTTATGTGAATACACATACATGTATATATATTTTTGACACAAATGTTTTTCAATTTCTGTTTACCAAGTTCAGATTTGATACTGTGTACATCCTTAAAATAAATTTCAGATATTAGATTTTGGGTTAGCCAGGCACACTGAAGATGAAATGACAGGATATGTAGCAACTAGATGGTATAGGGCACCAGAAATTGTACTTAACTGGATGCATTATGGACAAACTGGTAAGAAGAATAAAGTTCTTTAATATTAAAATATATATTGAGACACTTAAAGAAATGTGACTAAAAGGAGTGAGTGAGTGAGTAATGGTGTTTAACGTCCCAGTCAAGAATATTTCACTTATATCGAGACGTCGCCAGCTATAGGCGAAGGTGCAGAAATTTTGCCTGTGTGTTGCGCTGATGGCATTATACAGCAGGGTTCTTTAGCGTGCCAAGCCCACCATGACAAAGGACCTCGATTATTTTAAGTTTCCATCCGAAAGAACCGTGACTTTCATTTCGTAATGCGGAGTGCTTGGCGAAAGAACAGTCACTACCCACTTTCAAGTCTTGGGTTAGACCCGGCCGGGGTTCGAACCCACGACCTTCCACTTACGGAGCGAGCACTCTACCAACGTGACTAAAAGGAACTACAAGCAATATGTGAAAAGTTCCTTTCTATTCCCTTTCTTTTGGAAAAAAGAGGGAGGTATTAAATTTTAAAGTTTATCAATCCGACTTCCTGGCCCAAAATCACCATTGGCTACTTATTTAAACTTATTTATTTGTGAAAAAATCTTTAAAAAGGACTATATTTTCACAAAGTTTGGAAATTTGGCTGTTCATTTTTAAAATTTGTTGAAACCTAGTTTTAGGCAAGCTATGTTGTTTACTTACATGTGTTGTAAAAAAAAATTTGATCATGCATACATATCAAACAGATATCAAAATTAAAATATGGTAATGAATTTTATTTTTATTTTTTAAATTTTAGTTGATATTTGGTCTGTTGGGTGTATAATGGCAGAGATGTTGACAAATAGACCTTTATTTCAAGGCAATGATCGTATCCTTTTTAGTCAGTCAGTAATGAATTGGATCTCCTTATACCAACTGACCCTGTATAAACCATATTAGGTCACCAACACACTATGTAACTATTATATCTTACCGATCACCATGAAGAAACGCTCTTGATGCATATACACAGCTACATACCTCTGGTGACAGTTCAGGATGAGAAATTCCTTATGTTTACTTTCTGTGAAAACAAACTAATTATACATGTATGTTTGTTCCTTCAAATCAAGCCTTTATATACATACCATATTATATATAATTTTATCACTGAAACACTATGTAATCATTATATATCTAACTGATCATATTGATAAATCATTTACAAATCAATGTTTGAATGCATGTACACAGCGGCATATGGCTGGTCTGAGAGTGATGGCTGTGTTAAAAGTACCATCATTTGGCATTCTATGTGGGGAAAAAAAAGATAAAAAAATCAATTGGACTTACTAGCAATGTCTGTCAAAGAAAGCAATTCTACTTTTGTTCCTGGAAATCAAATATTTTGTTTCAATATCACTGTCTTTACTAGTGACTGTATTTGCTGTAAATATCTGTGATAAATATGACGTGTTTACTATTACTGGTAAGTGGCCCCCAATGACATTGGTAAAAGGAAATGGCTCTCCTACTGACTAGATATACATGTAGAAGAGACCTGATCTGATACGAACTATATTAGGTGACCACATGACCAATATTGTCGAATGAAATTGACAGAAACTAGTGAGAGGTAGGATATACAGTTAATACAGCATGTTCTTCCGACAATGTGATTAAACAAAATTGAAAGATGTTTTCTTTTTTTTTTCTTAACAAATTTTAACCAGATATAGATCAGCTTAATAAAGTGTTAAGTCTGGTTGGTAATCCAAACCAAAAATTATTAGAGAAAATAAACAGTAAAGAGGTTAGTACAACACACACACACACACACACACACACACACACACACACACACACCATGATAAGTTTTATAAATATGTATAATGAAATCCATATTATAGTACGCCATATCACAGAGGTCACAATATCAGAATGAGGACTTTAGCCGGAGGTTGATATTAGTCGAGGTTTGATGCACCATAATATTTTAGTCATATTTAAGTATGCAGAAACAACACATTTACTACTAAGTATATGTTAAAAAAATAATATTTCCATGTATTTTATTCACAGGCAAGAGATTACGTCAGTTCTTTACCAAAATTTGGAAAGAAAGAATTTAAGGAAGTATTTATTGGAGCCAATCCTAAAGGTTTGTATATACAGTGCACTAGTACATTTACATAGTAACCATGATTACATGTATAGCCCACATATAGGGTGAGAAATAGAATATGCTTTTAATGCAGAATCTTAGTTGGTGTTAGGGATGTGTGATATAACTGGTTTTTTGGTATATCATGATACTGCAAAATAAAAAAGGCTATTTTTGCTTATTTCTTCATTGTCGCTTCTATCTCTTAGCTTTTAATCAAAAATTTTAATTTGTCCATGTCCAAATCGCATGAAATCCTAAAGCAAAGTACCAGTAAAGACTTTGAAACTGACAAATTAACTTAAACACATGAACGTTCCCCAGATAAGTGAGGCCAGGTGATTCAAAGTGAAAGTGCCTGATTAGGTAGCTACACCCACCATTTGTGGTTCCTTAAGAAGCAATTATCTGTATTCCTCCTGCACGTGTTGCCAATGTATTTATTCCCTGAATTTCATAATTGGCTTTTTAATTTTCGCAATTTTTGGAATCTTCACATGATATATGAATTTGCTACTGTGCCATGAAACAGGACGTCTGTGTTTAAGATCTCTTCTTAAGAACCCAGTGATTTTCAATTCCAAATTCAGAGTGCTTGGCGAAAGAAATACCTACCAGTATTTTCAATTCTTGGTCAGACACTGACAGGGGTTTAAAACCAACGCTCTCCCTCAAACACACTATAACTTAGCTACCGTAGTGGTCTAAGAGAGGACACTAGATCTAAAGTTCAAGTTTCCTGATTTTTTTCAGCTGTAGATTTATTAGAGAGGATGCTGGATCTGGATCCAGACACCAGGATAACAGCTGTGGAAGCTCTAGCTCACCCATACTTGATGCAGTACGCTGATATCACTGATGAACCCACTGCTGAGCCTTATGATCAGTCATTTGAAGCCATGGAACTACCATTAGAGGAATGGAAAAGTGAGTATTACTTAACTTATGCCACTAAAGTTCTTGAGGAACAAAGGGCCACAATTTGTATTTGGGATTTCTGTAACAAGCTGGTTTTATGGGATGGGGATGTTAACCCTATTCCAAAACCTCCTCCTTTTTAAGGGCTATGGACCAGACCCAAGTTTCACAATCATTCCTTAGCTAAGATAACTTAAACTTAACAAATTTTTGAAATCTCTTTTTGGAACTACGGATGAATATTTTTGTCAAAACTTAATGCAGATGTTTTATTCTAGACGTGATCTTAAAAATGAAACCTTAAATTCCTCAATATCTTGAAAATTAACAAAATTATAAAGATTTGAAATTTTGCAAGATTTAAGTAAAGAAAAATCTTAGCTAAGAAATGATTGTTGTGTAAGTTAAAGTCAGTTTTTGGGTTAAATAAAGATTTTGACACTTGAAAAGGTGTTTTACAGCCCAGTCAAGAATATTTTTCTTATATGTTTTGGGATAGTGGAGGACATGGCAACCCAGCGAAAATCTAAAAGTGAACTGAGAAACTTTATCAATTTAAGAATTTTCTTCATGAAAACAAAAATTGATACTTTAAAATAGCATTTTAAGCACAGAAGGTTTTATGTCATGTCATAGCTTGAGTATCTGCCTTCAATGTTGCATCCGTCCTCCCTCTTGTCTGTGCTAATTCTCCAAAACTATGAAGCACTATTTCACGAAACTTGGTGCAGAGTATCAACATTTAATATTAGATGCACATTTGCTTGTTTAATTTTCAGAATAGCTGTACATTCTATTTTTTTATTTATTTCTTTTTCAGAATTGGTGTATAAGGAAGTAAATAATTTCCAACCTCACCAAAGTCAGATGATGCAATAATAATAAAGATCCGCCACCTCCGTTAGACATTGATAATTATAGAAATATTATATATAAAATTGTGATGTATCTTGTAAATGTCTCTTTAACAATTTGTCTGTGGCTATAGAGACATAAAGTGTCTGCGACATGGGCTATTCAGCCATTAATATGTCTGTGACCTGGGCTATAGAGAAATAAATGTGTCTGTGGTTTGGGGTACCAGACATTAATATGTCTGTGACTCAGGCTACTCAGACATAAATATGTCTGTGGTTCGGGCCTACCAGGCATAAATGCATCTGTGACTACCAAAGCATTAGTGCATTGACATTTTTGTTTCCAGTTTTGGTAACTGAATTTTTAGAAATTTTATGCATACACCGACTACCTTTACTTGTTTAAAGAATGTATAGATTTTTTGTTATTTAGGATACTACTGCCTTGATGTCTTAACTGAAAAGCAAAAGTCATTGTGATAGTGTGGTGTCATCAATCATCATAAACATTGTGAAAAAATTTCAGTTAACAGAGGTTCAAAATTATGTTTTTTAATTGAAGTTCAAGGGCCCTATGTCTTTTTTTTTAACATGTTCCACATTAAGTTTTAAAAGTCCAATATCAACATTGAAAGATCTATGTGCAGTTGTGTTATCATGTAGTAAAAGTAGGAATATTTTGGGAATAAAAAACAGCCAAGTCTGTTGGACTTTTACAGTTAAAATTTCAAGGGTCCCCATGTAAAATCAATAGGGTCCCGGACCTCAGAACTTGGGAATTTTGAACCCCTGGTAAAATTCTTTAATTGCAGTACCAGTACTTTTCAGACAAGATTCGTAATCCACAGATTTGTTGTTTTTCTAGATTTGTTAGATTTTGTAATTGAAGTTTATGTTTATGTTATGTTAATCATGTACAAAAGCAATAATTGTAAATAAGTCTGGTGAAATGAAGGTCTAAATGAAGTTTACCAGGTTACCACATGATCAATTCCCCTGAATGTTTGTGCAGAACGTATTTGAAAAGTTTACGCTAAAATTTCCTGGAGTAATGTCTTTTTTATGAGAGGGCGTGAACTGAAGCAATTCCATCTCCAATGGAAATAAAGTGCCACAGAAACATTATGGGGTAACAACATGTGGTATACTGGCAAACCCCATTGCAAGGCAAAATTTTTCTTTTGTCTAACTAATAATTCCTGCTACTCTCAATCAAATGTACAAGAATTTGGATTCTAAAAACATTTGAGGTATTTTAAGACTGTGGCGAGTAGTGTAAAATATAATTATGAAATGGACATGAAATATTACATGTATTTCAATATGGTCTTTATGAATACTACATATCCTCATTATAGCAATTTAGTCGTGTTGTCAGGGCAAAAAAAAAAAACAAACAAACAAACAACAGATTCACTTTATTCACTGTGTTCATACTTAATTCATTTCACAGCTAAATAAAAAAAAAGAATTACAAATACAGTGAAACCTGTGAACACCGGACTACCGGTACCTCAGGAAAAAAATAATAAAAATCTGGGTTTTAACATGTGTTACCTTCCCAATTTTATTTCACATTTGTCTAATGTATAACACTCCTTGTAATTTTGAAACTGTATTTCATTTTGAACATGAATACAAGAATTTCAAATCAGTCATTGTTTGTGTAATACATGTATAATACATAGTCAACCAAAGAATAAATTGGTCACAGCTGTCCATTTGTAAAAAGGAAAGACATGCGATACTTAATTTGGGCTTTTTTTTTTGGCTTTTTATTTTGATTTTGCTTATCCCAACCACAACTATGAGATGAAATAATATCTCTGCAAACAAGGTTATAAAATTTTGTTTATATAAAATGTTACTAGTGAACTGTATGTCTGGACACTGTTGTACATGTACTAAATTTGTGCCATTGTTTAGATATTACCTCAAACATGATTTTAAGTTTTTTTAAGGCTAAACTTAAATAATTTCTAGATTTTCATTTTGGTCTACCCACTTTTTTTTTCTTCATCTGCTCACAATTTTTGGTGGCATCATACAGATCTAGTTAGATTTGAAATTGAACAATTATATGTTAAATACACATACAGCGGAATATGTGTACTGCTAATACATTAGAGTGCGGTACTTTGTCCCTATTCTTTGTTCTCAAATTTTATTTTGGACATTTCAACATTAACACCTTATTTCCTTATAGTTTTTTTTAAAAAAAATAAATAAATAAAATAAAAAAATTGCCCTCTAGCTTGCTTTAATTGTTTTTTAAAAAATAAAAGAATATAAACATGCTATTAATGTGGTATGGCCTAAGGTATGATTTCTGAGCATGTTTTCAAGTTCAATGACAACTTTAAAGCACACTTAAATATTCATTCATTTTACTTTATTTTCATAACTTGTGATATTTATAGATTTTTAGTAACATTTATATGAATTTTGCATTTTTGTGAATATTCCCTTTTAATAATCCTTTTTATAAGATCAAATACATGTTAAGATGTTTTCATAACTTGATTTTCTTCATGAACGACATGATTCCTTATAGCATTTATGCACAAGGGTTATCGTGTTTATTGATATTGCAAACTCATTTACTGTATACATATTTAATTTTTCTTGTATTTATATTCGTGGTATAGAAAATTTAGACATATCTGCATAGTTAAATTTCCATGTTTTTGAAATGTGCATGATAACACAATAATCATAATATAATTTTTGCTCGGTATAAATTTTCGCACAAAACAAACGACCGGGAAATAAGCGAAAATTAGTACACCACGAAAAAAATAAGTTTACAGTATTTTCCAGGGGTAATTTTTTTGGATCTAAGAGAAACCATTTTAACTTTGTGGGGTTGTTATTTCATGGTTTTTGGTTTCTGTTTAAGGTATGTTTGTGGGTCAGGATATCCACTAAAACAACAAAAATTTAGGCATCATGGAAATTTATATATTTTGGTCCTTACGATATTTTTTCAACCCCTTGAAAAAAAATTTAGTTTCCCTATTTTGGTCCAAGCACTACTGATGAGGAATAGTGTTCTGAAACTGCCATCTAGTGCTGTAAAGTTAATACTGGTATAATATTTCAATTCAAAGTTTGATGTTGACACTTTATTGTAAAGATGACATTGTTTCCATAAAATGTGACATAACCAGTAAAAAATTACTTTTGTGTAAATGTTAAAGGGTATCATGTAGTACATGGATGAAGCCCATTATATTTTGAAGTGTATGCTTATACATCTTTTAGACAACTGCATTAGTAGATATAATAAGTCATTTTCACCAGTCATTTATGTGTGATGTGCAATCTAATTATTTTTATAGAATACAAATTAATTTTGATAACTTATATATCACCTCCAAGGATCAGATTTTAGGAATTCATTAAGTTTTTTTCCAGTGGTATCTCTGTTGCTGAATTCAGATCACCAAAATTTTATTCCTAACTTGATGTTTTTAATTTGATTAAATTTAAGCCGATTCCATACATTCAATAGAACTAAAAATTTATTTTCCGTCCATAATAGAGATATTATTTTAAGGTACAATTTCTGTAAATTGGATTTTTTCATAGCAAAATTAATTTGCACAATTTTTAGTCAGAATATATCATTTATCTTTCTCTCATTGCAAATCAACTTTGATTAAGTTCTAACAGTGAAATAGTTTAATTCCAATACCATGATGTGTTTTAGAACTGTTAGCTTGGATAGAGAGACAGATTAAAAAATTTCCAGAGAACCGAGTTACAGGCTAAACAAGGGAAGTAACTGTTGGTATAATTAAACCTTCAAATTAAATTAGATGTTATTACATCTCTTTATGTTTAAATGAAATCATTGTAAATTTTAAGAGTTTGAAAAATCCAGTTTTGCCTGTTTGAACAAATAATACTGCTTTTGAGTTTTTGTTTTCTACTAGTAATCTACTGGTGGCCAAAAGCTGGTAAATCTCTTACAAATATCAACTATCAGTAGTCAAAGATTGATGAATTTTTAATTCACTGAAATTAATATCAGAAATACTTCTTGGTATAAACTTTTAGAAAAGCGTTGCATGACTTCAAGTGATTCAGAGAATTAAACCTCATCCTAACTTTATGAATTTATATGAATAAATTATCAGGAAATTACTTATTGTTTTTGATATATTTTATGAAATAGTATATTGTTATAAAAACTCAGTTGTAAATATTACGAGTCTTTATTATCATTTATATTATAGATATATATAAATGTTTTTTTGTTGGATTATAAAATAACTTGTTGTATATTTTGTGTTATAGAAGCTATGTTGATAGTGTATTCATTTTGTCATGTAGAGAGAGAGCTGGTTCATTAATTTTGCTTTACAAAGGTGATATTTTGCATCAAAATATTTTTATACATGCATGTATCTTATCAGGCTATAAAAATCACTTTTAAATTCACATCTCGGATGACTATATCCCCAGAATGAAGTGCGGGGAGGGACAGGGATGAAGTTTTTAAGCCATTTCTTCCCCAATGATCTTTTTCTGTTTGAAAATTCATATGAACAATCTTTGGATGGAGTTGATGTGCCACTGTACATGGATTTACCACTTGGGGTTCGCTATGGGGGACACTTGACATCCTATGTCAGTTGCAACTTCTTTCAACTTGTTTTTGGTTAGATTTATTACTAAATGGTCTTGCTGTGACAAAGGAACAGTCTCAAAAACAAAATTTTCTGATATCATCTTTGCACTTCTGTGTTAATTTTTTGTATTCAATTTTTACACCTAGTTTAAACAAATCTAGAATAAATGATTATCTTCAGTGAATATATAAAATCATAATATTTCTTGAACTTTGCCCCAAGTTGTCTATGAATTAAACACAGTTTTATAGAAATTTGCAAATTAAAAAATGTGAAGTTTATATTAAATAATAAATGTTTTAATTTGGAGATGTGAAACAGAACATGAATTTATATAGTCAGATTTTGGAATGTTTTTATCATTAGATGAAATCAGTGTTTTTTACCAGAAGTCACATGATTTCATCTGTTGTTTTGCAGAATTAAATTTGTTATTAGAAGTGTTTGTAATCTAAATGTAATGCCATTTGTTTTAGAAACTAGGACATTATTGAGAAAAAACTTGCTTTTTGTACGGCATTCATGTCAGTGAAAGCGTACATTGCTATCACTTTTTTGTTTCTATACCCCACATGGTGTTAATCCAGTACCGGTTTTCCTCTCTTTTTTCTGAATGCTTGCATATATTGTGCTGATTTTGGTATGCTAGTCAACTACAATGAGTAAAAGATCTAACTTCTGTTTTATTCCAGTTCCTCTGATTTTTACAAAAATTATGCCCCTTGGACTTTGAAAATTGCACAGAAACAACTGCAGAACTCTGACTCTAATATGTGGGCATGTGGGGTCGCATACTAAGGTTTTTCAATTAAGGCAGGAAAAATTAAAAAAACAGATTTTTTTTATTTAAGTCATTTTGTATTTTGCAAAGCGCACAATTTATCATATATCTGCAGTGCAAAAATTTATATAAATATCATAACATGTGTATAACTATATTGCCCTATATGTGACCTAAGTTTTCTGAATGTTTGGTAATAGAGAGTAGTTGTGTGTTGAAGCATGGTTATAGATAGAGCATTTCTTTGTATGTAAAACGGGCAAATTCAGTTTGACAAAAGTCTAAGGACAAATCTTCAAATGTAATAATAATATCAAATGTCCCAACTAATTAAGTCTTTGGTTATGAAATGGTATGCTCTGGAGTTTCATTTTTAGATTTTGGATGAATGAGTTTTCTATCAAGTCTAAACACCATTGTTTTTTGTCTAGAAAACCCAACATGCTGACCTTGATTTTTAATGAATCATTTGATTGGATAAAACATTCCATTTGTGGTAGTTAATCTTGATTCAGTAAGATAAAGATTTGTTTATTTAGGAGTTAAATTAAAAAGATGTTTTTTTTGATTCAGTATGATAAAGATTTGTTGATATAGGAGTAAATAAAATAGACATTTCTTAATTTGGTAGGATACAGATTTGTTGATTTAGGTGTAAAATAGAAATGAATGTATCATGTAAATGTAGGGGTAATAGATATAATAGCAAAATCAGCATTGTTTTAGACTAAACTGGACAAAAGAAGTGCATTGCACATTTTGTATTTTGTAAAACTTGTGTTTATCTGAACGGAAACTACGGTAACTGATCTAAATTTTTCAACCACAAAATCAAAAAGAATGGTATAATCAGTAATATTGAACTAGAGTTTTCACTAATTTGAAATTATATTCCCATAGAGACGATTTTTAAATTGTGTTTGTGTGTGCGTTCTACCTCAGAAACAATAAACTTGTCTAAAATCTTTAATGCATGCATGAAGATGGTTGATCATTTTATAATCAAAACAACAGGCAGTAAATTAAGTTGTATTTATCTATATGTCACAATTAGTATGTTAATTTTTATGGGCACTATCATATTTCAGACAGGGTATTTTCATTGCAAACCAAAATGAAATCCACAAAACTCTGTGCTAAATGCATATGTACTTTGCTTTTGAGGAATTCTGAAATACAATTTAGCACATGTACTTTGCTTTTGAGGAATTCTGAAATACAATTTAGCACATGTACTTTGCAATAATTAAATGTAAAAAAAAATTGTTGCTGCACAATTTGTGCTGGTCTTTATTATATACCTAAATGTGAATAACAAGGAAAAAATTTATGTAATTTATCATGTATGGTCTGAATAATTGGATTGAAATTGGATTTCAGACAATTATGCCACAAATTCAATAAACCTTCATGGTTTCACCTTATTTGGGTTGTATTTCATTTCATATAATTTCAGTTCTTCAAATAAATTACAATTTTAATTATAATTGTTTTTAGTCAGATTTAAATGTTTGACGGATTTCAGAAAATTTGCATTGAATATTGTCCAAAATTTTCAGAAATGGATTATTTGCAATTTCCCAGTGTCATATGTAGAATGTTGAATTTTTACCAAACAAATTATTCCAAATTTTTCAAGTGACAAGTTTCAGAATTTTGAATATTTCTTAAGGTAAATATTCAAAATTTTGAAAATTACACTGGCACCAGTTTTGAAGCTGTCTGATGCATCGTCAGTCCCAAATTTGTCTCCCGTCATAATTTTTTTCTCATTTTTTTATTTGTGTATACATTACTGTAGTTTAGATATTTTTGCACAGCACATAATAACAGTCTCTCATGTGTATTTAATTGTTATGCAAGTGAAGTGTTTTTAATAAGAACTAGATTATTATGTAAGTACAAGTCTGTTCTTTTGTAAAAAGTAAAGTTCTGATAAGCCTACATAATCTGTGTTTGTATACCAGTAATTTATTTCTCTTCAGACAGTTCATGACACACCAAATTCAGACAAAATAATGTATTGAAAAGCAGAAGTTATTCTGCATGAAAATAATATAAAGTATTGGCAAATATTACATTTTGATATTATTCATTTACATTTACTCCGACCATCGCCGATGCGAAAATAAAAGTACACAAATATATATTGAATTGACAATTCTCGTGAAAATTTCCCAGCTTATAATAATATTTGTTAACTTGTTCAATACAAAATGCTTAGAAACTTTGAATGAAAAGAGAGCTTTGCAAAAAAATATTTTTTACCATTTTGTTTTTATAGACAGTTGTAGTACATGTACATAATAATCACTTTTTCTTTGCATAATTTATCAATTTATTATTTTGTAAAAATTAAATTAAAGTTGATTACATATGTAATTTTGAAACTTACTATAGTATGTAATGTTGAAACTGACTATAGTATAAAATGTTGAAACTGACTATATTATGTAATTCCGAAATGTACTAAAGTATCACTATGTCTTCATGTATTTATGAATGAAATGGAGTCTTTATTATTTTATATACTGAAGCTGGGATTAATTAGTTGATTTGTTAGGACATTACACATGTATAAATCAAGAAATTCTGTTAATAAAATGAACCAGGCTTTTCTTTTGGTTTCTTTTGTTAATCTAGCTCATTGCATCCACATTTGAATTATATTCATTCTATTGTGCTTTTCGGGGCCTTGGTGGCCAAATGGTCCAATGCAAGCACTTATGGATCACAGTGTTTCTTACTACCGAAGTCTAAATCCCACTTGGGACAGGTTCTAGTGTGGGAAAGTTTGTCAGTTTGCTTACAGAAGCTCAGAGGTTTTCTCGGGACACTCTGGTTTCCTCCATCATCTATGAACTGACTGTCTTATTATACTTGAAAAAATTTCTCTGCCAATTGGATGATTCAGATTGAAACTTGTATTCAGCATAACTGTCCAAATTTCAAGATGGTTGATATTACTATAGACAGTAGAGATATATAGCTAAAATTTGATACATAACTTCATCATCAATGTACTGATGGCCTCGGTATAAGTAAAAGAGCTTTGACCGGGGCATAAAATTCAATTACACAACTCTTTCATGCTGTTCATTAAACTTTGAACACTACATTTATGTAGTGTGTCCACTCACTGGTTCTGTTTTACCTTGGGGGTTTATTATTCTGGAGTAATCAGAAAGGCTAAAGACATGTTCAGTAGTTTTATTGTCTAGGAAATATAAAGTTTCTTGTAAACTATTATATAAAAGAAGATTTTCGGTGGCAGAGTGGTCTAATTTCTAATGCCATAGACTTATGGATTTAGTTACTCTCGCAGTGGAGCTTTCTGGCTAAAAGTGCATGCTTATGAATCACAGGTTCGAATTTCAAATTTGTCAATCCTCTTGCTAAAGGTTGGTTTTCTCCAGGCACTCTGGTTTTCTCCACCATCCAAGAACTGACTGTCTCAACCTTAGTGAAAGCATATTGACTGGGCATGAATTTCATTTACTCCACTCCTCTCGATGCCTAGATTGCAACCCTACCTGGTCAGATCCTAGTGTGAGGAAGTTTTATCAGTTCCTTCGAAGGTCCACATAGGTGGCCTAATGGATTAGACGTTAGTCTACAAATCCAGGGGCTCTCACTGTTGTGATTTTGAGTCCCACTCAGACAACATGTGGAAAAGTGAATTTCCCTTGCTGTTGGCCATTACTGGTTCACCCAGTGTCAGTATAATGTGACTGGGGAAGTGGTACTCTTGTCTGTGGCATACCAACTCTGTGAGCTAGCACCTTAAAGTCGCCCTGAATGTGCACTGTTACAAGGCAGACCATAAAACACACTCTCACTTCACATGCAAACACAAACTTGTTTATAGATTAATCCACAGAGAGGCATAAATTAAAGCAAATTCTTTGATATCTGTTATGAACATCCTTGGTTGATGCAAATTATAAATATCAATATATTTAAGAAATGACATTCTGATCATGGTTTTTCAAGGGGTAATGCAAAATAGTGTGGCGCATGCTAAATTCAATTTTGAATTTGGCACGGGCCACACTATCTTGCATTACCCCTAGACATATCATGAGCAGAAATTTCATTTCTTATACATGTATTTACAATTCTTTCTTTTAATATATATTTTGTTCCCATATTAGTGCTATTTCTTTCATACCTGAATGTGTGAGATGGGTTTTAGGCTTTTAGCCATTCAAGATCGGTGTATCCCACATGACCTCCTGTGTGACTGTGAGACATGACATATATGCAATATTGCAAGAAAATTGATACACATCAAGGGTCATGACCCCAATTGTTATCAACAGGAATTGCAATACAATTGCTTCTGCATGTTTCATCGAAGAGATATACAGTCATATTGTAAATATATATATGTGTGTGTGTGTGTGTGTGTGTGTGTGTGTGTGTGTGTGGGGAGACAGCAGAAAAGCTCAAGACAACACTAAGCAAATATTAATACCAACTCTCTTGACAAAGAACAAGCTGCCTATCATATAAACAGACCATTAGGGAGACAGAATAGGTATCTTTAGATGAGCAATTAAACAAGATATGAAATTGATGAATACATGTCACTCAAACCTGTCTATAAAGTTCACCTAAAGAAAACAGTAAAAGTGGTCTCTAAAAGCAGGTGGACTTTAAACAGAGGTGACCTTTAAAGGTTTCACTGTACATATAGTGAATACCTTCTTTATCAATTTTGATTTCATTCAAATCAGAGTTGCAGACCAAGGGAAAACTAGACAGACAAAAAACATTTTTTAAAACAATATCCTCTCGTTTTTTATAAGAGAATAACAAAATGTAAATATTCATAAACAAATGTAATCTTATTACATGTTTACAACTGGCAATGTTACAGTCTTTTCGATTAATTCAATATCATCAAACAATATTTTCCATTTGTTAGACTGTTTTAAATTTTCAAACCATTTTACTGCATTGAAATCTAAATCCTCATATACACATTCTGGAATGCTAAAGGAATAAATCTGATGAGAACTGGAATTTAAAGTTTGTTCGTTACTATGGAAACGACCTTTGACCTCTATCAACCTTAATGGCTCCATTGATAAACAGTTTTCAGTTTTATCATCTTCTGTATCAAACCAATAAACCACTGGGTAGCCAAGTAAAACACCAAACATTGAAGTTACATTGAAATCCACTACAGATAACTCTACACTACTTACTGATCCCTCACATAAATTAGACCTAATTATCCCCCTTGCAGAGTTTAAAATTTTATCGTCTTTAACTAGTTTTGGTTTTTCGAGTGAAGCACTAACATCAACAAATTTTGGTAAGCTGTTTTTGTCCTCTAGTAGCATTAAGATATAATTTGGATTTATGATTATAAAGTCTAAACCTATAGTCAAAATGTTGAGTAGATTTTGAATCATCTTCAGACTGTACATTTCTTGGATCAGTTCAGTGAGTGATTTGGCATCCACAGACCCACAATCAACTAAATAACCTGGCTTGATGTTGTTGTCAACAATCAACACATTATATAAAATCTCCTTATATTTACTCCTCATTTTTCTTCCGAGATGTTTAGAAACTAAATCTTTAAAATGTTCCTGATTTTCCATTTAACATCTTCCAAATGGCATCTGCGAAGTAGTTCAAGTACGGATGAATCTGGTTTTCCTTTGAATATCTTACAAAATATTTTGTCCTATGGGTATCTAGGGATGAAACTCTTTTCGGGTAATGTATATATTTCCCCATGTGTTACCATTTTACAACCTGAAAAATATAAAAACTCAAGAAAGGCAAGTCAAATCCCTGATCTTTAACTTAATAAATCTATGTCACCTTTCCTATTAGCCAAAAGAGCCACAGTTTACTGAATTCTGAGACACTCTTTCAAAAAGTAACATTTTTTGCAAATTTGTGAAAAATACTTTAAAGGACTATATTTTATACAATTTTTTTTTAAATTTAGCCACAAATAATTTTACAATTGTGGAAACCTAGATACATGTTTAGGAAAGTTATGGCAATGCAAAATTTCAATTCTTAATATACAAGATTATACAAGGCATGAAACTGATTGGTCTACAGCTGCAAAGAGCCTGTTTTCGAAGGCCAGTCCCTATGTTGGTGTTGTCTCTAATTTTATACATAGGGTCTTGTTCAATCTTCAGCAAGCAAACAGCAAGCTAAACTAATTATCACTTGGAACATGGTTATTTTGAATCCATATATGGCTCAATTAAACAACTGAAAGGATCTGAGAAGTTTAGTTGGTACAGCAGTCACATAATGTAGGCAAAGGTTAATGGGTTATCATGGATACATGGGTTTCAGTCCTGATTCTATTTGACACCATTATTCTTTACCACAGTTATCATTATCATTCACATTAAGTCATAGGTAACTAGGTAACCTATGGCTAAGTTCTTGTCTTATCGTGCACTTGTGTCTCATTACAGTATGAATTCCATGCCCCATTGTCTCAGTTGAATTCAAGTCCATGTTCAAAACCAATTGGGCCTGGTGGACAAATAATAACTACGTAGTAGCTGATGACAGTTAAACTAGAGGGGGCATCAACTTACCACCCCATTATATATTTATATCTTGATAAACAAATCTCCAAACAGAACATAAAACGAGTGAGATGACACTCTAACGTCAAAGTCAGTATTTAGTTGATTTTGTCAATAAATGATGTGTGGTCAATGGACGTCATCAAAATTTGGGGTATCAATAATGTTAGGATATATGTCCTAGGCATGTCTTGTACAAGATAAATTTGGTACCAGGGTATGATATGGCACTGCAGTTAACTTTTGTGATGGTAAACTGGTCTCTAGTGGGGATCCGTCAAGGCGAACATGTACAGTGAAAAAAATGTACCTCAGTAATTGACTTGACAACCCATGTGGACAATGCTGTATTTTTACACAGACCACATAAGAGTTACTAAACAAAAATATATGTGACACATGTAGTCACTGTCAACAAACATTAGACACGGAAAAACATAAACAGTTGTAAATGCAAAATTGAAAAAGGGAAAACCTAAATCCGGATATACGACTAACATGCATTTTATGTATAATTGAATGTTCTATTGACTGTATGCCTGATTTTAGGTGCCGACAATATCCAGAGCAGGTGCTCGCTCATTTTGCTACTTTTCAGAGTCAGAGCTTGCATGATCGCTTATTTTTGTTATGTCTTACTGCTTATTAATTAATTTCTATTCTTGTTACTTTGATATATCTGTCTTAAGCGGTTGCTTTAAGTTTCCAAACTGACATACTATCATGCACGTACTCGCAATAACATTTGATATGATTTGATTTGATGTTGACAAAAATGAAATTAAAGAAATGCTTTGCAGTTGAATAAAAAAAATTATCCTGGCTTCGAATTCCAAAATATGCAGATTCTAAGGTTTAAAGGCTTGTCAGTTCGCTTGATGAAGGTTCGGCTTGTTTTCTCCTGGAGCTCCGGCTTCCTCCACAAGATTCTAAGGTTTAAAGACTTGTCAGTTCTCTTGATGAAGGTTCGGCTTGTTTTCTCCTGGAGCTCCGGCTTCCTCCACAATTTTGCCACGTTAATTGACGGCTACTTCACAAGTTAAAATATCTTGATTTTGACGTAAGATCATATTACTCCATTCCACCACACTACGTTTGAAACAACAATAGAATCAACTTTACACATCTGTTTAGTTTTAAAATATTGTTTGTCATGTATAGCTGAATAAAAAAACCATGTCAGATTGTTTCCGTTTTTGAGATTTTAATTTTTTCATATCTATCACTGAACAGAATGTGCTTACCCTTCTGGAACACCCAGCCTCACGTTTCCTGCTTGAAATCCACTTCTTTAAGCTATTTGGCTATTTTGCCAGCTTCAGCGGTTTTGGTTTGCTTTTGAATTGTGGTTTGGACATGGATTGGTGTGTTTGTTGTGCTTACATCTCATTACGCACAGTGTTTACAAATTGACCACTATTTGGGTTCTTGGAGCTTTCACTCCTGCGTTGCTGGTGGTCATATACATTTGGACTTGTTGTTTCGATCGTCTGTATTTTCACTTCTCTTCTAATTTTCTTTTCTCTTCTATTAAGAACACCCGGTAATGGAAATATACTTTCTGTTAAATCTTGTAGTTGTAAAAGACACACTGTTTTTCTAAATTCCAAACTCTCAGATAGGATAAAGAAGAACAAGCGCATGTGCTTCAGTCAAGCTTTTCAGTCAAGCTTTTACTCTAGACTAATATAGCCTGATGGTGACGTCAACCAAATCCCACCGCTGCCACCATCATGAAGATTATCCGACCTCAAAGTTCGGAGGTAGGACAATCAATAGTGCGGGTATATATAATTTGTTGTCATTCTGATGCTTATCGACTTACTGTTTTCAACGTATCACGAGCACAAAAGATGTGCAAATGGGTTATTGATTTTATTGTGTTTTTAAAATGTTGTGTCTAAAAAAAAGAAAGAAAGAGGACACGGCATATCCATTACAAAATTTGTTACGATTATGAGACACGGATTCAAAGTTCAACGAATTAAATAATTTTGCCAGGTTTTTATGCCCCATACCAAAGACCTCGAGTCAATCAATTGTTAAATTGATGCATTAAATTGAAAATTTGCATGATAGAATTAATTACAATGTTAAAAAAATAAATATACAGCAAATTGTTTGTTTTTAAACATTATAATCCCATCAATGTGCTTTAGTCTATATTTCAGATATGAAAAAATAAACTATTGACATTTTTTCATGATTAAAATACCACAACGACATAATGTCATGATTAAACTAAAAGGGCATCCAGATAAAAACTTAATTGGCACAAGCAGCTGGCAACAATGCGGGTGATATACATCTCCCCTGCTGTACACCTTGTGTTATATTGATAAATAAATTTGTCCGTATTATAGATTAACAAATATGCATTTTATTTGAATACTCGTATACAGTACAGACCTGTCGAAAGTTTAACACTGAGCTAACGAAAAGGAATCGAACCACAGCTGCCAAGATAAAGATAATGACTGAAAAATGGCCGATAGGTAGATACCATCTTCCGTAGAGAAATTGCTTACGAGGTACAGAGATGGGCTACCGATCTGTTTCAATTTGTTAATCCAGTGTTAAAATTTCGACAGGCCTGTACCGAAGTTCTTTAATCTTAAACAGATCAGATAAAGATTTAATATATTCATGATATTATCAAAGAAGAAATAAAATTTAAATTAAGTAAAATATTTATCGATCAAAAACAATAATCCAATATCATATGAAACACTTTGAAGTAATTTGGTTTGTAATGATTGATTACAATATTTGACCATAAATGTTGACAATATACATTTATATTTGAACGGTATTAAGACGTCATGGGCTCGGCGTGTTTGCTCAAAATTGGTCATGTTTTTGAAGTAGACAGGGTAGTCATGAAATTATTCCAAGTTTGTTGGGGAAAAGTATTCAGATGCAGAACTAACAGATGTTCTTGTCCATTTTTGGGAACTCTAACCAAGTGGTTTATGATCGGATTTCTCTTATTCTTATTATATTCTACCTGAGCATCCGGCCTCGCTTATCTGGTGGAAGTAGGCGTGTTTAGCTTGCTTTGACAGTTTTAAAGTTTTTATTTTGTTTTGGGATTGTGATTTTGATATCGATTGGTATGTTTGTTTTTTAATCTTATTAAACTGTACTTATGGTAATTATTATACTTTTTGTAAATAGTTGAACAAGTTCCCGGTAGCTACCTTTCTGGGATCTTTTTTCAGCGGATGTAGCTAGCTGGAAAGGATGCGATTACCATACCCCAGCGGATCAATTGCAAAATCATTCCTGTTGTTTTGTAATTTAAAACTGGGCACTGTTGCTTGCTGATTTGTATTAATTTACGATCTATCTCTTAATAATTTTAATTTAGTAGAATATGTGAATGCGACTATCCTAGCAAGCTTGAACCAAAGATACGACTGATTTTTTTACAACTTCTGCTTCAAGTTTGGACTTGTAGCTCAAAAATGGCACATATGGAAGACTATATTTGAAGTTATTTGACAAACATGTTGACTTCAGTTATTGCCAACTTTCCTTTTCTATATGCACGGCAACATATACCTGCGTATGATGGCTTTGTTCCACAATTAATATGATATGACAGAGCTTGTTCCCTCCACGGGAACTAGATACAACGAAGAAAGCTAAGAAAGGGTACTAAGAAATAAATTGTTGACTCAAGAATATTGCAGGCCTATGCTTATCAAGGCCTTCAAAAAGTTTTATAGCCGTCATCATAATATTGTTGATAAGTATGATGTCTCTATATCCAAAAATTACTATGAATATATTTGACGTCCCATAGTTCTATTCCATTCTCAATTTTGATTACACACGTGTAGGACGTAGCTAGGTTACCCTTCCGGAGCACCCTGACTCGCATCCCTGGTGGAAGTTCGCGTTTAATTTAATATGCCAGTTTTCAAAGTTTTACTTTTGGTATTGTGGTTTGGCCGTGGACTGGTATAGATTTGTGTTTTATTAAGAGAACTGATTATAAAACACCCGACTTTGAACGGACACTAGACTTGTGACAAAATTGAAAACCACTCTCATGTCATCCAACTAATATTTAGAAGACATGAAACTTTTGAACTGTGAATTGGCGACTAAATTTTATTTTGAAGAGGACTGCATAAAAAGAATGCAAGACTAGACTTCAAAATTCAGTTTTATTGACTGTATATATAATTGCAATATAAATATAATTAAAATACATAATTTATTTTACATCACAATGGTTAAACAAACCAACAACATACATATATTACAAAGACATATTATTGCACACACCCACTTGCTCAGAAGAAGCAAGAACAGTCTATAGTAACCTCTGAATATCTAGTTTGATTTAAAACCTATTTTGTTAGCAAAATATTAGATCATGCTATATTTATGTTTGAAAATGATATCCATGCACGTGCACATTGGTACAGGAAAAAAGATCCCTAGTTCCAGACATATTCTCAATCTTTTTAAAATTATGCAAAACCAAATTTTTGTTTATAGTAAAACATAATTTTGGATCTTTGCTCTTTGGTTAGGTATGAACATGTAGGACATGACTTGCTTGTCAATTTTGGGCCCCCAGATTTCAATTCATAAAGGAAATGCAGAAGATCTGTTGACTACTTTTTCATAGTTATATCATAATCTAAATACATTAAAACTAAGTCCATTAAACCTTACTGTTCTTCCTTTCTTTCGTTTTTTTTTTCAAGTCAGAATTTGAAAATTTTACTGTCTTTATGATTAAGGATAATTCCAAATCTCGCAAAATTTTTGAAACAATACGATTTTAAGCTAAAAGAAAGCAACGGAAATACCATTAAGCCATTATTGATTAGCGTATTAATTTTGAAATTATATATTAGAAATTAGAAAGTTTTAGTGTTTCAAAAATCTTTTACTCTTCACTATGTTTTTTTTCAAAGTTCTGTATTTTCTGTGAGCAGATTTTTCAAATCAACATGTTTGGACCGGAGTCTTCTCAAAATCCTTTGTAATTTTGATTCATCCCCGAGTAAAGATTCCAAAAATTGTCCCATAAAATGAATTTGCGATTTGGACAAGTGCGCCCATAAATTTAACTCTTCCTCAAAGAAATGTGGCAAGCGACCCAATTTGACAAAGTCCAGAAGTTTTCTCATGAGTAAAGTAAAACAATGTTCAAGTGTAAATCGTTGCCATCTCGGAGAATGATCAACTTGAAAGTCCATTTCGTGTAAGAGTACCATTTTAACATGGTATGGTGTCACTGGCTTCAGTTTCCATTCCAACCGACATAGTTCATTTAAAATTTTCACTGCGTTTCGCCTCTGTTCGTTGTCACCAGACGACACCGTTTTCAGAATGCTCATCTCATTCGTCAGAAAGTTTATCCGCCATTTGCAATCTGAGCCGGGATCTGTGTCATTTTCAAATGGTTTTGCTACATAAAAAGGACCTGTTTTCGTTTCAGCGATTGTCGGGATGATCTCAGCATAGGTCCCCTTCCGGGGGAAAGACAAAACAAGTGAGTATATATCATTATTCTCATATAAGGTAACTTCCGGTATGACAACGCCAATGTCTTCTTCCAGGGGTTCATCCGTTTCAAAATCCTTCTTGAATTTTAAAATCCCATCATCAAACACTTTGTAAAGATTTTCGTACATCTTTTTCGGACTTAGATTTTCGCCATCTTCAGATCTAACCTCTAACTTCCGCACAGTTAAACTAGTTCCGGTTCTTTCCGGAATAGGAAATACAAAATAGCCAGGTTCCCTGCATTCGGGTTCAATGTTACCAACCCCGATAGGGCAGAGGTAAGCCGGGGTATCGTCATTATATGGCGTCCAAGGTGGTATCTCGCCAGCGAATAACGGATCTCCGTTTAAGTTCAAACCATATTTGTTCTTTTTGGTGTACGGCAACAGGTGCATAACGGTTTCACTAAACACATCTCTAGCCGTTTCGAACGCTCTGGATTTGTCATCTAATGATAACTTGTTTAATGTTAGTTTCAGTTCATCACGTGAACGGTTTTCATCTAGTTTTTGCGTGGCCTGTCTGTGCAATGCTGGCAGATAATTGTGACGCAATATCGTCACTCCTAGCTTCGACATTTTTGCCCAAGTCTCTATGAAAGGAAAATTATTTAGATATAATTATGATCAATCATATTTGATTTCATCTCACTGTTTCCATTCATTTGCTCTTTTGAATTCTGTAGGATTTTGCTGTTACCGCTTATTTACTATCCTGAAAATATAAAGAAATAATTCAATCGCATTAAAACAATAGTAAAACCATATTACACTTAAACGTTTATGCGAAACGTTTTGACAAATTCTGTCATTTTATGGGAAAATGTCAACCGATGTTCCACACAAATGTTAGAAGATGGTCTGGTACAATGGCATACCTTACTGAACCTTACCACTGGAACTCATTTGTCATCATATCTAATGCACAACCAAAGTAGGTCGTTTTTAATCAGCAAGGTCAATACTATATAATGAATTTTTTCTTCCATTTTAATGCCAATGTTTGGCTTCAAATATGATTTACATATGAATCGACGCCATTTTTGTAAAATTGCATTTTGTTATTCATTATTCTGGATTAATGACGCATGACCATCGGAATGAATGCGTCTAATTTTGGTGTATACAATATGCATAAACGAGAAAAAAAGTTCAACTCCAAAATCCCAGCATTTATGTAGAAACGCATATGAAATTTTTAAAATTTGGCGGTTCCGGTGTCATATGTGCTATGTGTAGGTCACATGGAAGGAAATTCTATATCGCATATTACATTTTGTTTTGTTACTTGATGTTTCTGGCTATTGTTGAGTAAATATTATTCAACAACATCTTTTCATATCCATTCTATATGTATATATGTGTCGTAAAAATTGCACTTGGTCTTTGATAAGCCGCTCACGAAGGATTCATTAAAATTTGTGAACTTGTGATTCCGTGTATACTAATAGGTTTGTAGTCTATCGTTATTATCAGTTTTATTCGTTTTTTATTTATTTAACAATTTCCCCTGTGTTAAAACGACCACATGCAGTAGTCCTTCAGACTTTTTAAAATGAATCCTTGACTATCTTACAAGTACCATCAAGACTTTACATATACAGTACAGACCTGTCGAAAGTTTAACACTGAGCTAACGAATCAGTGTCAGACCTATCTCGTTAGCTATACAGTACCTAAACGATGTTATTCATTTCTCGTCCGATGTCCGTCCACTGGCTATATATTATATATATATATATATAATATATATATATATTATATATATATATATATATATATATATATATACAGTACAGACCTGTCGAAAGTTTAAAACTGACTTAGTGCCAGAATCGACAGTTCATCTCGGTCCCTCGTTAGCTATACTGGGTATACTGGGACCTGGACAGTTTTTTGACATCTTTTATCTTTTTCTCGTCAGATTTTCGTTCATTTCGAAAGCTTAACACTAACCTAAAGATTTAGTGAAGGGATCGGCAACTTATCTCGATCTCTCGTTAGCTATATCTCGACCGTTTTTCGGTACCTGTTATCTATATATCGTCAAATTTCCGTCCACTAGCTATATATATTTATATAGTACAGAAATGTCGAAAGTCTAACACTGAGCTTGCGAAAAGGGGCCGAAGTTCGCCACAGTGTGGTCAAGGAATGGATAGCTAGTGGCCGAAACGCTGCCGAGAGATAGATAGCAGCTGTCGACATAAACGTAGCTAACGAGGGGCCAAGATGAGTTATACTTTCGACAGACCTGCATTGTATCTCGGCCACACAGCAACCGAGATTTTCGTCAGCTCAGTGTTAAACTCCCGACAGATATGTACTCTATCTTGACCACTTAGTAGCCGAGCTTTTCGTCAGCTGAGTGTTAAACTCTCGACAGGTCTATACCGTATCTCGGACACTCAGTAGCCGAGATTTTCGTTTGCTATATGTAAAACTTTCGACAGGCCTGTACTGTATATCTCGCTTACTCTATCATATTTTAAAACTTGACATTTCATTTGATATATGCTTAAAATGGATTTTCTCTTAAAACTTTCTAATTTAGCCCGTATTATAGATACATTTAGCAGCGATTACTGTGTCGTTCAAACAACACATTAAATTTCAAACTTTAAAACGTCTTTGGTGGCTGTTTTGGAGGATTTATTTTATACATAAACATCTTGAACTTTTAAAAACATTTTTATTCCACAAAGCTTGAGAAATGAGGCTAAGGTTAGAGTTTAGCAGTAAAAATATCGGAGTTGTTTAAAAATGTGTTAAGTTGGTAAATTTTTTAACCTACTAATGTATAAAATTCGAATGTTATATAATGTTACCACCGAGGGGGTTTACATTCGAGGTAGGTCTATAATACATAGATTTAAAAGGTGTTAGGATTCTCTGATTTAAATTTACAAAATGTTCACTGGGATCAATCAACTCAAAAATCGGTTAATGCACATATAATTTTATCATTTCCAAAGCTGTGTATATTGTATTATTGATATATTTTCAATTTAAACAAAATTTTCCAAATTTGCGACTTAAAATAATATAATATGCACTTTTCAAAGGTCTGAAAACCAACCCACAATACTGAATCTAGTCTCAAAAATGATTTCCAGTTGTGCCAGGTGGCACTGATTGAAGAACAAGTTTTTTCTTATTGTCTTCTCTAGGAAAATATCTTATAAATTCAGTTCACATAAATATAGATCATATTGAGACAAACAAATCCGATATTGATATTGAGAGGATTTCTTTTACACGTCAAAATTTACACAAAGTATTCAATTCTGTAACGATTAGCTAGTGCTGCAAAATTAACAATGGATTAGATATAACTACACGTCAGTTTTTTTCAATATAGTTAATAACTTCGCCAACATAAAAGAATGAAGTGTTTGCATCGCCAAAAAAGATTATAATATACAACGTATTGATACTCCTAATGGCAGTTTAATGTTTAACTGTAACCAAGGTACATCATCAGAATTGAGGGAGGAATGTCATTAAGTATAAAAAATATCAATCCGGATTTTATTTACAGAATTATCCACACTCTGGACTTGATAAAAAAACATTATGTTTTGTGACGCCGATGATAAATATATTTATGTATCCTACCTATATTTGTAACTTTTAATGAACAGAACAGATCCCTTCATTTGAATAAAACTTATAACGAAACAAATAATTGAATCAAATACTTATAATATGACTAATTATTATACGTGTACATATTGTTTAGAACATGGCAATATCTCTCAGTTGGCGAATAACTTTGGTTGTTTTTGTGTTGCTATGGATACAGACGCTAATCATTTTTTAATGATCTTAAGGAATCTCAATCCGTTTCATAAGATGTATCAAGCACAACCTGAAAGCAGAGGAAATGTTTTCAAAAACTTGCAAACTTGAAAATACGTGAACCTCCACAAGGGAAGTGAGGTCAGGTGCTCCGGTAGCATAACTTATAATTCTATTCCAGGGCCCAGTTGCAGAACGCATAATCATTAATCATCAATTAAACCATAATTAGTGCAACACTATGTGATTTGCTAATTATGGTTTAATTAATGATTAACTTTGATCAAGCTTTTTGCATCTGGGCCCAGGTCATCATATTGAAAAAGTTTAAAGTTTAAACTTATGATTCAGGGTTAAAATATACAGTCCATATCATGTGCTAGATTATTGATGCTTTGTTCTTTGAAATTAAATATAATGAATTAAAAATGTTTTATTTTTAAAAGTTTTCTTTAATTTGTGAAAAATTGATTCAGTGAAACATATGATGTATTAATTAAGTGATACCCGTTTGTTGGAATTCGTTTGGTCCACAAAATTACACATACTAGTAATATCCAGTAAAATTAAACCAGAAGTTGATGGTTCCGGAACATTAAACATTATCTTGTTACATTTACAATATATTCATAATATTTCAAATTAATATGTTGAAACTTTTCACTTTCAAGTCATAAAAAAGTTTATACAGGTTAAAAGTTGAAAGTTGATGTTATTTTCCAGCGAAATGGAGTTTTTAAATAATAACAAACCGCTTATTATTAAAGCCATGTTAGGTATTTCCGTTTAAAATTTATCTACTCAGTAATGAAAGAGAAAATTGACTTTAACATTGATGGAAAATTGAAATTGAAGTTGTAAATAAATGTACTCACATACAATACAGACTTGTCGAATGTTTAACACTAACCTAACGCATCAGTTTATTTCAACAGCTGCTTTTTGTCTACCTGTCATATACCATTTTTTAACGTATTGAATGATTAATTTTTTTTATTTTTTTTTTTACAAAAGTGTTATATAAAATCTCTTGTTTTCAGTCATTCATGTCTCGACCACTCGGCAGTCGAGTTTCGATTCATTTTCGTTAGCTCAGTGTTAAACTTTCGACAGGTCTGTATATAGTTAACGCCTTAATATATGCGATTTGTTCGTGACAAAAAGGTTACTGTTATTTTTATTTTTATTTCAAAACCTAACGACAGCCATTAATGAACAAAACAGCGTGAATTAATTTCAAGTTGAATTATTATGAAAACTGAAAATGTGTGTAAAACTTACAGATATAGTACAGACCTGTCGTAAGTTTAAATGGGTGTTAAATCGGCACCTCATTTCGACCCCTCGTTAGGTCTTTTTCGACAGTTTTTCGACAAGTGCTTTCTTTCTCTCAAAAGCTTTTCGACAAGTGCTTTCTTTCTCTCGACAGCTTTTCGACAAGTGCTTTCTTTTCTCTCGACAGCTTTTTGACAACTGCTTTCTTTCTCTCGACAGCTTTCGACAAGTGCTTTCTTTCTCTCGACAGCTTTTCGACAACTGTTTTCTTTCTCTCGACAGCTTTTCGACAAGTGCTTTTTCCTCTCGACAGCTTTCGACAAGTGCTTTTTCTTCTCGACAGCTTTTCGACAAGTGCTTTCTTTCTCTCGACAGCTTTCGACAAGTGCTTTCTTTCTCTCGACAGCTTTTCGACAAGTGCTTTTTCCTCTCGACAGCTTTTCGACAAGTGCTTTTTCTTCTCGACAGCTTTTCGACAAGTGCTTTCTTTCTCTCGACAGCTTTTCGACAAGTGCTTTCTTTCTCTCGACAGCTTTTCGACAAGTGCTTTCTTTCTCTCAAAAGCTTTTCGACAAGTGCTTTCTTTCTCTCGACAGCTTTTCGACAAGTGCTTTCTTTCTCTCGACAGCTTTTTGACAACAGCTTTCTTTCTCTCGACAGCTTTTCGACAAGTGCTTTCTTTCTCTCGACCGCTTTTTGACAACTGCTTTCTTTCTCTCGACAGCTTTTCGACAAGTGCTTTCTTTCTCTCGACAGCTTTTCGACAAGTGCTTTCTTTCTCTCGACCGCTTTTTGACAACTGCTTTCTTTCTCTCGACAGCTTTTCGACAAGTGCTTTCTTTCTCTCGACAGCCTTTCGACAAGTGTTTTCTTTCTCTCGACAGCTTTTCCGCCGCTAGCTATATCTATATCTCGACCACTTGGACGCTGAGTTTCTACTCATTTTCGTTAACTCAGTGTTAAACATAAGTAAGTATGTGAAAATATTTTGTCATATATATATGTACGAAGTTTTTATGTTTTTAATGATAAAATTAAAGAAAAATAGTATATGACCGTTTTAACATAAATGTTCATATTTCTGGATTTTCAACGTATTTTCACTTACCTTTAATTGTTTTGTTACAAACTGACTAACTACCTATTTCAATCACTGCCGTCAAGTAAGGATTTGTGAATGCTTTTGTACAAGCAGCCCAAGTATGTACATCTATATTCCAAATCTAAGTTACATTCCTGTTTTCACTGATTATAACAATGTTCCTTAAGAAATGATACATTTGTGACTTGCATTTTGGTTCATTTTGGTCCATTTTCGTTGTTGTATTATGATTTTGGTTGCCCTGACTTTTAAAATTCAAGCTACATGCAATTCAGTGTGCGGCTTTGTAAATACTATCATATGTTGCAACTTCACCTTACGACAGAAATTAAATTAGTGTATCTTAAATAATTAATGTGTTTAATTCAGAAATTAGTGTTGGTTAAATAATTAACGTGTTTCATTTAGAAATAATAATTGGAATTATATTATATATATCTACAGTACAGACCTGTCTAAAGTTTAACACTGAGGTAACGAAACGGGAGATGAAGATCGGCTGTCAAGTGGCTGAGATTTGGATATCTAGTGACCGCCGCAAAGCTGCGGAGGTACAGTTCAGACCTGCCGAAACTTTAACACCGAGCTGACAAAAACGAGTAGGGGAGTCGAAGCTCTACTGTCAATTGACCAAGGTATGGAGGGATAGTAGTCGAAACGCTGCTGCAGAGGTACACATAGCAGCTGGCGAAAGATATAACCGACAAGGGTTCGAGATGAACTGGCGATTGACCACCAATTCGTTAGCTGAGTGTTAAACTTTGGACAGGTCTGTACTGTACCTGTAGGTAAACATTAAACATGCACATTTTAATAACCGATTGATTCATTATTGATACCAATCCGTAATCAAGAAGATCTTTGATTAAAACATTGATTTCTTAGCATGACTCGGTGATGTTTAATTACATTTTCTTATGACATGTCTGTAACAAAAAGAGGGAATTGTTTAACGTCAGTATAGTGTAGTTATGTTCATGTACAATGTTACTTGGAAAATGATGTGTGCCGGACTTTTTGTTTTGTAAATGCAGACGCATTGTGGCGACTGCTTTGTTTACTGAAAGCTTGCACGTTGCTTAGGTTGTTAACGATTTCTTTTATTATACACGACTGAAATTGTCCAAATGAAATCATTTACGGACCTATAAGTAAATAAATAACTTAATATTAGTAAGTAAATAATTTAAAATAACAGTTAGGTTCAACAACAACAACAACAAGAAACCAATTTGTAAGATGCAAGTGAATCTACAAATTTAAGAAAAATACCGTGCCCCCCTTTTCATGTTACGTTGGAGTGTAATCAACGCGATTCAGACAACGTGCCAAATGATGATATTGTAAGCGTGTGGCGTCCTATAGTTCATTTCATTAATTAGATAGCATTGTAACAGTTCAGCTGAAATTACCGTGTAGTCTAGTAGTGATGACTCCAATGAATACATGTATATTATTTCAGAAAACAATTATGAAAATGACAGTGTGTTGTTCAGTGTCTCTTGGGAAGAAAACGTGTGAATAAACGTAATCAACACGAAAACAAAATGGTCCCGCACAAAGCTAGTTGGAATATGTATTTCAGATAGTTTCACTGATACCGAGTGAAAAAGAAATAGGTATATTAATCTGAAACTACTGAACAGACAGATTACATGTACAGTGTATGCATTTTTTATATTCTCGTGTAATCAAAAAACAAACATACTAAGCCATATCCGAATCACAATCCAGAAGCAATGTAAAAACTTTGGAACTGACAAGTTAGGTTACACACGTGAACTTCCATTAGGGAAGTGTGGCCGGGTGCTACGGAAGGGTAAGTACCTCTAGTTTAGCTGTAAATTATTAAATTATTAAATGCTTTAACGTGAATTAAAAAAAGAAAACCTTTTAAAGAATTCTTCAAATTAAAGGGCGTTGAATTATTTTTGAAAGGATTTTGAAATTATAACAAAACCAAATTGCAACCATTGGTGGCATTAACACATTATATGAAAACTGAACAAATAATTTTGGTTTCAATAAAGTTAATCATGTAAATATTTTGACTAACTCACATATATATCCCTATGTCATATCATAATTATATATATATATATTTTAATTTGAAGAGAAAATTTAAAAACGTTTGACATGATGATAATTATTACCCCTTCTTTAAATTAAATCGATTATATTAACCGATTTGATGAATTTTGCTTGTTGTTTATAAATGGAACTGTTATTTTAACTGATTTGATGAGATTTGTTCAATTTTACTCGTTCCTTGTGATAAAAAAAATCAAATTTGATAAAACAAGCAAATTTCAAATTTATTATAAATGGAACTGCGATTTGGTGAATTTTCTATAAAAAATGAAGTTTTATAGCATATATATATGGCCTACCTATACTTGATGTAGTCTCTTCAGTATACGTACGTCTTAATATACATTCCTCCCGACTATGATATTAAAATTGGTATATCTACTTATTTTATCTGGTTATTTTGTTATAAAGTTCATTGTTACCCTGTCGTCAAGATTGATTCAACTAACTGATATAGCTCCTCTTATACAGTACAGGCCTGTCGAGACTCGAAAGTTTAACAATGTGCAAACAAAGGGGAGTCGAAGCTCGGCTGTCTAATGGTCGAGATCGGAGTAGTTTGTGACTGAAAAACTGCCGAAAGATAGATAGCTACCGACATATAGGTAACGAGAAGACAGAGATGATCGGCATTTATTGGTTAGTATCGAGTTAAACTTTGGACAGGTGTGTACTGTATGTGTGTGCAGTTTTAAAGTTATAACCCGGTATTTACCCCTACAACGCTGACAGAGCGATTGGCTTCAGATAGTTTACATACATAAATATGTATCTGACCCTTGTGTGTGATCATTGTAAATACAAACATACAATACAAATGTTACCGATGTGTCTTATAACATCCATATATCAGTATAAAGTACAGGCTTGTCCAAAGTTTTACACCGAATCAGTGCCGAATGGAGTTGAGTAATGGTGTCAAGAATATTTCACTTATATCAAAACGTCGTCAGCTATAGGCAGAAAATTTGCATGTGCGTTGCGCTGATGGCATTATACAACAGAATTCATTATCCTACAAAGCCAACCATGACACAGGGTCTCGTTCATTTTATAAGGAATCGTGACTTTCATTTCGTAACGCGGAGTTCTTGGCGAAAGAACAGTTGCTACCCACTTTCAATTCTTGGGTCAGACCCGACCGGGATTCGAACCAACGACCTCTAACTTACAGAGCAAGCACTCTACAAACTGAGCTACCGCAGTGGTCAGTGCCGAATGGAGAATTCATCCCTGATCGTTGTAAGCTACTATAGTCCGATCACCTTTTCAGTGATGAAAAAACATGTTTTGAATAGGTGGTGTGATTCAAACTTAGATATCTCACTTGATATAACTTCAGTAGACTTGAAATTTCACATATGTTATAAGAACATATTTTTACATATTTTCAATATTTTTTACAAATATTCTCAGCTTTTTTAACGTTTTTCCTTTTAATTTATATGAATAAATTTTAATAAACTTTTTCGATAAAAGTTTGTTGAGAAATAAATACTTGTTCGTTTGCAGTCTTGTTTTAGAGGTAAGTATTTAAAATACTATTTTTCTATCTACATAGTAAAATTTATAATATTCACTGTAGTTGTTGAGTTTTTGGGAGTTAAAATTTAGCAATTAATTTAGAGGTAGCTGTTGTCCCTCTGATATTTTGATATGGCATATTCGACAGCTTCATTCATATAAGCCATTCAGAGCTGAGTTCTGATTGGCTAATACGTATTCACGCGATACGGGTTTATACAGGTGTTCCTATTCCTAACCAGTATACGTCACGGACTAGCCTATTGTACTTGTTTATGAATGAGCGACAGGTGAAACAGCACAAACATGAAAATAAAGAATAAAATTCATTTATTACACTTGTTTGGCCTAGAGCGACACATTTTTTTAATTTAGTGTTTAAAAACTATAATACCTTTAAGCTCATCTAAGAAAACTGAGATTTTTTTCTGAAAAGATGAAGTTATTGGCCATTAAGCATTTTACTACGTGATATGCATCATCTGAACTTAGATTTGCGCTTGGTAAAAACTGGTTTTATTTGATTTTTAGACTTAATATAAGAAATTTAACCAAATTGTTTCAACACATGTTAAAAAAATAACAGATCTACATATAACATTAATGAAATTTGAGGTAAGTAATCGAAGCTCTTTTTAAAGCCACATCGGTATTCATCACTGAAAAAGTGATCGGACTATAGTATATATCGACAGCTTTCCGGCAGCTCAGCTGCTATCTATCTCTCGGCAGCTCTTTGGTCACTTACTATTCATATCTCGACCACTCATGTCCACTATAAGCCACCGTAATATTTATAGTATACAATAGCATACTACATAAAGACATCATCCACTGAATGAATGACATATGCCACTGTATTTAAACAAATAGTCAAAAACAACGGGGTATTGTTACCAGATTGCAACAAATAAATCAGTCCTTATCTAAAGAAATGGGTGATATTGCTTTACCTTTTGGCATCGCTATCAGGAATATCTCATTTGACTTTACACCTTAATCAATTAAGACAATTGGTTAATTAAAAATCTTTTATCTATTATTTATTTATTTATTTACTTATTTATTTACATGTATTATAATTATATCCCCCATACGAAGTGGGGAGGGGGTATAGTGTTCTCTCTCGTCAACATTTTACCACTACAGTAGTTCAGTTGGTAGAGTGCTCGTTGCGTATGCTGAGTGCGTTGCGTGGGTTCAAAACCCGACCGAGATGACCGCAAGACGCTCGACAATTATAAATGAAAGTCACGGGGTCCTTCGGAAAATATCTTGAAACCGATGTTCAAACCATGTCACTACAGAAGCTGTACGATAAAGAACCCGATCTGAACATTGTCCGGAACGCACTGCAAAGGTCAAACGTACTGCCACATCACCTACAACTAGTGACGTCTCAATATAAGTTGAATTTTCTTGACTGGGACGAATAACCTCATTCAATGAAGCCAAAATTTTGCACGTCAGTTTTAATAGTTATTTATTTTTTCGAAACCTTTAAACAAACCTTTATGCAGATGTTTCACTGGCTATTCATATTTTGATCGTGCACATATATGCATGTTTGGGGCTAAATAGGTTTGGGTTCGTTTGCTGGACACTTTTGAAAAGGCATCCAGTTTTAGTTATAACACGTCGTCGTTTATTTTTATGGCATCATAATGGTCAAGACCACTTCTGTATAGCTATCATAAATTTATGCGGCATTTACAATATTGAACAAAAATAGAGCAGTTTGACACCGATTGTCACAGTAAAATTTAGGAGGTAGCCGGCTAAATAAAGATCATAAAACTTATTTTTACACTGGTTTCCCACGGCCTATTTTGATGCGGCGGACATAGACCAATTGTAATTGTCTATTTTAATGGCTGATATCAGGACATACAGATCCAACCCGAAAGTTTGGAGTTTATTCCTGGGCATTTGTCAACTTTAATTTGAGGCATGTATTGACAATACTGCTATTATATTTTAAGAAAACATGCTAAACAGTTAAGTCTTGCTGAATGAATTTTTGACGCACCAAAATTGCCAAAGACACAATTATCACCTTTTGAAAAAAATTGAAAAGAATCCGGCAAATGAAAATGTTCTGCCTTCATGCAACACATGTTTTTAAAAAACTTAAAACCAAAATTAATGCTCAAAATGTGAATCCAAGTCCTTTTTTACGTCGAATGTTACTATATGACAAGACTTTGCACCATTTATGTTTACATGTAGTTTATTGTTTTCATTAATAAAGGTAAAATGTATTTTATTTGAAAAGATGTTATTAGTCGCCAAAGACACTCATTCGTTGTGTTTAGCTCCGTTTTATAGCAATTTTTCAATATTTTACATCATAATATAGTACATACGTCAGTACATTGAATTTTTTATTTTGCAAAAGTTTGCAATTCTTTTACCAATGAACCAAAATTCTTGTTTCATTGCGAAAGTTGTCTATGTGATAGATAAAATTGGTCCTTTGACAAATATAACTTGTCAAAATAAAACAAAAACAAAATGACCATTTCACAAAGCTTTTATAAATTTCTATAAAGTTCGCAAATGTTTGGGTTACAATGCCTTAATGTTATACATTGGCAGAAATTTTAATGATATGATAAACTGTCAGTAAACAATTTCTCGTATATTGTTATCGTGAGAGCTTCCTTAATACAGGAAGTTTTGTTCATTGCATTTCATTTTTATGTTTAAAATAAGTTGTAACTAAAAGATAAATAGGGTCTGTAACAACTCCTTAGAAGTCCGACGCCTTATGAGGTTCACAGATTCAGGCACCAGACGAGGAGTCTTTTTGAAATTAAAAAAAAATGATTTCAAAATCTTACGACAACTAGCAATAGCACAACGTGCATTCAGCCACATACGGTATGCGTTATGTCCATCCGAAACAACTGAACACCTAATGATCTTACTACACGATGAAATCAATTAGGCGTCGAGGTAACTTAACGCGTAATGAAGTTGGACTTCAATTTCATGGTTATTTTGGTGATATGCAGTGATATTGATATGTATGTCTAATTAGGGTTTTATTGGGTAAAAATGATACTAGTATTTTCACCTTATTAATAAGCAATAACACATTTTGTGATATATAGCTTGCAAGATCTTGTCCATTGACAATTTCGAAAGTTTTTCATTTCAATATTTATGCGCGTCAAACCTCTGTTCAAAATGCAAAGTTTTTCCTGATCAGTTTTAACTGCGCGATATAAACTTGATGCATGATTATCGATCTGGATGTGCAATTAGGGTATTGCTTAGCGAAAATGATATTCACATTATCAATAAGTAATAACGTCATTTGTTATATATAGCGTGCAAGATCTTAAATGGAATTATTAAATACAACAATTACAGATAAGATATGGTTAGAGATATTGATATGTAAAAAACAAAAGGTTTTGGTGTCGGGAGACTTATTCTTATGTATGATGGTACACGTTTGTATGGCTAAAGTTCAAGATGTCCCTGTTCTACATGTGACCGTTAACCTTTGTCATCAAGATAAAATTTGACTTATCGTTTAAAATCTAGCATAAACTTACGACGTCCGTAAACACCATGTCATTTTTGGCAAAACATGTTTTGTATTGTAATTTGTATCTTCTTTTAATTACATGGTTGGTATATTGATGGGTGCCACCTGTGCCTTATTTTGTTTCGTCTTACAACTTTTTGGTATATCAATGGTGCCATTCGGTTTCTTATTGCAAATTATTGGCATATTACTGGGTGCCAACTGTGTCCCAATTTGTTTCTTATTGCAAAGTGTTAGTACAATGTATACCACTGGTACCAACTGCGCCCCATTTTGTTTCCTCTTGCAAATTGTGAGTATATCACTGGGTACCAACTGTGCCCCATTTCGTTTTTTCATGTTTTCATTTTTTTAGCATATTATTGGTATAATATAGGGTACCATCTGTGCTGGATAACGTGTATATTTCGTTAAGACATTGTGATACTATTGAGACAAGTTTGATTTGTCGTATCCAGAGGTGTAATTTTAAGTATTTTATGTGGTTCTAACCTCCCCCACCCCATTTATTTCACCATCGATCTCTTACTTAACCCTCATCAAAAATGATCGAACAACCCAGTATAATTTTCATGAAGCAAATTCTGTATATACTGATGAAATGTAAATGATTTTTGTAATAATGGCAAAAATCGTTGTTCAAAACAACTATTTTTGCTAGTACTGTGCCGTATCGCTTGCCAACTTGTATATTTCATCAAGACCGTGTTTGTGATAATACAGAGTGCTATTTGGTCACTTTTGCTGGCTAATTTGTTTGCTTTTCAGTGGATAAATAGGAATTTTATTTTATTTTACATTTTTTACGAAAGTAAGAAAGAAACAATCACTGATTATTTATTTATAATTTGACAATTTCTCCTTCCTTTTTCTCCATCATTGATAAAAGCGACATAACGATGTCCTGTGATGTAGTTCATGGACTGCGAGACCAGAGTAAAACTAGAGAAAGTAAGTTGTTGTAAAACTCTTATTGATACTGATTGCATAAAATTAAGTGGTGGACCCAGAAAGGAGTGGACCTCGGGGTTGGAATCCCCCTTTATATCTGCCCAGAATATTACGTATGCTTGTTTCACTCGCTGGGATTGCAGAAAATTACAGCGTTTCATGCTTCATTCTTCTGCATCGTTGAAAAATTGAGCAACCCTTTGCAAAATGCCCGAGTCCACCTGTGAATATTAACCACCACAGCTGGAAATGATGATGATGATGATGATAGAACATTTCTACAAACAACCTATAGAATTGGTTTGCTCCCGCGAGCGTGTGTGTTGTAAATGAAATATTGTTGTTGTTGTTGTTTTTTTTTTCGATTCAGCCAAAATTGTTCATTTAGATAAGATATCGCTGATGATTTAGAATAATTTGAATCTATGGTTGTTTCGTGTGTGTGTGTGTGTGTGTGTGTGTGTGTGTGTGTTCGTTTGTTGGAAACTGATGTGGTTTTCATTCAGCCAAAAATTTTTCACATACCAAAGAGACGCATGATGATCCTGAACGACAGGGATCTGTCAATAAGCTTACTTATTGTTATCCAGATTACAATAGATCGTCTCACAACTTTCATATACCAGGCTCCTGTTTAACTATCATTCATTCTTAACTAAGATTTTTCCTTATAACTTAAATCATCTGTTACATATTGACAACCTGTTATGGTACTACAAACAAATAGTTTCGACAAAATCAAACTATAGTTATAATAAGAAGCTTTGACTTTATTTTTGAAATAATCCCTAAATATCTTAAAAAATGACAAAATTTTTACAGTTTCAAATGGGAGATATAAGTTAAGGAAAATCTTAGTTTAGAAACTAGAAAAACTGTGAGCCACAAGCTCACAAAAATATCCCCCGCTCCCAAAAATCCATCGGATCAAATTTTTAAATAGGAGATGCACATCTACATTATATCACAAAGATTGTGTGAAAGTTTCATGAAAATCCATTGAAGGGTTTAGGAGGAGTTGCGGATAAGAGATAGGTACCCTAAGGTGTAACGGAAGGACGGACACACAGACGGACACCCCTATCACTATATACCCCCACTTTTAAGTGGGGGTATAATAAAAGTGAAACTGGGACCAGACCAATTTTTATCGGAATCATGTAGTAACAATTTTATACCGTTGGTTAGAATTAATGTAAATTTCAAATTTTAAAATTGATAAGATAATATATAGATGTACTTACCTGGGTAAATCCTTGTAAATCTGATATCTTAATATAGATAAATCGAAACCTCATAAAAATAGGATTAATTCACCGGTTTAAATTTCATCTCTGTAACTGTGTGAAACTTCTGATATATCAATTTGTAACAAAACTTAATAAAGCTTTCTATAAACTTAACTCCATGTGAAACTGCTTTTATATTAATTTGTGACGAAACTTAATAAAGCTTTGTATAAAGTTCGATAAACTAAATTAAATGTGAAACTTTTGACACATGGAGTTGTAATTTAACCTAATAAGTTTGATATAAACTTAATAAAAACTCAAATATTGTTCTGTGTGTTTTTCGTCATATATAAAATAAATGTTTGACAACACTGTATATAAAGTTTTTATTTACTTACACAGCACAGACCTGTCGAAAATTTAACACTGGACTAACGAAAACGAGTCGAATCTCTGGTCGAAATATGGATAGCAAGTGACGAAAAACTGTCGAGAGATAGCATGAAAGTTGATGTCGAAAAACTGCCGATATGTAACTAACGGGGGGTCAAGATAAGCTACCGACTCGGCATTAATTCGAAAGCCGGATGTTAAACTTTCGACAGTCCTGTACTGTATATATACATGTAACGTGTTATATTTAAACAATGCTAAATCTACATGTCATTATAAAGAGCATTTGAATTAATTCAAAAATTAAAAATCAGATAATTTTAAATGCTTACAAAATCAGCCTCGCTTTAGTAAATAGGTTTTGTATATATGAATGATCTATTGTTGCCCCGTCTATTGAATTGTTTAATTTTATTTAAACCGAACAAATTAGTCTAAATGATGTCTTATACTTGAAGTCAAGTGTTTAACCACCCGGAGTATTCAAATAATTTATGATTGAGTACATTCCATGAGAAAAAAATCTTTGCACCAAGTTCAGCCCAATCTACAATCTAACGTACAGGCCTGCCGAAAGTTTAACGCCAGCTCATTTCGACCCCTGGTAAGCTACAATCTGTCTCTCGACATACGTTTCGGTCTTTACAAGTGTCATGTGCTAATTTTGAATTTTTATTAAAACAATGTATTCAAAATCCAGAATCAGCACATGACACCAGTATCAGTGTCTCGATTACCGAGTTTTGACTACTTTTTGCTAGATCAGTGTTAAACTTTCGACAGGCCTGTATTGTACAGAATGATTTGTTTAATTGACTAATGTCGTATCTGCTAAATTTTAAAGACTCCTATCAAACTTTTGTTTTTCCGGTCACTCCGGTTTCCTCGACTATTTCAGAACTGGCCAATCCGATAAAAGCGAAATAATCTTGATTTGGATGTAAAATTCTTTTGAAAAGCGGAGTATAAGATTTTGTAAATGATTCTGATCTGGTTTAAAATAACGTATTATTAGTCTTTTTTGACTAACATTGTTTGTCTTTTTCTGCTGTTATTAACCGACATTGTGTCATGTCCTTAGTTGCTTAGGTTGTTACACATGTTTTTCAGTTACAAATGTTTTCGGTATAACATTTAACTTGTCCCGAAAGCTGAGAGAGAGAAAGAGAGAGAGAGAGAGAGAGAGAGAGAGAGAGAGAGAGAGAATTATGTGAAGAACAAGATAAATAAGTTATATACTGTAAAATGGGACATTTTCGCGTGGGTAAAAATTTCGCTTATTTCGCGCCGAAGAAATTACCGCGAAATTTTTACCCACGCGAAATTGACAACTATACAGGTTTATATGCGATAATATACAGAATATACACCATCTTATATTGGTAACGCGGAAATTATACCCACGGGAAATTCAGATTTCAGAAATCGCGAGATTTTTACCCCGCAAAAATAATCCCCTTTACAGTAACTGAAATTGGAGGTAATTTCAAAACAAAACCCAAACTGAGAAATCCATCTTCTAATAATCATGTGCACGAACAAATACGAATAGCAAATGACGCGTACATCTACTCCACCCAAAGATTGTTTATATGAAGTTTAAAAAAGATCTATTAAACAGTTATCAAAAAGTGACAGACAAAATATTGGTGGAAGAAATGGAGTGAACACCACGTTTAAGGGACATAACAATAGCATTTTTAACATAGCTGGTATGTACCCCCCTCCCTCACCGGTGACTCAGAGGTACCTGGGTTATGTGAACACGGGAGAATAAATTGTTTGTTTTCTCGACTAAATTGGAAATTAAAAGTAAATAATGTCAGGTTTAGGTAAATATATTTTGCAACATAATTTATTTATTTTAGGCATGTCTGAATCAGTTTAGTTGTTTAAATGGGTAGGTAGATTATTATAAAGTAAAATGAACAACAAATTAACTCATTCTTTGTCGGAATATTTTATGTAAAATAGTGGGTCTGTTGATTGTTCATAATTTTAAAATAGAAAATACTGAATGATCAAATACAGTCAAACCTGCCTTAATGTCCATCTCTCTATATAAGGGACACCTGCTTTTAATAAAGGCTAGTACATTTTATTCCAGTTGCTCTTTATTTATATTATTTAAACCTGCATTTAAGGGCCACCTGCGCAGATACAACTAAACCTGCCTTAAGGGCCACTTCTATATAAAGGACCACTGCGTTTAAAGATCAGAAAAATGCACCCCAATTGCTCTTTAGTCACGTTAGTTGAACCTGCATTTAAGAAATGACATTCTGATCATGGTATTTCAAGGGGTAATGAAAGATAGTGTGGCGCGTGGCAAATTCGATGAAGGGCGAAGCCCTTCATTTTGAATTTGGTAGGCGCCACACTATCTTTCATTACCCCCTGAAATACCATGAGCAGAAATGTCATTTCTTATATTTACAATTCTTTCTTTTAATAAATATTTTGAACATTGGCGCTATTTTTCCATATTTGCTCGTGTGATATAGGGTTTTTAGTCATGCAAGATCGGCGTGTCACATGACCACGCGACCCCCTGTGTAGGACATGACGTAATATTGCGGGAAAATTGATACACATCAAGGGTCATGACCCCCATTGTCTTTCATTGGGAATTGAAATACAATTGCTTCTGTATGTTTCATCGAAGACAGGTACAGTCATATTGTAAATATAATATTATAAGGACCGCCTGCCTATTATAAGGACTCTTTTACTGGTTCCCCTAGGAGGCCTTTATAGACAGGTACCTTTATTGTACATAATTTTTCGCGTTGTTTTACTTAATCACCATCTCAATACCTGATAACAATGTTTTGTTGCGTTATGGAACCAGACGGAAACTTATTTTTATAGCACTTTTAAATAAAACTTCAAAGTAGAAATCAAGATCCGCATATGTCAAATGTCATAATTAAACACAAATATACCAATCCATGTCAAAATTACAATCCCAAAAGTAAAGTACAGTAAGATAGCCAAGTCCAAATTGTGGGTTGGTTTTAAAATTTGAGACCTTCCGTGTGTTCAAAAAATAAAATTGATGTAAAACAATTTATCAACTGGAAAATTAAGTTAAATACGCAGATTTTCACCATTGAAGTGAGACGGGGTGCTCCGGAAGGGCAAGCACCTCGTGTCTAGTTATAAACTAGAAAAACTGTGAGCAACAAGCTCATAAAAATACCCTCCTGTTCCCAAAAGTCCATCGGATCAAATTTTTAAATAGGAGGTGCACATCTACAATATATCACAAAGATTGTGTGAAAGTTTCATGAAAATCCGTTGAAGGGTTTAGGAGGAGTTGCGGATAAGAGATAGGTACCCTAAGGTGTAACGGAAGGACGGATGGACACATGGACGGACACCCCTATCACTATATACCCCCACTTTTTAAGCGGGGGTATAATAAGCTGTTACGTGTAAAATAACAATAAGAGAACAAATGCATAATTAAAAGCACGAAGTTTTTTTCCGATTTGGTATCCCGCTTTCTCTGTTTGTAAGTGCCTTTATCCAGACATGTAGGCCTTCAAAGTCGTGGCATAGGTAAGATAACCCAAATGGCTGAAGTAATTTGAATGCCTCTCATAAATTGAAACCATGTTGTCATTATGTCTAGTTCTCATTTCGTTAACTTTTATTATCAGTTTTGTTTCGGCCTTTATGTTCCATTGTAAGACATTTCTTAATTCCTAGACCTACTAACAAGTATAGTACAAACCTTTAAAAGTTTGATACATGACCTAACTATGAGGAGCCACAGCTCGGTTGCCGAGTAGCCCAGATAGAAAGCTACTAGTGACCAAAAAGCTGCCGAGTAGGTTCCAAGATATAGGTAAAAAAAAAAAAAAAAAAAAAAAAAAAAAAACCAACCAACATACTCATCCATGTCCGAATCACAATCCAACAAAACAAACATACTCATCTGAATCACATGTCCGAATCACAATCCAAAAGCAAAGTAATAACTTTGAAATTGACAAATTAGGTTAAGCACGTGAACTTCCACAAGGGAAGTGAGACCGGTCGCTTTTGAAAAATTGGTGAACTTTATAGTCGTTCTAAGTTACATTTGAAACATTCAAGCGGGATAACTTCATCATTGCATTTGCATTAACAACATTGATACATGTTTATCCAGAGTATATGCTCTGCGCTAGAAATTTCATATAACTTCACATAAATGATCTTTATGTTGCAAGAATGTATAATGACCAAGGTCAAGTCATGCATGGTGACAATAATTGTGTCAAGTTTGGCAAATTGCATCGAATGAGCATTAAGTTAAGACCGAACACGTATCACACAGACAGACAAAAGCGTAAATTCTTGTATAATCCCTTCAAAATCAGTTTGCGGGCGTATCATCCTTTACATTGCTAATTTGGACATTAAATATATATTAACCAACAAAATTAATTTTTATTATACAAAAATGATAGATATTAAATACAATGTTAATTATTTAACAATCATAACTTTTCAAAAAGTTAAAAAAACCAAAATATTCATTTATAACGTAACCATAGTAACAAATATAAAATGGAATGTTAATAATTTAATAATGTATATACCGTTAAAAAAATGAAAAATTAAATACATGTACAAGTTAATAAGCTGAATGTCGCTTACATTAATGTTTTTTTTTGCTTACACAAAATAAAGATTTTGTAACACAAATTGTAACACAGCATAACATCTTCCTTGGAAGAAACACATCTGGATGGCCCAGCTGGAACACAGCCAAAGCAGTTGCAAAAGACGGACGGAAACCAGAAATAGAATGATAGTGATGCAGCCTTATGAGCCTTCTAGCGAAGAGAGCGACGTTAAGGTAAGGATAACATCGTCCTTGCAGTTGGTTACTCTATCACGTTAGGTGTTGTCATCGATGGTGTCGTCATCATCATAGCTGGAATCCTGTTCTGTGTTAATAATTTTGTGTCATGTCACTTTCATCTGGCTACTTGCGATTGACATTTCCAGATACAAAACGTATTATTATACCTCATTAGAAAAATACGAAGCTATCTGTAATTTGATTGGATCATTAGGTCATGTGATCAGGGTGGAGAAAACATCGTGTATCCCTCTGAAAACATCATATCCCATCTCTTCGGAACACACCGTGACGTCACAATGATATGATGGAGAATCGATCTTGACGTTCTAGCGTTTGCCTCCGATGAGTTCCGATAAGAGAAAAAGCAATGAATCGGAGAAGGACTGATGTTTTCAGACGCCTTTTTTAAAAATATTTTCTTTCTTTTTGTCTTTCTTATTACCATGGTTATCTTTCGGTATAATAAACAATTTATTGCCTTTGTGTGAGGGAGATATGAACATTTGTTCACCCTTAACAAGTCACATTTCCCTCGGGCTATCACCCTCGGGAAATATGACTTGTTGGGGGTGAACAAATGTTCGTATCTCCCTCACACAAAGACAATAAATGTATATTGTTATGATTATTCTTTATTCATTGTAACAATGTCCGTTTTGTCAAACTGCAAACAGCATGTCTTCTTCACCAGTATGTTTTTTGTTGAATCTCAATTTTTACTTTTCAACATGTCTAACACTTCTTTTACCTTCAAAGACATGTAAAAAGACGTATAAATGATAAAATAGATTTTTAGAGTTATTTGGTAAAATAAGTTTTGAGTCTTCTACTATTTTCATTTCAACATCTTAGAAATAAACTTTAATTTTACAGAAATTTTGTTCCAGCACCGATAAGAATTGAATTCCGGAAAAGGAAGTTTATTTCGACACGTCCGTCTTAGTACTGCGATATTAAAACAGGTTTAGTAAGCAAAACCTTGTTAAATCTGGAGAGAAGACTGCCAAATCATTCAACTACACATACAGATATATAGATTGCGTTCTGACTCTTAACAATCCTAAATTTGTAGACTATGTAAATGCCATTTTTCCTAGTGAGCTTGAAATAACGAGTACGACTGATTCTTCAAGTTCTGCTTCATATGTAGACTTATACCTCAATTATGACGCCCACGAAAGGCTGCATTTGAAATTTAATGACAAAAGTGATGACTTCAATTTTTCTAGTGTCAACTTTCCTTTTAATGCAGCAATATACCTGCTTCTCCTGCTACTGATGTATTTGTTTTCTAACTTATACGCTACGCTAGAACTTGTTCTCAATACGGGGACTTTGTGCAAAGAAGCAGGCTTCTTGCAAATAAATTGTTGACTCAGCGATATTGCAAGCCTAGGCTTATCAAGGTCCCCAAAAAGTTTTATGACCGTCATCACAGTATTGTTGATAAGTTTGATGTCTCTGTGTCAAGGATTGCCCTGGATATATTTGACGTCCCATAGTTCCATGTTCCTTTCACACAATTTTTATTACACACGTGGCCGGTGTAGCTAGCTATACAGGAGGTGCTTACCCTTCAGGAGCACCTGGTCTCACATCCTTGGTGGAAGTTCACGTGTCTAACCTAACTTGTCAGTTCCAAAGTTTTTACTTTGCTTCTGGATTGTGATTATGACATAGATTAGTATGTTTGTTTTTGATGTACCAGCAACACGCACCAAATGAAACACAAACATGCAAGTCAATGTAAAAAACACAATCCCAAAAGAAAAGTAAAAATTTTGAAAACGCGGAATTTAGGTTAAACATGAACTTCTACTAAATAAGGAAGTGAAGACGAGTGCTTTAGAAGAATAAGCACCATCTGTCTGGCTAACAACTCCTTTCAAGTTTAAAAGTCAAAAGAACATGGAAATATAGAATGTAAAATAAATCGAGGATAATATTAGAAAATGAGACATATTTTTTAAAAACAGTGTGATAGCGTACACATTTTAAGGGCAATTGTAGACCTAGGCTTGCAATATTTCCGAGTCGATAACTTATTATTAAATGCTATAAGTATTGGTAAGCAGTATTTTTTGTTGTATAAATGTCCCGTGATAGGAATGAGCATTATTTATGCATACCAGCTGTGAAACAAAAACAGTCAGGGTCCAGATAGACAAGTGAAATGAACAACAAGTCCCTATGTGGAAGATAGATATTGAAATGAATGCAAGATCATATGTAGTTGTATTTAAGTGGTTAAGTGTGTGTGTGTGTGTGTGTGTGTGTGTGTGTGTGTGTGTGTGAAGAGAGAGAGAGAGAGAGAGAGAGAGAGAGATTACCTTAGGATCATTGCTATCTTTTAGCTTCTCTACTACACTTTGCTGAAATAAGATAAAATATTGCCTTAAATGTTGAATACAGTTTTTAGATTCTATCCACAATTTTAACCAACAGTAAAACAATTACCAGACAATACCTTCACGGAACACATTCTTTCAAATGAAACATGCAGGACCACAATACTGCAACTTAAGAACATAAAATCTGATGTGTAATGAAAACTAGCACTTTCAGTCTTGAATACATATCTGTTCTCTCCTTGAATTCTAAAGTTTAATAGTGAGCGCTGACGGATAACAGCTCCTCTCGTCACTTTAGCCCCAATCTTACTAGGGGCAGATCCTAGTGTGAGGGAGCATGCCAGTGGCTTGCCAAAGGTCGGTGGTTTTCTCCAGGCACTCTGGTTTCTTCCATAATTCCTGAATATACGGCCTTGATATAAGTGAAATGTCCTTGACTTAGACGTAAGATACCAGACTTAGACGTAAGATACCATTACTCCACTCCATATGGATTCACATTCTCCTTAAACTTACAAGCATTGCTTCTTTCTCTTTTACCACTTCTTTCAATATTCTTAATTCTGCCTTTTTCTGTCTCTGTAAGAAATATTGTAACATCCTGTTTATAATCTATATTTAGGGCATTTATATTGTTTTCAGTTTCCAAAAATGTTTACACAAAGATAACTCTTATTTCTTCTTAATGGTTTAAAGGAAGATAACCGTGTCTTTCACTTGCGTTGTTCAAAATAAAATATCAGCCTTCATAGCTTTTTCACATTGTTATCGCGACTATATTTTCAAGAGGCGAAGTCTATTCTGTTTTATATTGTTAACGAGTCACCCTTGATATATTGAGCCCTTTTAAATGCAACAAATCCTTTCAGTGTAAATCTGGTTTAGCAGACGTCGAGGATTAAAATAAGTTTTCACTGTATGTAAATGAATAATATACTAACCAATTTGTCATGTTTAATTTTTTTCCTAATTCGAAGTTCTTTTATTTTCTCTCTCTGAAAAACAATTTTATGAAATAAAGTTATATCACTACTCGATTATTTCAACATTAAACTTCCAAATAAGCACAAACATACCCAAGTCACGGCTAAATTACAATTGCAAAAGACATTAAACTTCCTAATAAGCACAAACATACCCAAGCCACGGCTAAATTACAATTGCAAAATACATTAAACTTCCCAATAAGCACAAACATACCCAAGCCACGGCTAAGTTACAATTGCAAAATACATTAAACTTCCTAATAAGCACAAACATACCCAAGCCACGGCTAAGTTACAATTGCAAAATACATTAAACTTCCTAATAAGCACAAACATACCCAAGCCACGGCTAAATTACAATTGTAAAATACATTAAACTTCCTAATAAGCACAAACATACCCAAGCCACGGCTAAATTACAATTGCAAACACATTAAACTTCCTAATAAGCACAAACATACCAAAGCCACGGCTAAGTTACAATTGCAAAATACATTAAACTTCCTAATAAGCACAAACATACCCAAGCCACGGCTAAATTACAATTGCAAAATACATTAAACTTCCTAATAAGCACAAACATACCCAAGCCACGGCTAAGTTACAATTGCAAAATACATTAAACTTCCTAATAAGCACAAACATACCCAAGCCACGGCTAAGTTACAATTGCAAAATACATTAAACTTCCTAATAAGCACAAACATACCCAAGCCACGGCTAAATTACAATTGCAAAATACATTAAACTTCCCAATAAGCACAAACATACCCAATCCACGGCTAAGTTACAATTGCAAAATACATTAAACTTCCTAATAAGCACAAACATACCCAAGCCACGGCTAAATTACAATTTGAAAAGACAAACCAAATTCCGAAAATAACAAACCAAGTACCACACCTGAATTGCCACAAAGGAAGTGATGTTGTGTGCTCCGCAAGGGTAAGTAACTCCTGTCTAGCTAGCTTCACTCGCCGCGTGTGAATCAACGTTAAATATAAGGAAATGTGACATTGTGGCGTCAAATTCATTACATTTTTTACAAAAATTGCTGCGATCCATTAAAACTGATTTTGCCTATTTTGTGCTTAAAGTCATACGTGTAATTTAGCACTGCACATTTGACAGGTATAGAATAGATATCTTATAAGAAAGCCATTTTGTACTTTTTGTTTACAGCTGCATACTAGTATATGCAAAACTTATAATGGGTTCCATTATATTTTAATCAATTGGAAGGAACGAAAAGACAAGACCTGAGTTTTAAGGTCATGTTTATTTAATCCAATAAAAAGCAGTACTTACCAGTGCCTCAACATCTTCATTTCCACTTTCGTCGCCTATACTTAAATGTTGTTCTTTACCAAAAACTAAGATTATAAGTTGTGATGTCTCTAAATAATCTAAAAACTAAATAAAATAATTACCTATTAGAAGTTCTCGGAAATTCAGAGGTACAGAGTACATTGTCTGCTTTTAAGCTGAAATGGTCTTATTGTTTTGTATTTGCTTAGCTTAATTTGGCAAAATACATCTTAGTCCTCTGTGTATTTTTAAACATCTTGGACAAAAATTGGTTTCACAATTTCTGTTTACGCACTACTGATGAGGGATTTTATTTTGAAACGACTGTCTAGTGCTGTAAAATTAAAAATGGTATAATTTGTAATTTTATTCACTTACATTTTGGGTAACATTGGTCTGTTTGTATTGTTTACAAAAGTTATAATTTGGATTTTGACCAGATTTTGTTTCCGTTTGTATATCCTCAGCATCCATATAAAAACTGTACTGACACCAAGTCTAAAATGAAGAATAAATAGGTAGTATTATCTAACTGCATATGGAGGTTACATAAGAAAGTAAATATCTGAATGTGGACCGATTTTGATTTGAGACACATATTGTTTTAACCAGCGATTCCAACATAATGCAATAATTCAATTCCCCTTTGTTTCAAGCAATTCTTCTGTTATGTTTGCATGAATGGATTGGCTCTCAGTGATATCACCTTATTAAGAATGACGCACAGAGGCATTTCAATTCCCACGCCATAACGATTATTTTTTACTTGCTACGGCTATATTGTTATTTAAATTGTTGATTTTTTGTTGAAAAATTCAATTCCTTAGAATGAATTATAAGAAATGAAGTTAATTTTTCTTTTTGTTATGGAAGTATGAGATATTTATACATTGCACACGTATCATACTAGTAATTCGCTACGCGAATTTTTCAATGTGCAAAATGTCCAATTCTTTCATACTTCCATAACAAAAAGGTAAAATTAACTTCATTCCTATAATGAATATAATACAAATCCTTATCAGTTTTATTTAAAGTACATGCCCCGGTTTCACAATCATTCCTTAGCTAAGATTTTCCTTAACTTAAATTTAGCAAATTTTTTTAATCTCTTAATAAAACTACTGATGAATATTTTTGCCAAAATTAAATGCAAATGTTTTAATCTAGAAGTGATCTTAAAAATGACACCTTAAATTCCTCAATATCTTGAAAATTAACAAAGTTATATCGATTTGAAATTTTGCAATATTTAAGTTAAGGAAAATCTTAGCTAAGGAATGATTGTGAAACCGGGGCCAGGTTTAGTAATGATTACAACCACTTTATCTTGTATCTCTGTTTGTCGACTAAGCATCACCGAGGATATTGTTAAACCAGAAGGCAATACATAGTATTGTCAGATAAACATTGTTTAAGAATTATCTGCTTCTTAAATTTTATTTATTTCTCAAAAACCTAAGCTTTGCTTAAAGTATGGTGAAATTGGTAAAATAAATTTTGGTCTTTCTATTGTTCTCATTTTAACATTGCAAATATTTTGGATTTTAGTCCGAGCACTACTAATGAGGAATCTTATTCCGAAACGGCCATCTTGTGTCGCAAGATTAAAATAGGTTCGTAATAATTATAAAACCAAAAAACTATAGTTGACTTACCTGGCTATATTTCGTCGGTAAATCAGAAGCTTGTGTTATTTTTATTTTAAAATTTAATTCATGACCCAACTGCAAGTACACGAAATGAGGTATTATATTTTTTTTTACAATAGAAGAACTTGCAACTAAAAACTATGTACTTCTGAACAGCCAACTCAACCGGGAAACAAATCAAGAAATAAAAACGGCCAAACAAATAACAGACAAGCACACCAATGATTATTGCTGTAATAGCTTAATGTCCAGTAATGTGATTGTAATACTCCTGGAGGGGCCTATGCAACTCCAACCCTGCCTTATTTACAACGAGCAGTTCCAAATGAACTAAAATGAAAATAAAGGCTTATTAAACTATCCAATGAACCAGCAACCACATATTAATAAGAAACTGTTCATTAGGACCAGTCGTTTGGACCAGTGATTAGGGACGAAATTTATGAGAATTGTGTCAAAAATATTAATCAAATTCATCAAAACCAAAACATACATTTATCCCTTCGAATTTGATTGAATATATATATCTACTAAAAACAACAAGTTATGAGTAATTTTCTTATAACACAATAAGTGTTTCGAGTGTAAAACTTCATTATCAAAATAAGAATACCAATCTATGTCCAAATCACAAACCAAAAGCAAAATAAAACCTTTGAGACTGGTAAATTAAGTTGATTGAACACGTGAACTTCCATCAGGGAAATGAGGCCTGGTGCTACGGGAAGTCAAGCGTCATCTGTTTTGCTAGCCACACCTGCGATGTGGTTATGTATGTTACTTACCAAGTTCATAGGGTCTATATATTCGTTTATTTCTTTTCCATCAGCATTACAAGGAGTTACTAAAACATTTATATAACCGTTTGTTTTAGTAGAAGATATAGAGTATTTATCCTCCGTCTTATTCATATTAGCTAGATTTAACAAAGGAACAAAGGCAACACCTATTATAGTTGAGGAGTCCGGAGGTTCAATAAACGGATCTTCTGCCTAAAATAAAATCACAAAACCGATAAATTATCAGACATCAAATTAAAATAACAAATGAGGAGAAAGTATAAGCAAAACATATTTCCCCTGCTTGCACATGACTAAAATTCCTATCAGTTTACATCTACAAGTTTTTGTTCATGGTCCTTAAGAGTTTTATGGTTATTAACCAGGAAAAATAAATTATTTATCTGTATTTTAAGGCAGCTTAAGCCGTTTCTATGTGAAAAGAAATCCAATAGAAATGTATAGAAATAAACCAGCTACAAAATATTGGCAAAAACCTTTATCTTTCGTCTGATCGTAGATGACCATCAAGGACGTCATGATTAAGTCTTCAATATGGCACAAAATGTTTTCAATAGAAGTAACTATACTAATGCAGTTAAAAAGTTTTCCCGAGGATATCACAAATTCAGTTGGCAATAATTATCTATTATTGTCAGAAATATACTATTGTCTAAATTTGCTGCTATTTAAAATCTGAAATTTCTCAAAAACTAAGGTATACTCTCTCATGTTAAGTATTTCCTTAGTTAAATTAAGCTAAATTTGGTAAAACATATTTTTGACCTTTTGGTATCTTTTCAACATCTTGAAAAAAGGTTTTGGTTTCACAATTTTGGTGCAAGCACTACTGGGGAGGAATTGTAATCCGAAACGGCTATTTAGTGCTTTAAACTTAAAAACTGATATAATACCAGTATGTAATTTAATGCAATTTTAGGATATAATGCAAGTTTGGTTGATTTCTTCTTCATTTAATTTAATTCATGATTCATTATTTTCCAGCCCTGGTGCAATCACTTCTGTGCTTGTGGAAGTATAAATTGATGATAATTAAAATTTTATATTCTTTTATGTAATCATTTCTTAAAGTGTATGTCTTTTAATTCAATATAGCATACCGCGTCTTCTTGTGTTTGATCTTTGGATGATTCTGGTGCTTCAACAAATTTTCCGTAAACGGTACTCATCATTGCAAATCTATCGTAAAAGTCTCCTTCACTCCATAAAAATTCTGATTCCTTGTTATCAATATTACACCAACCCTGTACGAATATCTGATAAAAAGAAATTTTGCTCGAGTCAAATAATAGCTGATATATATCAATTACCAAAGAGAAAAAGGTTAGGAAAAATGAATCCAACCCATATCCCTATCATGTACAATCTTTAAAGCAAAGTCATAATTTTGCAAAATGTCACATTAACATATGAACCTCCACCCAAGGAATTTAGGCCGGGTGATTCAAAGGGGTAAGCATCTGTTAAACTAACAACAACGGTCACGTGAAAAATCAAATCAAGAACTAATGGAACATGTAACTATGGACGTTGTATATATTCAAGATAATATTTTTATATAGAGATATCATACCTAACAACAATATAGTGATCGCGCCCGGAAAAAATTCTGAGGTCTCTGACAGGACCAGCCCGCAATATACCCTACTACACAATTGATTTGCAGATGAAGTAGTGTGTGCGATCACATGAAACACGTGAACGCCCACCAGGTAAGTAAGACAGGGTGCTCCGGTAGGGTAAATACAAAAAATAAACAAGACACATACATGACACATATCCTTTTCTTCACCTAAACTAACGGCTGATATCAGTATAACATCAAATGTTACTGGACGATTTAGTTCTTTTGCCATGCCATTTGCTTCATTGACCGTTTGTTCCAACTTTACAATTTGTTCTTTCAAGAAAATATCGCCTATAACAAGATAAAATACAATGTATTTATATTAAGAATAAATAAGCTCAAATTATATTTTGCAACAATAAAAAATTTTAAAAATTAAGCTGAAAAAGTAATTCAGGTTGGCTGAATTTGACCATGTTTTAATCACGAACCAATGCCAAGCATGTCCGTTTTGTTTTATATTTAAGATTCCCAGATACATCTGTACGAGTCGAGATATTTTATAAGTTTTAGTTATTTCGATCCTTTTTGTAAGTCTACAGGTCGACGAATCATGATCATGGTTTTCTAAAAATTAATTTGTGTCTGCCGTCTTTAAACTTTATTTTATTGGTATGTGATAATTATAACATATTATATCAGTGTTAATTTTATAGCACTAGACGGCCGTTTAGGAAAATAATTTCTCATCCGTACCGCTTAGACCAAAATTGTGGAACCAATTTTTTTGAAATGCTGAAAAGATACACAAAAGGACTAAAATATATTTTATCAAATTTAGCTAACGAAAACCTTTGCATATGAGGGAGTATAACTTAGTTTTTTTTAGGAATTTGAGATTTAACTAGCAACAGATTATTTCTGACAATAATACACAACTATTCCCTACCGAGTTTGTGAAGTCCTGGGGGAAACATCAATTTTGATAGAACTTACCACTACTTAGATAAATCTCTACTTCTGCATATCGTGCTATTTCTCTTTGTGCGTAGTCAAAAGTAACATTTTCTATTATCCTATCTTGAGCTTTTTGTTCAGCCTCCTGTTTTGGATGTTTAAATACAAACAAACCTAGACTGTTGACGCCGAACACAATTCTGCGAATAAAAATTATAATTATGTAATGAAATAATTACTACAAAAATAATATATTTATCTCTGAAACGAATTGTATACAGAACGAACTGTTAATTTCTGTAATACATTTGATTTGATGAGTACCTGTCGTTATGGTTCAGTTGGTAACTTTCTTTATCTCTAATCTTCCTACCATTGACGTGTACATCTCCACCATAGGGGATGACAGTTACAATATCATCCTTCATTTGTAATGTTGCATGTTTTCTCTGTATGCTGAAATGAAGGGGTATGGAAAGTTTAATAGGATATATTGGTGCAATGTACGTTCGAATATCAATTTTAATTTTACATGTGACGGATCTAGCTAGCTAAATAGAAGGTGCTTACTCTTCCAGAACACCCATCCTGCTTTTCTTAGTGGAAGCTCGCATGTTAAACTTAACTTGCTAGTTTAAAAGTTTTTACTTTGTTTCTAGGTTGTGATTTACACATGGATTGATTTGTTTGTTTTATATTACAGGTAAATACTGATAGTTACCAACAGGATCATATAAGCTTGGCAATATGAAAAGAGTTCAAAATATTCGCATTACCATTAACCTATGTTTTGTTGACGCTATTATCTTTTTTTAACACCACGCCTACATACCACGGTGTCATTACACATTACATCAAAGATTGCAATGTTTTTATTTTGTTCTGTCATTAGATTCATTGTGGCGTGTTAATAGTTACCGGCCTATAGCTATGCTCAAGCTATTCGAATATGTAAATTCAATGTAAGACAAATATGGTGATAATTCATCCGGCCTCACTTCCCTGGTGGAAGTTCACGTGTCTAACCTAACTTGTCAGTTTCAAAGTTTTTACTTTGCTTCTGGGTTGTGATTCGGACATGAATAAGTATGTTTGTTTTTTATGTTAACTAAACAGAATTACCTCGGCCCAAGCAATATAACATCCGGTTTTTCTGCGGTTGATGATCTTGGGTTTCCAATTACTAACGGCGAATCTGAAATTATAATATTAGGAAATGACCTAGATAAAGGTATTGGATTGATGATGTTTAAATTCAATGCAATATACAGGTCCAACCCATAAAAAGTCTCCTTAAATAAAGGTTATATTTGTACACCAAAGATTATTTTATAAAAACAATTTGACAATTTTTTTCAGTAATATTTTAATATATATAGATATACATGTAAATGGCAAAGTAACTGATCTATCAGACGCAAGTTTTGAATCACAAAAAATGTTAGACACAGCTATTTCCCTTTATACAAACCAGAAGGAAATACCAGATGCTTTTGAGTAAGAGCTTCGGACACTAAGGAACATGGCGATGCTAAAAAATGTTAAAATTTACTGGAGTAAGTTCGCGTGTTTTGAGATTGTGATTTTAACATATTTTGGTATATCTCATTTTGATTATTACCCGGAACAATTGGCTTTGTAGTGAACGTATTTAAAATAAAAAAATAATAAAACGCTACTTATGATATAAAAGTTTGACGGCTTTCTTAATTCTTGTTTAGGTAGCAACGAAATGCTACGTTTGAAAATGTACGACTAACGTGATGACTTCAGTTTTCCTATTGTCAACTTTTCTTTTCTATGCAGCAATATACCTGATTATAGTGTATTTGTTTCCAACTTAATACACTATGGCAGAGCTTGTCCCACTATGAGAACTTTATACAACGAAGCAAGCTGCTTACAAATAAATTAATGACCTAGAGATATTGCATCCCTAGGCTTATCAGAGCCCTCAACACGTTGTTTTTTTCTACAATATTGTTGGTAAGTTTGATTCTCTGTGTCTAGGTTTGACTGGATATGTTTGACGTCCCATAGTTTCATGTTCCTTTCACTCAATACTACTACATACGTGGCGGGTGTAGCCGCAAAACAGAAGGTACTTACCCTTCCGGAACATCTGGCCTCACTTCCTTTGTGGAAGTTCATGTGTTTTACCTAGCTTGTCCGTTTCAATGTTATCACTTTGCTTCTGGATTGTGATTTGGACATGAATTAGTATATTTGTCTTTGATTCTATAATTGGATTCGAGAACTACAAAATATTTTGTCAATGATATTTTAATATTTACTGAGACATCCTTATATATTTATCAGACGTGATTTTTAACATAAAAAATACCAAAGGCATAATAATCTCCGAGAATCAAAGAAAAACGTACCCATCCATGTCAAAATCACTATCCCAAAAAAAGAAACATCTTTTCAACTGACAAATCAGGTAAACAAGTTAACTTTCACCAGGGAAGTGAGGAAAGATGCACCGGAAAGGTAAGCATGTTCAGCAAGCAGCTACAGCCGCCACTTGCGTAATAAAAATTTGAGAGTGAAAGGTACATGGAACCATAGGATGTCGGATATATCCAGGGTAATACTCGACACAAGAGCATCATACTTATCAACAATATTATAATGACGGCCATAAAATTCGATAATCTGGGTTTGCAATATCCCTGGGTAAACAATTTATTTGTTTGCTCCGTTGCTTCCCGTAGTGGAACATGCTCTATATAAGGGTTTTTGTTTACATTTTAGTAGTGGTTTTGATCCATCAAACAATTTTTAAGATCCATCTTACTATATAAACTTAAATGCAAGTTAGGGATTCGTTGCGTTTGGTAAATTATGACACTATACCTTCTTTGATTGAGTAAGAAACCTTTCCTGATAACGACGAATCTTCGTGAAGATTTAGGATATACGGTACACTGTGAATACGAGGTTTTTCTTTTTTCACCTCCTAAAAAAACATTTTTACAAGTGTGTATTAAACGTCACTTTCATTTATCACCTTTTGTGTATTGGCAAAAAATTTCCTAAATCATCATTTTAGTTCCAAATCCTTTGCATACTCTGTTTATGTAGGTTTTATTCTTTATAACCATCTACATCACAAACATCTTGTGAATATGTACCAATTTGCTGTCATTAGTTTATTATAACCTGGTGTTAAGACAGCCATTAAACCCAAAACAATTTTTTATGTAATCATTTATGATTCCGTTTCAAAATACGATAGAAAGCCTTTATCATCTCTGATTTCATTGGAAATGTTCATCAAGTAGGTCATAATGGATCCATCAATACAGCATAAAGTGTTTTCAATCACAATAGACGCCCCTATCACTGAGGTTAAAAGTATATTATAAAGGGCAAAACTGTTATTGAATCCTTTGACTCTAAACTAAATGGTATAATACTCATCACAGTAAAATCAAAAACTTACGTCTTTAGAAATATCTTTGCCAGTTGATATTTTCTCGCCAGTTAATCGTTGTTTTATTTCATTAATCTGTGAAGAAAAAAAATAGCATTCCATTAGATTTTTCAATGAAATATTCAAATGATGCAAATATCTGTTCAAAGAGAAAGACACACATCACATGTACAAAACGGGTAAAGCCACATGTGTTGCAAATAGGTTGAGAAATTGAGAAATGCGAAATAGATCAAATGATCTTTTGCAATAAATTGAAGGAGGTTTTAAAAGGCAACACTGGAAAAATAGATTTAAATGTGGCGGATGTAGTTAGTTAGACAGGAAGTATTCAACAAATGCTATTTTCAATGTTTTTACTTTGCTTTTGGGATTGTGGTTCGGACATGGACCGATTTTTTTCAGTTATTCATGGGCAAAATAGTGTAGCGATAAGTGAGTTTTTTACAGAAATTATAACTTACTTTAACTGTATTTCAACTTTTGAGTAAGCAACTTGAATACTTACATCAGCAGTATAACAAACTAGACTAGTTGTTAATCTTTCGATGTTTGATTTTAAATAGAGGGTTAAGTACCTAATTAGGTTGTAATACTGTAATGAAACAAACCTTTGTCTCCTTCTGTTTTATATTTTCTTCAATCTGTACAACTGAATTAAAAAGTACATAATTATTTATTAAATTATTACTTAAATTTTAATTTTGCTGTTTCGAAATAAAGTTCCTTATCAGAAATTGTGGATATCCAAATATTTAACAATAATAAAAATAATTATAAACAAAATTAATAAGCAAACCATTTTTATGAACAATATTTACTTGACAATATTTTATTTTTATATTTTATATTTTTGAGCCCAGTGGTTTGGAAATTGTATCGTCCACACCCAGAGCAATATAAAACAGTAAAGAAGAGAAAAGAAAACACAACAACACATTTAAAAGCGTTTAGGCCATTGTGTATAAAACTCCGGTTTTTGATATGCATTTAACTTTTTGGCATCTAATTAGACCATTCCGTGCGGAAAGAACCTAAATTAGAATGTTAAATCAAAAACAAACATACCAATCAAAATTGAAACTCTAATACAAATGAAAACTAAAAACTTTAAAACTTGCAAACCAGTTTCAACATGTGAACTTCCACGAGGGAATTAATGTCGGGTGATCCGGAAGGTTAAGCATCTCCTGTTTAGCTAGCTACACCCACCACATGTAATTGAACATGATACTTGGAACACAAATATATGCAGAATAATGTTGGATATAAACAAAAAATACTTAACAATTTATTAACAGCTTGCTTCGCTGCATATAGGGTTCCCGTAATTGCCAAATGATCTACTATATACTGTATTATCAGTGAAACAAATACACAATAAGCAGAAGAAACAGGTAAACTGCTGCTAAATCAACTGACCAATGTTATCACTAATCCTTAAAGTATAATTCTATATTCAAACATAGTCCTACCTTTTTCATCCGTATCCCCAAATTCAGCCTTCACTTGTTGTAGTTCCTGTAGCAATCTCTCCTTCACTTTTTCATAACTTGAGATTAATTCGTTTGTATCTGTTTTACTGGCTTTTGTCTGATTCTTTACTGCTTTCAACTTCTTCACTAAATGATATATTGAAATAGATATGTTTATATTTGAATAAGTCAATTTAGAAAAATAAAGGAAAGCAGCAAACTTAACAAAAGACAAACATGATAACCCATGTCCAAATCACAATCCCAAATTAAAGTAAAAACTTTGGACCTGTCAAACAATGTCTAACACGTAAACTTCCACCAGGAAAGTGAGACCGCAGGTGAGCCAGAAGGGTAAGCAATAATAATGTATGTCTGAAATTTTGAACTTAGATATAGTATTGTCAACATAACACGTTACAAACACCAAAGAACTAGGACCATGTTGACGAACCCTCACTGCACGTTGTCCTGCGCACTATATAAAGGTAAAAATATATGCCATTTCACCTATAGCTGACGAAGTCTCGATGTAAGGGAAAATTCTTGACTGGGGTGTAAAACCCAATTCAATCAATCTTATGTTGTGTTATCCTTTAAAACCATATGATCAGATGTATATATTGAGACCGCTGGTATCAAACACCAGGGGAAAATTAGTTTAAAGCTATCAATCAAGGTCGAACCTACAGTTGTAATGATAAAGCTTGAATGGCATATTTTGTATTCTCTTATCGCTTGTTGTTGTGGCATTCCAACCTAGGCGTGGAGAAAAATATTTATATAATAGGTGTAAATGATTGTGACATCATTGAAGATGGGATAGAGAATTCCAACATAGGAAAATCTACAAGGACGGCATGAAAAACTCCTTGGCCGAGATATTTTGATCCGTGAGTTAGCGTTTTAGACCAATTAGCCCCTGAGGCCCCAGGGGTATGGTTTGACCTTTGATTATATTGATATTTAAGCTACTTACGAACAAGTAATGTGGCATTAGTTTCATCAAGGTTCAAGTCCGCTGGTGACACTGTACCTAACTTAAAGAAAACGTTGCATTTGCATTTAAATATTTTATGCTTACAAACGAGAAGTAGCCTCAACCCAATAAACATTATTTGCAAACCCTGTTTCATTGCATTTACTAGTATTAACATACAATACAGGACTGTCGAAATTTTAACACTAAACTAACGAAGTATTGCCGAATAGACCGTTCAGTTGGACTTCTCGTTATCTTTATTTATTTACATAAATAAATATATGAGACATAAAAAAATTAATATATCGGTAGCTTTTTGGCCACCAGGTTGCAATGCTGATGATGTCACTTCTTTGGTCATCTGGGAAAAAAAAAGAATGTGATATTTTTCAAAACTGCTTATGGATAACTATAAACGAGTCACTCAGCAGCAAAGCTTCGGCTCAGTGTTAAACTTTCGACAGATATGTAATATACTAGCGACATTAAATAGATTCTGTCACATAGGTAACTAATATAAACATGAAATATATTTTTATTAAAATCTTTTTATTCATTATAATTAAATATAATCTTCTGTACTCATACGCAATTATCCAATCTTTTTACTCAGTCGAAAATCACTTTAAAATAGAATAGAAAATGTCTATACAAAACATAATGATAGTTTTCCAGATAATTTGACAATTGGGTATTCTAATGCATCCGTGACCTTGACCTATGAACCTATAACTTTATCTATATATCAAAATGATTGTAATGTCAATACTTACAAGATTCTGTTATACACGCATAAACAAATTTTTATAGTTTTTCAGATAACTAGGATTTCAAGTATTCTTATGCCTCTGTGACCTTGAACTTTGAACCTAGGACCTTTCCCTACATATCAAAACAATCATTATGTTGATACCTACAATATTGTAATATAAATGTCTATCCAAATAGTTGAAAAAATTCCCATATAATTAGTCATTCCCATATAATTAGTCATTATTTATGCCTCTGTGACATCGACCTTGACCTTTGAGCCCATAACCTTCATCAATATGTCAAATTGATTGTAATGGTTTTACTATATAGGTAAACAACATTGACCTGTCTGTTTGACCTTTCATTAAGAATATTCATTTCGGAGAGTCCACCCAATACATGGGTAGTGTTAAGATTCACATGTTAATACATACAATGTATACACATTGCTTATGATTATTATTCACACCATATAGACGAAATATACACGCATGATCGCTATTACTTAAATTTACTCGTCTATAATGAATATTTAATTCAAAGGTCAAACGAACAGGTCAATGTTGTTTGCCTATATCTACAATTCAGCTCAATATACATACCTATACAAACAGTTTATAGTTTTCTCTATAATTAACCATATCAGTGCTCCTATGTATCTGTGACCTTGACCATTGAATTAATGACCTTCATCTATTTATCATAATGATCGTTATATCATTACCTAAAATTTGCTAATACAAATGCCGGTACAAAGATTTTATAAATAGTTTTCCAGACAGTTTACCATTTCAGTATTCTTATGCTTCTGTGACACTGGATTTTCAAACCACGACCTTCATCTATATATCAAAACGGCTGTTATATCAATCAACCAGCAGTTTTAGGAGAAGTTTATGCACGACGGACGGGGATGCAATAATCTGAACCTAGATGAGCTAAACGTGAAGCAATTTGTTTGATGGGATTAGACTCTCTCTCTCTCTCTCTTTGGATATATGAATATCAAATGAATACACACCACCGTTGTGCGACTGTTTCCACCCAATGCATTCCGCAGTAACATAGTCAGCAAAGAATTTCTATATGGAACTAAAAAAAGTTTTTATTTTTTAATTTCTAAAAACCATTGTGATGTTAACTAAAATAAATAAATAAATGAAATATAATTAATCCATTCATTCTTATATAGATGGTGTTGAATAATAGTGGGTGAATAGAAGCTTTCCAGGCATTAGAGTGAAAAAGTAGCTCGACATATGAGATCGAGGATTGATTGAATGCGGTTTTACGTCCCAGTCAAGAATATTTAATTTTTATCGAGACATCACCAGCAATAGGTGTTGGGTCAGAAATTTTACCTCTGCAGTGACGAGATCGACAATAGTTTGTCGAATAACAATAAAAGTAAGGACACCATACCCTACAATAAACTCGATTTACAGTTTGCAACACATATACAACCAACTATAATATCTAGTCATGGTTTTAACATTGTATTGTCTTCAGTAATTTAAAAATTGTAATTGTCAATTTGAAACGATTAATACAAACTAGATAAAACCCATCTCCACCAACGTCATGACACAACCATTTATACGCTTGGTTGTTAACAATTGTTTTTACATCTCCGTTTTTATACAGACCCAGGCCCCAGTATCACAATCATTTCTTAATAAAGGTTTTCCTTAATTTAAATCTGGCAAATTTGATACTAAAATGATTTTGTTTATTGTTAAAATATTGAGGAATTTTAGATGTCATTTTAAAGATCAGTAAAAGCTTATTACAGCTACATTTCAATGTTGTTGAAACTTTTTATTTGTATCGCCATGTGCTGCATTTGAATGCGTTATTTTATAAAAATTAAAAAGTAGCACATACAGTATTATCGTAAAATAATGCCAAAATGTACCAGATTTAAGTTAAGGAAGGTCTTATTTAAGGAATGGGGTCTGGTTTCACAATAATTTTTAATAAAGATTTCACTTTACTTATATCTAATGATTTTTGTGCAAATCGCTTTAACAATATATCTTTTTTTAAACTTGCTTTTCAAAATTCCACAATAAACTGGCATTCTTAGTCAGCATCACAGTGTGCGCCGCCAAAATTACAAAAACAAAAATTACATCGGCATACTTGATAACGAAAAGGGTTCATTTTTTACTTACCAAATTTCGAATTCTCTCCCAGCGCTGAAAAATAAAAATAAAACTTTCAAGAGTTTATTGTGATTTAGTTAAGAGGCAATTTGATAGACATTCATAAACTTATTGACCATTGTCATTAAAGCTGGATTTATACCACACGATTCCGACTTACGATTTACTACGATTATGTTTTATGAAATTTAGATTACTCGTATTTAACCGTAGTTACTCTTATAAATTACTTGTATCAAGTCGTAAATACTCGCATTTACACGTAATTACTCTAATAACATGTATTACATCGTAGTTACTCGTATTAACCCGTAATTATTCGTATTAACTCGTAATTATTCGTATTAACCCGTAATTATTCGTATTAACTCGTAGTTATTCGTATTAACTCGTAGTTACCCGTATTAACCCGTAATTATTCGTATTAACTCGTAGTTATTCGTATTGACCTGTAGTTACTCGTACTGACGCGTAATAATTGATGCCAAAATTCGGCTTTGGACGCAAAAAATAAACATGCTAATTATATGTATATTATCGCTTCAATAGCGTAAATAAATAAATAAATAAATAAATAAATACATAAATAAATAAATAAATAAATAAATCCTTTTACATACCTACAACAACTTCTAACAGACTAGACAAAGACTTGTTAATCGACATGCCTCCCTTAGCGTCTCTGCAGTTGCTCCGGTCTTGGAGATACGTTCGCTGAAAGTGTTGAAAAATTGTACAACGGCACAAATATACATTATAAATAAAACTGTTCAATGTTGACTCTTTATCCGATTATAGAGATTTGCAGCTGATAATAAAAACAATGTCCGAATCACAATCAGAGCAAAGTAAAACTTAACTGACTGACTTACATGTGAACTTCCACCAAGGAAGTGAGACCGGGTGCTCAGGAGGGTAAGCACCTCCTGTTTAGCTAGCTACACCCGCCACGTGTGTAATCAAAATTGTGTGAAAGGAACATGGAACTATTGGACGTCAATTCAAACAAAAACATAAAAAAAAAAACAGTAACCGTACTTAGTTTCGCGTGTGTTTATTTTCGAGGTATATGAAATTTGTGCATTTCGCGTTTTTTAAATATGTGCTTTAGAATAAACATAATTTAATTTTCGCTTGGTATTAATTTTTGCGCAAAACAAACGACCGCGAAATAAGCGAAAATTAGTACACCGCGTAAATAAAGACATGTCGACAAGAAAAAAACCATAATGTAATATCAAAAGTGTATTTAAGTTGAATTTGCAATAGGAAATAGATTAAATACATGTAAAATTAAAACTTTTGTCAGAAATATACTACAGTCTAAATGCTGCTAGTTATACCCACCGCTTAAAAAGTGGGGTATATATAGTGATAGGGGTGTCCGTCCGTGTGTCCGTCCGTCCTTCCGTTACACCTTTGGGTACCTATCTCTTATCCGCAACTCCTCCTAAACCCTTCAATGGATTTTCATGAAACTTTCACACAATCTTTGTGATATAATGTAGATGTGCACCTCTATTTAAAAATTTGATCCGATGATTTTTTTTAAGCGGGGGTATTTTGTGTGAGCTTGTGGCTCACACGGTTTTTCTAGTTAAAATTTGAAATTCCTCCAAAAATAAGGTATACTCCTTCATGTAATATTTCCTTAGCTATTGCTATCTTTTCAACTTCTCGAAAACAATTTTGGTTTCACAATTTTGGTACAAGCACTACTGATAAGGAATTGTATTCCAAATGGCCGCCTGACTGTAAATTAAAACTGACATAATATTTAATTACTTCTACAGTGTATTTGAGATTCGTGTTACGATAATTTATAGAAGGTACAATGTATATTGTTTAGGCTTATGAAGGCCTAATAGTTTTATGGTCGTCGCAATATTGTTAAGTTAATCAACATGATGTCTCTGTAGTCAAAATTATTCTAGATATATTTGACATCTGACGTTACGTGTTCCTCATTGTCCGGAAGCTAGTCATTTCGTACCCAACTCGGTCCAATTCCTTCCATGCCATATGACCATTTCGTACCATGACAATTTCGTACCCAAATTTTCTATTTCGTTCAGCTAAGGTTAAATCATGATATTTCCATTCGTACATATATAAAATAAAATGACATTACATGTATGTGTTGATCAAATTAAATAAGGTTCTTTATTAATAAGAAAAATTTCAGATACATTTATCTATCACGTGTTAACCTAATCTTAACCTAAGTTGTCAGTTTCAAAGTTTTTACTTTGCTTTGGATTGTGATTCAACATAAATTCCAAAAGCAAGCGTTTTAATCTATTTGAAGGTGTTCATCTTAATAGTTGCCAATAAAGATAAGAATTACGTTGAGAGAGAGAGAGAGAGAGAGAGAGAGAGAGAGAGAGAGAGAATTTCACTGTGATACGAAATTTATTGTATATTGTAGGAATTGATAACACTTCACTATCATATGGTACGCAATGGTAGTTTTGCAATATATGGTAAAAATGACTTGAGTGTATGAACAAGTGCCTGTGAGTGCATGGTAAGAAATGGTAGTTGGTATTGGACGAAATGGTCATAGTCATGAATGTAATTCTATTGTCCCCACTTTTCAGGATTTACCGTGTTGAAATATAGAAAGAGTGGCGTAATGGTGTTTAACATCCCAGTTTTTCACTTATACCGAGACGTCACCAGCTAAAGGCGAAGGTGAAGAAATTTTTTCCTGTGCTTCCGCTGATGGCATAATACAGCAGGGTTCTTTATCGTGAAATGCCTTCCGTGACACGGGACCGTCCGACAGAACTGTGATTTATCCTTTAGTAATGCCGGGTGCTTGACGAAAGAACAGTCACTACCCGCTTTCAAGTCTTGGCTCAGACCCAGCCGAGGTTCAAATCCACGACCTCCCACTTACGTAGCGAGCAGTCTACCGACTGAGACAACGTAGTGGTAAAATATAGAAAGAATTTATAGTTTGAGGTATACCTGCCAGCCAGATCTGCAAACTGTATCATTGACTTTGTTACCACCTTTGTGCGGATGTTAGTTTGTTCTAAGTTAATACCAATGATCAGATGACTTCGACTAAAATAAATTTGAAAAAATAAATATAAACGGTTAATATAACAATTGTCAAGAAAACAAATGAAACTTGGCAAATACATGAACATAACACAAAGTAAACAAGTAAATTCAGTGAATTTGGATCCCCCGCCAGCAGGTTCTTTTATGTGGTTTGTACTTATGTTCAAAGGGCGATAACTCCCAGAAAAACCAACTCGGGTTAACGTTATGCGCATCTCCTATCAATGCTGATGATTTGCACCAAGTTTCAAGAAATAGTGCCTCATAGTTTTGGAGACATTGTACAGACAAGACTTTCGGGGGGGACGGACGGATGGACGGACGAAAAATCAAAATAAATATCCCCATCTTTCTTCGAAAGGCTTAAAACATAAATGAAAAACAACAAATATGACAATAATGGGATGGAAGAGGAAAAACTGGAGTACCCGATCGTCGGCAAGGGATCTCGCCCAAAGTGATGCAGTCTCGATTCAAGATGTGGAGTGAAGTAAAGGTGTTCTACATCCTGGTTAAGATTTTTTAAACTTACATCGAGGCGTTAAGAAATGGGATAGTGTAGGAAACTCGAGTACGGACATTTGTCAAACTTTCCCACGCTAAGTAATTTATGAATGAGATTCGAACCTAGCGTTGATAAACATTGTAACCCGGATGATGGGATTTTAGATCATTTGGTCACTTCATGATTTGAAGGAAAGGTTGTTCATATTGACAAAGATGCTATCTTCATTAAAGGACCGTGTGTTTCAAACACAGTTGGACTGCGATGTATATCAAGACATTATCTATCACTGCCGGGTAGAAATATGAAGGAATACAATAGGATTGATGGGTTTAACCAAATATATCTTATATTCTGCTTACCTGCTGACGGCGTTCATCTTTGTTGCAGCAATAATTCTACGTGTTAAAGCTGAATCTATGGTACTGGAAGCATCTGCCACATCTGTCAAGGTCTTCCATGTCAAGTTCTCAACTACAAAGAAAACACGATCTGTCAGAAACCTGTAACCTAGGAGTTGTCAGAAACCCCTCCATCAAAACTGTTAGAAACACGTACACTAAGAGCTTCAAATTCGTCACCTAATGAAGTCTGACGTTCGACGTTGCAATTTCGATACCTAACGAAGTTTGACGTTGCAATTGCGGCGTCTAATGAAGTCTGACGTTGCAATTTCGACCCCTAATGAAGTCTGACTTCGCAATTCCGACGCCTGATAAAGTCTGGTGTTGCAATCTCGACGCCTTATAAAGTGTGACCTTGTAATTTCAACGCCTTATGAAGTCTGACGTCGCAATTTCGACGCCTAATGAAATCTTACGCGGCAATTCCAATACTAGTATCTAACGAAATCTAGCATTGACGTTTTAGCACCATATGAGTCTGGATTTCATTCGGCGTTGGAAATTTGGAAGTGTTACTAAGCACCAGGTTCTAATTATCGACTTTATTTTTTAACAATTTATCTTGCAAAATTACTCAGATGGTGTCCATGGCAACGCTAAAAATTATACTATACACACCTAGAACTTCTCCTTGTAACGTATATCGAGGTCTTAGCTGTTTTTGTGTCGGTGTTTCCGCCAATAAATCGTTTATTCTTTCCAGATAAATTTCAAGAACACTGATTTCTACCTACAATTATGAAAAAATAGAGACTAGAATATGCAGATAACCAGGGAGTGTTGGATGGAGTTCGCCAGCGTGCCACGTGATCAATACCCCTTACCGTTTGTGTGGGACGTTTTGGAAAAAACGTTTACGCCGAAATTTTGTGGATTAACGTCATTTTACGTTAAAACTTGATCTTTCACGATTCCATCTCCAATGGAAATAATTGCTCCTCAGAAACGTTATGGGGTATCACGTGGTACATTGACATAACTGCACATGACACCATGGCTTTTACCAAGGTACAGGAAAACAACATTGACCTGTCCGCTTGACCTTTAATTTAAATCAATACATTAATGTAAAGGAGGGACGGACTTATTTCACAGAGTAAACATGTGAACTGTCTATGAGTTAACTGCGAATCTTAATAACACTATCCATGTATTGAGTGGGTCCTCCTATAACAATCATAAAAGGTCAGATGAACAGGTCAATGTTGTTTGCCTATAAAGGCTTGAATAGCCTGATCACAGAGTCGTTGTTTTGAAAATTTTGCCGGGGAAGGGCTTATTGCTGCTTTGATAGCTTTCACAAAACTTTCCACAAATTATCTTCATAGAAGGTCATGTAAATCTACAGGTCAAGACCGCGCAAAGTGTTCTATTTGGGGTTATAAGAACGGGTGGTATTAATCAGTCCTCATAATTTATGACAAGTTTTTTCAAGTGTCCTTTGTAGATTGGATTATTCGGATTATACTCCAAAATATGACAAAAAAAGTTAGGTTTATACATAGAATTGTCTCTTGAGAGCCACATACCCCCTGCCCCAACGTCTTCAAGGGTTTCATGTTTTCCCGCGACCTTGACCTTTCCAATATGATCTTGGGTCAAGGTCATAATACATCTTTGGACCATGAAGATTATTCATGTCAAGTTTTATGACAGTCTGCCAAAGCAATAATGAAATATGGCCTGGGGACGATTTTACACGGACAGACAGACATGGTAATTCCTATATATCCCCTCAAACTAGTTTCCGGGGAGGAGTATAAAATGTGCAATTATTTTTAAAAAAATTTCCATATCCATATAAAAATTTCCATATAATTTTATGTAGAGTGCACAAAACAACTAGGTTTATTTTTAGTTATACATTTCAGACAATTTTTCACAGTCGATTGATTGATAAGTAAGACTTAGTACTTACTTGACAATGTATTTCTTCTGCCATTCGTCTTTCGGCTTCATCAAATATTCCCTCTATAACTCGGGGCGCTAGACCTATTCCAAATAAATTGAAAAAAAAGTGAGTAGATGATGATGATGATGATGATGATGATGATAGTGTGAGAAAGTTTGTCAATTTGTTGACTAAGGTTGGTGGCTCTCTTCGGGCAGTCCGGTTTCCTCAAACATCCATGAACTTGCAGTCTCTATATAAGGAAAAAACTTCACTTGGGCGTAAAACTCCATTACTTCACTTCACCTATCAGATCATATAAGAGCTATTCCATGACAAATGTTCTGAATAGTTTCAAATGCTGCTATAATACATAGGTATACCAATTTTTAAAAATATTATCATTCAAAAAAGGTATATGACATGTACAATAGCGAAGATGTCCGAATGACCATGTACACTAGTGGATTTGTTCCGAGTGATTCTATACACTACCGGAATAATTTGAAGGGTAGTTTTCATTAGTAGTTTTTTCCTCTTACAAACACAATAAAATCACAAGTGATTTCTAATCTGTACTTCAACTTGATTGATAATCACTAGGTATTCTTGGAAATACAACACATATTCATACATGTATGCCATTTGTCCCGGACAATCCAACTTTGTCCAGGGTTAGCTCTGCCAATTCACCAATTTAACAGATAGCTAATTTAATGATTTCTGGCTCCAAATAATAGCTATTGGCTAATAGTTTTTGCTCAATATTTTTTTAATTTCATTATTATGTGGACGAATATCTTCATTTTTATTTTTAAGCATGAAAAAGTAAAACAAGTTTGTTGATAATTTAGAAAATCTATAGCGGTATTAAAGAACTTCATTTCAGACATTTTTGTTGCTTTTCTTAATTTTAATTGGCTCCTAAATTTCAAAACTAGCTGATATTATTAGTACCTCTTAGATCTGTCTGTTCCCTAATACCAAGCATGGAGAAGGTTTTTCCTGTTCCTGTTTGACCATACGCAATAGCCGAGCAGTTGAATCCATTAAACGCATTCTGTACGAAATCTTTGCCGATACTGTTGAAAATTTCTTCCTGAAAGGGTAAATAAATTGCCATTGTCTACGCAGAGTGATTGATCAAATTTTTTGAGGTTGTAGGTTCGATACCCGGGTTGATCTACTAGAGGTTTATTGAATTTCTTTGCTGAGGCACTTTGTGAATATTGGCATGTTAGGCGACAGTTAATACTCTCAGTCCTTCATTGTTTTGCACAGAGGTGTCTGAGTGCCTGAACTGAAAGCTAATACTATAATTAAAATAGATCCCTGAATCGAATGTGGCTTACCGGGCTCGATAGATGGTCAGGTCGCTAAGTAGTTAGCTAAAAGGCTAAGGTCCCGCTTGTATTGGGTCCCGGTTTCAAATCCCTATTTGGCCGCTGCATTTCTTCCTTTCCTGTTACATCTGAGGGCTCGTCTGACCCTGGGAAGTGGTTGACCAACAGGTTGGTCCTAGTGTCGAACCCGATGATTTCGATTCAAGAAGTTGGAATTAAAAAAAGGAAGGGATGAATGTGACGTACCGGGCTCGATAGTTGGCCGGTTGGCTCAGTGGTTAGAAGGTCCCGCTAGTATTGGGAAGGTCCCGGATTTGAGTCCTGGTTTGGTCGCTGCATTTTCCCTTTCCTGTTACATAAGTCAATACCGTCCGCGACTTTTGAATAACACACAAAGAGAGAGAGAGAGAGTGAGAGAGAGAGAGAGAGAGAGAGAGAGAGTTACCTGTGTAGTTTCTCTGTCATATATATTTTCAATCTGGAATTCTTTTGTTTGTTGTCTTTCCGGATTCTCCACAGTGACCGTGTGTCCGGACAGGGAGAGGATATTTGCTGCTCCTCTTTCAATTTCTCTACCGTTCTTTATTCATGTTAAGGACATACGTTTGTTTTTTTATGTAAGATAGCTATACACCTTTTATTCTTAATTCGACTTGATTGATTATTGACCCATTGATTTCATCTTTAACATACTTCCTCTATGACCACTATAACTCGGACGTCATGGGGTTATGGAACCGATTTGACATTACATTACATGTTTTGCATATTGTATGTTGTCAAAAGTTCACAGGCGTGCATAGAAATACTGTAGAACCGCCACTGGAATAAATCTCTCTCTCTATCTCATAGCTCATAATGCAATAATTGAATTCTCTCTTGAACTCTAATGACATTGAACTCTCCCCCATCACACACACACACACACACACACACACACACACACACACACACACAGCTCATAATGCAACAATTGAATTCTCTCTTGAACTCTATTAATATGACATTGAACGCTCTCCCTCACACACACACACACACACACTCTCTCTCTCTCTCTCTCTCTCTCTCTCTCTCTCTCTCTCTCTCTCTCCGCTTTATCAAGGATACCATAGGCCGTATACGCAATGCTACGTTGATATTTGTAGTCTTCTTATTGTCTTCATCCTCAGCCATGTTGTCTCCGGCTTTTATCTCTGTCTGAAATTGACGAATTTTTTGAAACAGAATTGAAATCAACCTACATTAAAAATTACCCGGTATAATAATCTTGTTTTCATTATTTGTGCAGTCACCCTTAAACAACCAAACCGGAAGTGTTGCTATGTTATGACTATAAACAACCCAGGTCGGAGGTCAACATTTTAAATATCGATCTAATCATGAACCAGTTTAAAGTTGTATTCTGTCAAAATCGTATAATATACGCGTCGAATTTTTGAATACAAAAAAGTTTGGGATATAAACATTAAAGAATTCTGTAATCAGAATATATTGTAGCTGTTTTTAATTTACCTGACACGGTGTATAAATTAATTAATTTATTTATTATTTTAGTTTATTTTGTTTTATTTTATTTATTCTTAGTTTCTTGAAAAAATGCATTGATGTGGATGAAAAAGAAATATAGACAACAAATACAATGCACAGTCATACTAATATGTTTCTGTTCATTATCTGATCATTTTATAATTAATGCATCAGTCATTTGTTTATTGTTTTAGATATTTTAGGGTCCTCCAAGGCCGGTTGACCACTACGCTAGCTCATGATCAGTTAATTGGTTGAGTGCTCACTCCGTTTGTGGAATTGTCGTGAGTTAGAACCCCGACCGGGTCTGATAAAGCCTTGAAAATAGGCAGTGACTGTTCTTTCGCAAAGCAACCGATATTTAGAAATGAAAGTCGCGGGGTCCTTTGGAAGAGACCTTAAAAACTGATGCAGGTGTGGCACGTAAAAGAGCCCTTCATGCACATTAACTTGAGCACATTGCAATGGTAAAAATGTCTGCCACTTCATCTATAGCCGGTGGCGTCTCGATATAAGTGAAACGCAAAACCCCAATAAATCAATAAAATAATCCATGTGCAAGTGGTCTTTAGCACGAACTTACGGATCATACCAACTATCGCCGCATAGATTAGAACCCCACTCAGGACAGCTCCTTGTGTCAGGAAGTTTGTCAGTTCGGGGCTATTCTCGTTGCACTCTGGATTTCTCCACCATCCCTGAAATGTCCACCTCGATATAAGTGATCGTACATTGTGGTTAAAATATTTGGTTATGATCCATTTACAACATGTATTTTTGATTTCAATACTTATTGCAAAGATTGGGTTCGTTTTGTTGGGCATTTTATGGTAATATAAGCTATATATTACTTGTGTAAAAAAAAAGAATAATAATAAGTCATGTGGTATAGATCAAGTGTTTAATGAATATATTACTGCAAGTATTGATTTTATGATACCTATTTATCACAAATTGTTTAATTTAGAGTTTGACACAGTTATTGTATCTGATGCCTGGTTAGAAGGCAATATTATTCCTATGGTAGTAATTCAGAACCTACTAACTATAGACCAACAACATTATTAAGTTGTTTAGGGCAACTTTTTACTTCTGTAATAAATACTAGGCTTTTACTGTTTGCAGATGAGTATGAAATATTTTGTGAAAATCAGTCTGGATTTAGGAAGGACTATTCAACATTAGATAATATTTTTGTTTCGAACACATTATTTCATTTGATAGAATTAAGTAAAATGAAATTGTACTGTGTTTTCGTTGATTTTAAAGCAGCATTTGATAAAGTGTGGAGAAATGGTCTGTGATACAAACTTTTTAACAACAATATTACAGGTAAATGTTTTAATATTATTGTCAATATATATATAATGGCACAAAATTCAGAATACGAATGTCAATCGATGTAACTCAGATTTTTTATATGTACATCAGGGGTTCGACAGGGAGAAAATTTGTCTCCTTTCTTGTTTGCATTGTATTTAAATGATTTGGAACAATATTTTCCTAATAAAAATATACTAGGTCTTAAGTCTATATCACTGAGATGAATAAGAACCCGAATTAAAATTATTTCTTAAATTATTTTTATTATTATTTGCAGATGACACAGTACTTATGTCTGAATCTAAAGAGGATTTACAATATAAACTAGACTGTTTTTCTCAATTTTGCGAGAAATGGAAGTTAACTGTTAATATTGATAAAACAAAGGTTGTTGTTTTTTCAAAGGGTAGATTACCAAAACATTTTTTTTAGATTTAATGATATGACATTAGAAATTGTGAAAGAATATAAATATCTGGGTATATTTTTTCTGAAAGTGGTTCTTTTTTAATTGTAAAGAAAGATCTAGCTGACAGAGCTACTAAAGCTATGTATACAGTTTAAAAAAGGCAAGGTTTTTAAATCTCTCAGTGGAGTGTAAATTAGATTTGTTTGACAGGATTGCCATGCCAATTTTACTTTATGGATGTGAAGTACAGGGGTCTAGTAATTTAGATGTTATAGGGAGGGAATTGTTAGCTATTGGTCAAGAATAATTTATGGTAAAGATTCAAAGTACATGTATACATCAATATTATACAAATTTTTATTCAGAATAGATTTTTGAATGGTTTTAAAATGTTCCTAGAAATGAGAGACTCTGTAATCTGTGTGGTAAAGAACTAGGAGATGAATATCATTATACATGTATTATGAAATGCAATTCTTTGTCTTTAGAACGAAATCTTTATATTCTTTTTCAATATAGAAATAAACTGAATACTCTTAAGTTTTATAATCTTTTTTCTACCAATCTGTCTATGTTAAATAACTTGTGTTAATTTATTAGGGTTGTTAATAAGAGTGCAGGTGCACTATATTGTATATGTTTTATGTTTATCTATTATATATGTTCTCTGTATTGATAAAATTCAGTATGAGAAATAAAGAAACTTGAAACAATGTTTGTCCAAATATTAGGTACAAATCGAATGGGTATGTAAAGAAAAGGATACGACTACATTATTGTCACAACCAGGAAATACATGTACTACGGTTGTATTTAATTTTTGTGGTGCAATAAAACCGCGGATAGTTTTAACTGTTTATGGGATTCGTTTAAATAAAACTGCACCAAAATGCCTAGGAAAAAGTCAGTGGATAGTTTTAAGAATTTGTGTTTAAAAAATATAGCAAAGAACTTTGAACGTGTTTGGTTTTCACCGTTTGAGGAATTGTTTGGTGGCTCAGCTCGGTTGGTGCATGTCCTCGGACCATTTGATGACATCAGTAAGTTACCTTGACAACTACAATGTTTAAAATGTATGGATAGCCCGATTATCCTGATACTTTCTGTCTTCCCTCATGACAGCATAGTCAAAGTATAAGCTTTTCAAAAAAGCACACAATATGAAAGGTTCTAGTTAGAAATACCCAGTTCTATTAATTTACTCCAGAAAACTAGAAAATACAAAGCTAGTTAGGGATATTTTGTGAATGTAAAATGTCAGAAGCAAGGCTGATTATATTCATGTACCTTCTGAGTTCATATCACGTGACTGCCCAGCCAACACCAAATCCTACTGAGGGCGCGGTGGCCTAATGGATAAGACGTCAGTCTTCAAATCCAGGGTCTCTCACCGCTGTGAGTTCGAGTCCCACTCGGACCACATGTGGGAAAGTGAATTTTCCTTACCGTTGGCCTTTACTGATTCACCTGGTATCAGTATAATGGACTGGGGGAGTGGTACGCTTGTCTGCGGCGTACTGACTCTGTGAGCTAGCACGGTAAATTCGCCCTGAGTGCGCGCTAGTACAACACACTCGCACTTCACATGCATACAAAAAAATTGTTCATAGATTAATCCATAGACTGATTAATTAAATAGTTTTCGTCGAGAAAAGCTGAAAAATTGCTGATGCGACGTTAAGCAACATTCAACCAACCAACCAACCAAATCCTACTCTGGTTTTCGACTACATGCATTTGATCCATTCGATTTTGAAGTTATTATATTGCGAACACAAACCATACATATACTGGTTCAGATTCAAATCGCAATACCTTGGAAAAGCAATAAAAAAAAAACTTTGAAAACTGACAAATTAAGTTAAACATGCGAACTTTCACTAGGGAAGTGAGACCGGGTGTTCCAGAAGGGTAAGCACGTCCTGTCTAGCTAGCTACGACAGCCTCGTATAAAATCAAATAAGGATTAAAGAAACATGGAAATATGAGACACCACTCTGTATGATAATAACGATAATAATATTAATTACCATGGTGGCTTATTTATGACATCTAGATAATTTCAGCCGACATAAAATTATCTCGACATGTTGCCTTCATATCACGACAAGCCGAGGTAATATGATGTGATAATAAAATAACTAAAAGTTGAGATACATAACATGTCATGTAAGAGATAGTTAAATGTCGAAATATTTACCATGTCGACTAGTCGACCTAAGCCACCATAAATAACAGAAATATTCTTTTTTTTTCTTTTCAGCTAGTGACTTAAATCGTGATCTCATTCATACTCTTATTGACCAGAAGATGTTGAAAGTAAAACATTTTCAGTTACTGCTGACTAACAGGTTGTCGGAGCTTGACCTTCGGGAAGCAAGACCTATTATTGCTAATCAAGCTAATATTATTGAGACCATTGCAGCAAGATGTCAGGTTAGTGGTTCATTTCTCTCTCTCTCACACACACACACACGCGCGCGCTCTCTCTCTCTATATATATATCGGTGGTCGAGATGTCTTAAGCTTGCATTTATAAAGGGACCACAGCACCCCCTCTATCATAGGTTTGAATCACACTTGGACAGATTCTAGTGTGAGAACGTGTGAATTTTTGCTTGCTGAAGGTAAGTGGCTTCCTCCACCATCCCAGAACTGACGCCCCCGATAGAATTGTGTCTTGACTCGGGCGTAAAACTCTCTCACACACACACACATTTTGTATGACGTCATTTATTGGCTGTTCCAGCGACTGGAAATGCATGTTGTGGACAACAGTGTTTTACATTTATTTCAGAGTTATAAACCCAAAACTAAGATTTTCGAAAAATCTGAAATGTAAATAAAACCATTGAACTGTCTAGAAATTTATTTGCTAGAAATTGCATTTATGGTGTTCTAACTTCCATTGCCGTGCAACACAAACTGTAGCCCGTTCATCCGTTTTGGTTAGCACGACAATGGAAGTTATAGCACTGTAAACGTCATGTCCAGGCGCTTCAATGGTTAAAGAGTACCTTAGCAATTTTTGTTATTCTCTGTACTAAAATATGACTTAATGCGAAAATTTCATAAAAAATCTACGCCGAAATAAGGGAGATTTCGTCAAATTTCCAATACATTTCCCGTTAATCCAAATCAAAAAGGTCCGTTTTAGGGACCCCGTGCGGTGCAATATATACTTGTATGTTCATAGATATTTTTTTGTTCACAGAGGCTGTTGAAGCTGAATATAGATCATTTTAACCGTGTTTCACCAATGATACTTGACGGATTAGTTACCTATCTGACGGGAATAAGACATTTGTCATTACAAAATACAAAATGTAATGACAACAATATACGTAGTATGGGTAAGTAGAACAACATGGAATCATTGAATGAATAGGGCTATACTTGCTAGTCAAGAATTTTTCATTTATATCGAGACGTCACCAACTAGTATTGGTAGGTAGAATAACGTGTAAGGATTGATTGATTAGGGTTATACCTTCAAGTCAAGAATATTCCATTTATATCGAGACGTCACCAGCTAGTATTGGTAAGTAGAATAACGTGTAATATAAGGATTGATTGATTAGGGTTATACCTCCAAGTCAAGAATATTCCATTTATATCGAGACGTCACCAGCTAGTATTGGTAAGTAGAATAACGTGTAAGGATTGATTAAATAGGGTTATACCTGCTATTCAAGAATATTTCATTTATATAGAATTGGGTTTCATTTCCCAGTCAAGAATATTTCACTCATATCGAGACGTCACCAGTTAAAGGTGATACCTCTTTAGTTTCTAAATGCCGGGTCCTTGGCGAAAAAACCAGTCACTATCTATATTTTCAATTATTGGTCAGATCCGGTGGGGGTTCAAACCCCACGATCTCCCACATACAATACGAACACTACCAACTGAGCTACCGTAGTGCTTCAAAAACGAGTAATGACATTTCACATATAGATCACACAGAATACAAAACAAATGTTTGTCGAGATAAAGTTTAACACATCACGGCTGCTGCCCGACAAATGGAGCATTTCACCACAATTTGTGTCCTTGTGTTGTATACATACATATTGCAATTGTCACGTTTAACTTTTGAATGATTATTTCATGAAAATTCAAACCAACCGAGTAGCAAATGACACCGTCCATAAATTTTTATACATGTTTAAACTGATTCTATCATTACAGACTCAAAATCTTCAGAAAATTAAACTTTTGAAAACACCGTATTGTAAAAAAGTTTTTTTGTCTTGAAAAATATAGTGTTTAGAAAATTAATTCTCAAGATAAACAACTTTATTGCATACATTTAGTAAGTTAAGGGATCATAATGTCAGATACCTCTTTTTGAATTTAATCATAAAATACATTCGTCACTTTCTGAATGTATTTTATGACTCCAAAAAGTGGTATATGACAATAGAAAAAAAACAGGAAAACCTTCAAGATTTTAATGATGTCTTCGTTATGTGATTATAGGATGATCACAGTGCAAACTTATGGCAAATATAAATTGCCAGTGTAGAAAAGGCAGAGTACAACAAAACTATTAAAATACTTATCAAGAAATGCATAATGACTGCAGGACGACAAACGATACATATAATAAATTGCATACTAATTACTATCGCACGTGTAAGAAATACGCAATAGGCATAGTTCAACGAAAAATGCGCATCATAAAATGCGTAGAAACAGCTTAAGCATCTGTCAGAAAATACACTGCGCACAGGACAACAAACAATAGTCATCTACATCCGTTTTGTAGTGTACATTTGCTTAATGGCATAATAGTACCAGCGCAGCCACTTGAAGCTTTCTTTGGAATTTCTATCACCAAGATAACAATCAGCATACTGTTTAATTTTACATGAAGTTTCCGACGTGCTAATATCTCCATTTTGATGTCAAATAACGTGAGATCTCGTGAATTTTTCTTTACTTCTTTCCCACTTTTTAGAGTACCATGAAAAATAAATTCAATTTTTACAATATGTTTTAAAGTATTTGCTACATTGTGGTTTAAGTTATTATTAAACCTGTTTGAATTTTCCAGCACTAGACGGACGTGTCGGAAAACATCTTCGTAAGTAGTTCTCGGACCAAAATTGTGAAACTCGAAATATTTTTAAGATGTTGAAATAAGTAATTTAAGTTAAAGAACCAAAATGTAGTTTGATTTTCATTTTAAATTAACGATACTAGTAAATTATAAATTATGTCAGATGAATTAACGATATTAGTAAATTATAAATTATGTCAAATGTTTTGTAGAAAAAGCTACTTTTTACACGGTCCTGTCAATCAGGAGTCTAATCAAACCTGTCTATAAAGGGCACCCAAGAAAACCAATAAAAGTGGTCTTTAGGGGCAGCTGGCCACTATATACATGTTTATATAACATCAAGAGCTATTGGGACAAAAATAAATAGTCCTTTAAAGACAGATGACCCTTATATAGAGGTGGTCTTTAAGACACGTTTGACTGTATTACCATACATTTGTATTGTGTTTCAGGTAAATATTGCGGTGATCTTGTAGAGTTAGATGTAACCGGATGTAAGGGTATAACCGACCGAGGAATTCAGCTGTTACTTGAACAAAATCCCAACGGAGATGTTACAATGTTTAAGAAATTAATTTTGCTTAAAATAATGTATACAAATGTATCATCTTCATCAGTGTCAGGTGTCATGCTACATCGTAAAAATATCGATATTCAATATGGAAGGACATGTGACGCTGTGCATAATGCATTTCGAGGCCAATACGTTCCCGACAAAGAAATATCCCAGTCTAGCAAATTGTCTGTAAAACTGTTGTCCACTGAAGAACAATTTGAACCTCTGACTTTTGACAAGGTCAACATATGCTGTTTGTTTTGTCCAAATATTGTGGAGGTTATACTTCACGGGGATATAGCTGATGAACTCCTACCGCCATTAAGGTATTTGAACAAATTACAAAAACTTGATTTAGCCTGCGAGAATTCGTACAAACTGACGTTCGAAACTGGAGTGCTTCCATTGTTGATGGATGTTGGAAATAAGTTGCTGGAATTGAACTTGCACGAAATCAACGACGTTTGTCTGGATTCGGTGGGAGCATGTTGCACAAATCTGCGGAAATTGAAATGTACATTATCGTCTGCTACAAGTGCAATTTTGCCGCCAAAAATTGAAGAAACGGTTTTCTGTAACCTGACTCATCTGGATTTACAGATTGTTTCGAACAGCCACCAGTTTCCTCAGTATACCTTAAAGAACATTTTAACTAATGCCAAACGGATCAAGGATATAAAGTTAATGCACATGTCATGTTTGACAACAGATTTGTTAACGACAATATTGGAGACAAATACTTTTGCTTCTCTTTGTAATTTGAGACTAGAATATTGTGATAATCTGACTGCAGACGCCATTATGGAGTTATTTTTCTTGGATAATGATTTGTCGGAGTGTCATTTGATACAGTGTAAACTTATTAGTTATTCAGACTTCGGGGACTTTATAAAATATATAATGGAGAACAAACTAGATTTGACTGTACAGTGGGTATAAACAATTTTTATGAACAATTATATTAAAATATTTATTAATTATTACTTCAATAAACTCATTTTGGGAAGGCGGCCTCGATGATCCGAGTGTCCTAGATCGCCCAGGATTACGAGTCGCAGTGCACCTCATCGTCCAGGTTCGAATCATCCTTAGTAGGAGAAAAATTGTCAGGTCACTTGCTGAAGGTCTGGGGTTTTCTCCGGGCACGGGCACGGGCACGGGCACTTGGTTTTCTCCACTATCCTTGAAATGACAGCCTCGAACATTGATAAAAGCGTGACTGAAGCAATAAACACCATATCGTGGCTCAGCTAATGGGGTGGGGTTAAGGTTTAAAGCACCAGTTTTGGAATTATTGTCTCTCTCTCTTATCACCTATGTTCGAATCCCATGCTCATAGACACTAGTGTGAAAAGGCTAAGAGTTCGCTTATTAAAAACCAATGGTTTTCTCCGGTAACTCTGGTTTCCCTGTATCAGTTCAGAAAATATAGTCTCCAAATAAATGAAATACACTGGAAACTACTCCTGACAACTTAGAAGAATCTAAATATTCAATTTCTCTTAAAACGCTGACCAAGAGCTATTGATATTCTTATTTCTTTGATATTCTTAAGACTGGTGGTGGTAAGAATTCGAACCTGGTCTCACTCGAGCGTTTATGAGTGGTTCACTGACCAACCTGCTACAGTATATTATACTGATAAATTGTAGGTCTATGTTATATGCTAACAAAACTCTATCTTCCTAATTGAGCAAGATAGGGGTCTATCCGTAGCTAAATGTTCCCCGCTTTGTCAAGTTAAGTGAATGAGGTTTAACTAGAAAAGTTGCTTGCTGTTATTAAATTAAAATAATAAGTATGGCCCAAGTCCCATAATTCGTACAAAATTTACGGTTCAAAACAGCTGTAACATATATTATAAGTATCTCACCCGTGACCAAAACGACGCTAACATCTCGCCCGTGACCAAAACGACGCCAACATCGCCAATGTCACGGAAAAATTCAAACACTTCTATTTCTCATCTGCGTCTTTATTACGTCGAACATAAAAAACTTAAACAAGTTCTTTACTGTCACAGTATTCTTAAATAACAACCAGTGAACACATTACCGCGACCAAACACTAACAAATTTGCTTGACATCAATAACTCGCCCAAACTCAACGGTTAGGTCACAGTTTCACAATCATTTCTTAAATAAGATTTTCTTTAAATCTGGCAACAAAATCTTGATAATTTTGTTAGTTTTCAATACATGTATATTCATTGATACAATGTGCCCATCTCTGTTCTATTAAAAAAAACCGTATTAATTGTATCATCACAAAATATTGTGAAATTGTTAAGAAATTGTGAAATTTGAGCAAAAAAATCTTTCATATCAGTAGACTTGTCAGTTTTATATTCACTGGTTCAGCCATTCCACAAAAATCTCTCATCTTTGAGTAGACTGACGAAATTCCACATAAAACTGACGAATTTGAAATTCAGTCATTCCACAGAAATCTCTCGTCTTTGAGTAGAGTAGCTAGTTTTATGTTAAATGGTTTGTAGAACTGTTTCAGTAGATATCGTGTTTTAGGTAACATATCTCCAAGTTTTCTGTCCTTCTTACTTCTGGTGTTTAATATAGGTTTACGGAAGGCTGGTCTTAATTCTTTGTCTGTTAGTGGTCCTACAATAAGGAGAAATTGTTAATAAACACTATGATACTTGTAACATCCAAATACATGTCAAATTAAAAACGTTGAAGTTGACAAATAAAGTTAAATACATAAACTTTCACATGAGAAGTGAGGCCGTGTGCTCCGGAAGGGTAAGCACATCTGTTTAGCAAGCTACACCCGCCAAGTGTATAATTAAAACATTGCGAATGAGAGGAATATGGAACCATAAAATGTCAAATATTATATCCAGGGTAATTTTGGATATAGAGGCACTATATTTACCAACAATATTGTGATGACAGTAATAAAAAATTTTTGAGGGCCTTGATAAGCCCAAAAAACTACAAAATAGTCCACAGTGAAAATTCCCTTCCCAATCACTGTTGATTCTCATGGTAATATACTCACGTAAATCTAGGTACTTTAGTACCAATTTAAATATTTTCTTGGAATCTCTTTTGTAATCTTCAAATAATATCACTAACATTTGTTCACGAGGGAACACTCGTAACCAATCTTCTAAAAATACGGAGTACATCCCCACCCGTAATCTTGCCTGAAAATTATAATAAAATGCAATGTTAAATATTGCAACTGAAAATCACGAACATACTTGTCAATGAGTAAAACAACCAAGGTAAACAAATGTTACAAGAACAGAAGACAAGATTCCAATAAAAACCCTGACTGTACGGAAACTAGTCGAAAGGATTGATCGATTCATTGAACGTGGTTTTATGCCAAAGTCAATATTTTTTCACTTAAATCGAAACGTCAACACCTATAGATTTTTATCTTTACGATGCGCCCGGTGCAATATGAGTTGGGGGGGGGGGGGTTAACGTGCTCTGCCTACCGTGAGTGGAGACAGGGATTATCATTATCGTCTGCTCGTTGTCGGTTTAAAATGGCCAAGTGGTTTGTGCTGTTAACATGCGATGTTCAATGCCGTAGTAATAAGTATACATGAAGACCTGATTGAAGGGTTTACCAAAAACTTTTCTAGTTATTGTGTAAATATATACTCAAGTTGTTGTATGGTACTATACTTTCTAGCAGAACTTTGTAAATTTGTAAGTGAAGGGTACAAATGGAACCAACCTCGCTCTCTCTCTCTCTCTCTCTCTCTCTCACACACACACACACACACACACCTTGAATGATTCAATGCTGGCATTGTATGCACATCCTCTGTGTGTAAAATATCGTCTGCAATCAAGGTGTTTGGACATGGATTCTAGGACAGCCATGTGGAAATCTTCAATCGATTTCTTATAGCCGAAAAACTGGGACTCGTACATGTAATCTGAAAATACCCTAAACGAGAAAAAATGCACCATAACAATAAATATTAGTAATCTATAGTGTGAAATATCCACTGGTCGGTCGAGTGATCAATCCCACTCGAGACAGATCCAAGTGTGAAAAAGTTTGTCACTTCGCTTGTCGAAACTATTCCTTGTTTTTGTAGGACACTTCGGTTTCCTACATCATTCTTGCACTGACAGTCTTAATATAAGAAAAATAAATCTTGAACGGGGCGTAAAACAACATTAAAAACTCTCAAGAGTTATCTCCTAAATGTTTGGCAATCTGAGTAAATTGGGCACATCTTTGTCAAAACGACAATGATCCAGATTAACAGATTGATTTATATAAACATCAATTATGTCCTATAACATCTATCTTAGTATCAGACCTCTATGTTAGTAAGGCATAACCTTTAACCTCCATGTTAGCAACATACAAAACCTTTAACTGTTAGCAACACGATGACCTTTGACCTCTATGTTAGTAACATGTATGACCTTTAGCCTCTATGTAAGTAACATAAAATGACCTTTAAACATCCATGTCAGTAAAAGACATGACCTTTAACCTCTATGTTAGTAACAGAATGACCTTTACCCTCTATGTTAGTAACATGCATAACTTATCTTCCCATGTTGAGAATGCATACCTATCTACCGGATTGCGCATCATGACGATTAATTTTGCATTCGGTATAATATGGCGTAGATAATGTGGGTTTGTATAGAGTGGTTCGTTACAGCCTTCGTTGCCAGGCAACTGCCGCCAGTGAGAATTATCAAAGGAGACGTCAACTGTCCCCTCACCTAAATATATAACATTTATCATATTATGTATATATATATTTATAGAAAGAGTTGAAAACTGTTAATGTCGACTAAAAAAGCCTAAAAATGACAAGCCATTTTAAATAAATCTGAAAAACTAGAACTATCTCTTGAGAGCCAAATATCCCCGGCCCCCAACATTTAATGTTTACTTGCGACCTGACTTTTCCGATATGACCATGGCTCAAGGTCATGGCACACCTTTGGACCATGAAGAATATTCAAGTGAAGTTTTATGACAGTCATCCAAAGCAGCTATGAGAAATAACCCGGACACTATTTGGAAACATACTGTTCCCGCGACCTTGACCTTTATGATATGACATTGGTTTAAGGTCATGACACATCTTTGGACCATGAAGATTATTCATGTGAAGTTTTATGACAGCCATCCAAAGCAGCTATGAGACATGGCCCGGGCACGATTTTACACGGACGGACAGACAGACAGTCATGGTGATTCCTATATAGCCCCTCAAACTAGGTTGCGGGGTTATAATAATACCACTTATAAAATACCTGTTATAATGTGATGATATGGTAACACACTATGGCAGGTACTCGGTGACAAACCCCGTTCTATTACCTTGGTGGCTTTCGAGAATTGATCTAGATAATCTTCAAATGCCTGCTTCTCTGTGAACCATACAATATAGAAGAAAAATAAAGAACATATACTTAGCAATAACAAACACAACAAGAATACGACAAATACAAATGAATGGTAGATACTGCCAAACAAGAAAATACAACCATAATGGGGCACTGATTATAAAACTCTCGGCTTTGAACGTGCACTTTGGTAAAGCATAAAAAGAGATATACAGTCATGAAATTGTGTATAAAACATCAAGGAAGTACGATGGCGCAGAAGTGACAGGAGGGCCTAGTTAACTTGTTCCTCTGTACAGAGTAGAGTCCAGCATGGAGGGCCTGTCCTACGAATAACTTGTTCTGTCTTGGAACACTGAGACCCATTTAACCTTTAAATATATGAGGACCAATGGTTAACTTGTTCGTCTTGGAAATTGGTACAGGAAGACCCAATTAACCTTTGCTTATAGTAGGGCCTACAGTTATCCTGTTCGTCGCTGTAGAAGAGAACATACCTAACTTCCGAATTCGTCTGCATGACAGAGAAGACTCAACGCTTTGTATGGAACAGATGAGAGTCAAGTTAGCATGGTGGTCTCATGCTTGAGGAAGCAAACATTTTAATGTGCATGAAAGTTTATTTTGTTTTGTGTTTATGACGCCTTCTGCAAAAATACCAATATGAAATATCACCCCTTGAAGATAGGTCTTATACTTAGGGGATGATCTACTTATCCATCGAAATGAGGATCCAGGCCCCGGTTTCACAATCATTCCTTAGCTAAAATTTTCCTTAACTTAAATCATGCTAAATTTCAAATCCTTATAATTTTGTTAATTTTCAAGGTATTCAGGAATTTAAGGTGTCATTTGAAAGATCACGTCTAGATAAAAACATCTGCACTTACTTTTGACAAAAATATTTATCAGTAGTTCCAAAAAGAGATGATTAAAATTTGTTAAATTTAAGTTGAGGAAAATCTTAGCTAAGGAATGATTTTGAAACCGGGGCCTGGCTTATATATTTTACTTGCCAACGGCAAGGAAAATTCAAGGTCAAGGTCATAGATACCAATGCATTAACTCAAAAACTTTTGTATAGGCATGTATATTAGAGTATGGTAGGCATTTGCACAACGATCATTTTGATACTAAGTATATGAATGAAGGTCATAAGTTCAAAGGTCAAAGTCACATTGAAGCGGTTAATTATCTCAAAAACTATGAACTTTTTGTATAGGCATGTATACTAGAATATGGTAGGCATTTGCACAACGATCATTTTGATACTAAGTATATGAATGAAGGTCATAAGTTCAAAGGTCAAAGTCACACTGAAGCGGTTAATTATCTCAAAAACTATAAACTTTTTGTATAGACATGTATACTAGAATATAGTATGTATTGGCCTATAGGTCATTTTGATATATGAATGAAGGTAATAAGATCAAAGGTCAAGGTCACAGATGCAAACGAATACTGAAATGGTTCATTAACTCAAAAACTATCAACTTTTTTGTATAGGCAAGTATATTAGAATATTGTAGGCATTTGCACAACGATCATTTTGATACTAAGTATATGAATGAAGGTCATAAGTTCAAAGGTCAAAGTCACAGATGCAAACAAATACTGAAGTGGTTAATTATCTAAAAAACAATAAACTTTTTGTACAGGCATGTATATTAGAATATAGTAGGTATTGGCTTACATGTCATTTTGATATACAGTTATGAATGAATGAAGGTCATAAGATCAAAGGTCAAGATCACAGATGCAAACGAATACTGAAATAAAACTATCAATTTTTTGTATAGGCATGTATATTAGAATATTGTAGGCATTTGCACAATGATTATTTTGACATATGAATGAAGGTCATGGGTTCAAGATCAAGGTCACAGGTGCAAACAAATACTAAATTGTTAGTTATATCAAAAACTATAAAGTTTTTGTATAGACATGTATATTAGAATATTTTAGGCATTGGCCTAGTGAACATTTTAATATATAAATGTTTTAGCTGTTTATAAATGCTACATTGTAGCTAGACTTTAGATATGTTATTTTATTTGAAGGGGATTGGTCCTTGATAACATTTTTTATTGTGACTTACGGAACCGTCTCCTGTTAAACCACATCGGTTCTTTCTGGTGTTTTGCGTACACATCAGGGTGAGCGGCGAGTTTGTCCCATAAATCACTGGTGCCACTTTTAGGCATGCCGATTATGAAGAAGTATGGAAGACAACGGATAGTATCCCATGTTCCGTTGGAGGTCCTATTTGTTGTCAACGACGTCTTCGTGTCGATCGATATTGTATTTCTCTTAAAACACGGATTTTTATAATCGGGTAGAAAATTTAGTTTATCCTGAAAAATTAGATGTTAGAAACACTTACATCTCATTTGTATCTCCAAGTGCACTTCAATTTTAATTTTGACTTAAAAGTCTTGAAATGTCGAAATCAAGCCATTTTGAAAATGTTTTTTAAACGTTTTACATAGAATTTAATGGATGTGGAAAAAGAAGCCATGCCTTATGGAAATGTGCAATATGGTTGTCAAACTTTAAAAGAGAAATGGTATTTTTCTCCTGATTAAATTTCGCTACATTTTAGGAAGTTTGTCGGCTTGTCGTTTGGAGGTTTATCTCTTAGTACTCCGGTTTTCCTAATATTTCAAATTGTCTGGTATATTTGAAAATAATCTTGACAAGGATAAAAACACCAATTAAACACGTTGTAAATTTTTTGTATAATTAATTACCTACTGTAAATGTATTTGTTTTCGTCGTGTACTAATTTTCGCTTATTTCGCGGTCGTTTGTTTTTCGCTGCTTATTTTGTTATAACCCATTTTTCAAAAATGTTTCAAATAACGCGAAAATTCAACTAAACGTATGTGTCTAAATTTCCTATTCCGCAAAAATAAATACACGCGAAATTAAAATGTTTACAGTATTACTAACCATTTGTAGTATGTCAGTATACATCCTGGTCGGGACTTTACCCTTGGGTCTAATACCCTTTCCTTGACATAACTCTACATCCTCGGTAACCTTGGGAATGTCAACATACGGGACATCTCTCTGTTGTAAACCCTCTCCAAACGACTCGTTGGTTTGCTCAAACGTTTGCTCGTTTGGGGTATATAAGAAGAATATTGTACCGAAAAAGAACACTGCTGTAATTTTATATCCGGTAAATGGGCACAGATACTTTCGTGACTTCTTCATTTTTCACTGGACACTGAAAAAACAACAAATACCGCAACATGAACTGCTATATAGGACTAGAAATCTGAGGAACGCAAGTCTCATCTGAAAAAACGAGTGGAGTATTGGAAGTTAATGCTCTAGCCAAGATTCTTTCACTTATATCGAAGGCGGTCAGTTATGGGATGGTAGAAGAAACCGAAATTACCGAAAAACTACCGACCATCGGCAACCTAACTTCTCCCACTAGGATATATTCCGATCAGGATTCGAACCTAGGAGACGAAAAGCTTTGACCACTCGACCACCGAATCCGGCCCTTTGTGAAAAAAAAACTAATATTTGGAAACGACGACTGCATAAGCATTATGTTTTTGGATTTTTATTTGTTTTTTTACTTTACTATGTTTTGTTTTGTCACTTAATTATTGTTGTTTTTTCATTTCTTATTTATTTATTTAAAATGTGAAAGAACTGAATTATATTGTTTACTCTAAACTATTATAGAGCTAAAATCCCATAAAAGTATTTTGAAAAAAAATCTTACCTACATAACACTCCTCGATTCAAGTCGCATTACCAAATTGTCCAGTCACACAGTTCGAAGTTAACATAGTTTTGTGTGAACAAATCTCACGGTGAAAGAAGCGTTCTTTTCTCCTTCGTGAAATATTCATGATGAGCTCTTTTCACATAATGTGCTATGAAAAAAAACCTATTGATAATAAGCACATAAGGATGTTCGAGTTATCTCTCTTTGAACGTTAATCAAATTATTTAAATCCATTTGTTACATTTCAGGAGACAATAACTCTGGTGTCTTATAGTCACTGTAAGTTAACCTCAAATAAGATTTTTTTCGGCTATTGGAGATGCGAACAATTTATTCATCTCTAAGGTTTAATCTAAAAACAAGTTCATGTATGAATGCGTGAGATATGCGAAAGTTTTATGTTCGACCCGCGCACAACCTCCCGCTCTATAAAGTTTAAACAAAATTGGAGAAATTCCGATGAAGTGCTGCTAAAAATAACGTAATATTCACTAATTCACTGGCGCAAAATAAGAATGGAAAGTATAAATGTTCCCATCATAGCAAGGATGTATAAGTTAAGTTAAATCTGAATGAACAGATTACTCTTGGTTTCTCTACAATACTATCCCTGAATCGTCTACAATTTTTTACAATAAAGGTAAGCCATGATACAAATACTTAGTGCTGAACAGGAATTCTGTTATTTTTGTCATGCACCATACGGGCTTAAAACAAAATATACCGAAGAAAGTATCAACAAGATGTCGGGAGTTTTTGATACACAACCTAATTGCTGTGGTTGGCAATATGATTTTCCAACAAACAATCAGTATACCAATAATGCACAAACAGTGCACTATTGCTGGATGTTTTGTTTCTGTATTCATATGAAGCATAATTTATGTAGAATCTTGTAAAATATGAAGATAGAACTATCACCAAAATTAATGATTCTGTTAGCAATTCCACATATAGATGGCGTTCTATCCTTTAATAATAATAGTTTTGCTAGTCGAGCTTGATACAAAGATACGACTGATTCTTCAATATCTACATATTAAGACTTACTCCTCAATTATGGTACCAACTACATGTATAGTCTTAGCCAACGAAAAGCAACGCTATATAACAAACTCGATTACTTCAATTTTCCTACTGTCAATCAGCAATGTACCTGCTTCTCCTGCTTATGGTGAATTTATTTCAATGTTAATATTCTTTATACAACGAAGCAATCTACTTACAAATAAATTGTTGGCTCATGGATATTTTAAATCTAAATTTTTGAAGTCCTTAAAAAACCTTTATGGTCGTCATCACAGTATTGTTGAAAAGTATGATGTCTTTGTATCCAAAATTATCCTGGATATATTTGACGTTTCAAAGTTCTATTTTCCTTTTATCCTCAATTTTGATTTCACAAGTGGCGGGTGTAGCCTGTCATAGCTAGTCAGGGGTGCATGTCCTTCCGGAACACCCGGTCTCACTACTGAAGTCAACACTATGACAAAAGTACTTTTCTATGAATTTATTTCCGAATTTACTACTTCCCTTGCAGCTAAGTAACAAAATTTCTTTATCACTGATTTTAAATAGTTTAGTTGGTAGAGTGCAAACAGTAGGCTGAGTGGGGATTGGCGCTCAAACACCAGATAAAGTGTCTGAGAACTCATAATCATTTGGACTCCAAATTTAAGGACTTTTTAGGGTCTTTTCAATGGTCTCCTCATTTGCAAATTTAAGGCCTAATCAGAGGGAAAATTTTAGCAAAAAAAAAATAATAAAATATTGGTGCAAAGGCAATTAAATCAATAAAACAATTGTGTGTCCATAGTAATGACACTTGAAATGGAGGTTGAAGTTTGGTATTCAGGAGGGCCAGGAACCTTTAAATTGCTCATTTAAACACGACTTATTAATTTTTTAATTTATTTATATATATCAGTCTATTCTCAACCACTTAATATCAATATACAGACACCCAACTGGCCAAATTCAAGGGCTTTTTAGGGCCTTCAGGATAAATTCAAGGACTGTTTAGGGTCAGACTTGTTTTTAGGGCCTTTTTAGGGCAAACATCAAAATTTAAGGACTTTTCAAGGCCTGTACGAACCCTGTTATTCTAATGGATGAGAACAGATGTCCACTTGGTTCACTTCCAAGTCCACATGTTTAACTAAATTTGCCAGTTTTCAAAGTTTTCACTTTGCTTTTTCGATTCAGCTGACTGGAGTCCAACAATCCTGGCTGAGATTCTATGAAACCATAATTGTTTGTCTCTTTTTAGCTACTGTAAACAGTACTATGGTTTCTTAATATCTTGACTTGTTGTGTCCTGTCTTGTTTACATTGGTAATTTTTGCCAAGAAAATATTTTTCTGCTTCAAAATTTTATATTTTGTGTAAACTAAAATAGCTACTGTAAATCAACTTTCATTCCAGGATATTAACTTTAATGTTTCTCTAATGAAAACCATTTCGCTGCTATTAACTTTCGCGATATGGACTTTAGCACAATATTTGGTATAAATCATACCATTTTCAAAGACAAGTTGGTGTGACAATTAACTTTCATGATTATTTTGTCTTCGCAAAACAAGACAAAAGTTTATCACACAGATAAAAGTTGGTATACAGTATCTTGTGATAAAGATATCTCATACAAAAACTCATAGAAACAAAATTATTTAATAATTGGTTTTATTTTTCATTTCTTTCAAATATTTTGTACAAATATAAGGTATGTTGTATCCTGGCTTTAGTAACACAGTTAGCCATTCTACACAATGTGTTATCATCATCATCATCATAACATCTGTATCAATACACATGTACAACTCAAATAAATTAATGTATTCAGCAGTACAAACTGACTACTGACAACTATCAACATAAAAAACACTCATCACCCCTTACTTAAATTACATGGACAATTCCTTAATTTGTTTTGGGTCAGTCTATTATTTATGTATGTATGAACAGGTAGATAAGAGGTTTACATGGTAAACCAAATGTATTAAAATGCTATTTTGAAATCAATTTGAACTTATTCTCTTCTAAAATCATGGTTATTTTTAGATTTAATTTTTATAAATAGTTCAACCAAAATCTGTGACTGTACACACACTCAGGAAAAAAGTTTGGACTTAAAAATTACCCATAAAAGTACTATGAGCCAAAGTGTACAGGATACAGACCCCACCACCTTTTCAGGAGGATGTCTAGGCTTTTCTAAATATATAAATACATTTTAAAGAACTATAATAAAATACTTTTACAAAATTGTTTGAGAAAACATTAATATTTTTGCCACAGATTTTTCAGAAATATCTCAACAAATGAGTAACATTAGTGAATAGGTTTTGAAAATTGCCATTTTGACATAAATACCGGTATCATAATTTAAATCAAACAACTCTTAACTCTCTCTGTATGGTTGATTATATGGTCCATGGTTGTATGGTAAATACAATGTGATGTAACTAACACACACACACACTAAGAGAAGTAGACAAAAAATCTGTATTTTAACCAAATCAAAATCTTGTATTTTTCATCATGAGATGAAGGGTCTAACATTTTTCATTAAATGATATCATTCAAGAAAATATGACAGGAAAGTTTTTCTAGCTTTACACAAGCCTTGCTTAGTGCAAAGATAAACTCCAATGACCATCAGTGTTCATTCTAGAAGGGGATTGTGGGGGCATTAATCCCTTATTTTGCCACTGACCCCATTGCTACTTGCCATTGGTCTTAGGGACCATATTAAACAAAACAAATACAAAAATATTGATGTTATAGTGTTTTAGGAGAAAGTTTTTGAAAACGGTGCCTCTGAAAAATTCCAGAATGAACATTGCCCCACAGCTTTGCTTCTGCAAACACAAAATAACAATTAAAATTCAGATTTTCTTTTCACTTCATAAATACATCCATCGCATTTAAATCATCGGTAAATTCATCTCACTCTTCTCACAAATTCATCATGCACATTGTAAAAACAAAAACAATTCTATATTAAGATATAATACGAAATAATAGTAAAATATTGTCTAGCACTATTTCATTGGTCAATCTGATTTTTCTTTGTGTACTATATAAGGAGTGTAATTGCTTGTTTCTGTAATGCATATGGTTTATAGTTTGCTTGGAGAGAGAGAGAGAAAGTATTTTACTTGAAACATTTGAAATGGGAAAGACAGCGATTTGTAACTGCCACTAACTAAAATTTCAAATGAAAATGCCATGACAGAATTGCCATTTGGAACCTTTCTATGAAAAACAATTTTTCAAAAACTTTTAAAGTTGGGGTATGAAAGGAAGTCTTGCCATTAAATTAATTTCAATGTTCTTTAACCTAAATTCAGTATATAGGTTGTTAAAATCCACCATTTTACAATTTTAATCCTCTGTAACTTGCATCTAGACCAGACTGTTCACAAAACTACTTGTAGCTTGGAACCCCACCCCTTTCTAAAGTGTAAAATTGAACGCTTTATAGGACATTTTAATATCTTTCTTCGAAACCAAACAAGTAAAATATTGAAGCTTATGCTTAAAAAAAACTTATGAGGTTACAACTTATAAATGTATGACAAACTGGATTTCAATAGATATCAGTCAAGACGAAAACGTCTTCTTGCAATTTACTTAAACCTGAATTTACAATTTTCTCCCTTAACTAAATCCTGCATATTAACAATTAAAAATAACACCGTCAGAAACAAATGGTCGACACTTAACAATGCCCTTGAAATTGAAATAAAATGGATTTCTCTGAAAAATCTCAAGTTACATTTGTCACTATGTCACCTGAATTTTTTGTCTCATTGTCACCTGAACTTGTCTTAATGTCACCTGAATTAGCCTCATTTAATCTGTTTAAATATCACCTTACCTGAGATTATCTCCATGACATCAGAATTTGTCTCAAACACAGGGCTAGACAATTCCACTGGCACCATATTCCATGTCTATCCATCCTTTCAGCAAAAACAATTAATTTTTTCCTACTACTGGTTCAATGAACAATTGAAACTTTGATGCATCATGGTCCATTTCTGTCAGTTAAGATGAACCAGTGGATTTTATTATTGGACAAGATCAGTAGGTCAAACATGAATTAATAGAGCCCTGTCTGTCAAAGTCAGCTAAACCGTCAATGTCAGCTTATGTGCTTATCTTATCTTGAGGAGTTTGACATAGTTTAAGCCCTAATATTACATTTTTAAAGTTAACTAAACAAAACCAACATAACTATTGTGAAAACAAAATTTGCACATCAGTTACTAATATAAAAATAATGCCTACATGTTTAATATTAAATCATACAAACACAAGTATAACACTGATCAAAACAGCACCTTATTGTAAAGATTAAATTTAAAACTGGCATTGAACCTATTCTTACAATCAAGCTCAATCTGCTGTACTTTGCTTAAAAAATAATGACTTCAATCAAGGTTCTTTCTTCAAAATAAAATGAAGTTTCCCCCCAATTTTGAAATCATAATAACATAAATTAGCAAAACCATGATCACATAAGTCAGTAAAACCATGATTACATAAGTTAGAAAAATCATGATCACTTAAATTAGCAAAATCATAATAACATAAATTAGCACAACCGTGATCACATAGCAAGATCACAAGAATAGGTGCAAATCCAGTAAGTTAAATAAATCCTGGATTTTGGCTTCAATGACTAAAAATAATAGTTCAATTCATATAGAGGTATATCTTGAAAATCAAACACCCATCATTTAATCATTAGCATTCACTCATCATCATCACCATCATAACTCAAATGTTGTATGCAGGTCATTTCTTCAATAAATACTGATGATCTAAAAGGATTTCGTGTGTACATCAAGGCTTTGTTCACTACACTGTTTCTATCTTGTAAAGAATCTTAAAATCTTTAATCTGTACTACTCTTGTAAATAATAAATCCAGTAAAATTCCCATGACCCAGAAAGTTGGTTTCAGAGTATCTGATGTCTATAGTTCTCCAATTCTTTGATGACAGAGAAAACCATGGAAACAAATAATTTATGTTTTCACACCGGGTAGCCAAAATTGCCACTGGATACTAATTTCTGACAAATTCTTTCAAAAAGTAACCTATTTTAACAAAGTTGTGAAATTATACTTTAAATGGGACTATATTTTCACAAATTTTAAAAATTTTGCTACAAACAATTTAAAATTTGTGGAAACCTAGAAAAATTATAATTTTTTTTCAAGTAAGAATCAAAGTACCGTAGGAAGTGAACTCATGACACCTCGGCAATTAAGTAATCGTTTCTTTCACTCATCAACAGTATCAATCTTTGAAATGCCCTTTTGTTTGTTTGTTTTTTAAAACAATAAGAAAATTTACAGTGAACAATGGATTTATGTATGAGGTAATTTGAAGATAGGACAAACACATACATTACTACTAACTATATACATTAAAACATGGAATACAATTTTATTTCGGTACTTATAAATCACCTTTGTACGATAGTAACACCAACTTTCTTTATACACTGCACTTTATTTGAAATGGTCAAAATAGCTTTCAATGTGGCGTGGAGTAATAAAGCTTTCATCAAGATTTTCACTTATTTTGAGATGCCAGCAAGGATGGTGAGGAAAATTGCAGTGCCAAGCAAATCTCGAAAATTTTTGTATTTTCTTAAGAAAATAATTTACAAACTATTTATGTCAATTGAAAAGTTGTTTACCTTAAAGGGAGGTAATTCTTATTCTTATTAAAGTGAATAACATCACTGACACGTTAAAATTTAAGCAGTGTTTGCCACAAAAGTTTAATACATTAATTACAATAAAAAAATAACTATCAAAATTTCAGCAGTATATGGTAACTTATTGAAATTTCAGCAGTGTATGTTTATGTATAAAATTTCAGCAGTGTATGCTTTCATAATTCAAAATTGAGTGCTACTATCACAACAAAAATGTTATCTTATTATTTTACCCAGTGTACTTTGAGTAAAACTGGTCAGGATGACAAATGTTTGGCGTGAAACAACGAAACATTTATTTATGCTTCTGGAAAAAAACATGTTTTTAAAAACATATCATGAGCCCCAAATTTTAAGTTGTCCTGTTTAAACGTAATCAGAAATAGCAGACAGGTTATTATTCTGAACATTGCAAAAATCATATTAAAATTGACTTCAGCAACACAATTTATGTTACAACTCGCTGCCCAAAACAAGGACACACTTTAAGTGCTGATATTGTTACAGCTGTCCAACATAAAGACACTGTAATGAGTCATGATATTGTTTCATTCCAAACACTTCTCAATTCTTGGGATCAAATAGCTATTAACTAAATCAATTATCAAAAACAAAACTTTGGCTTCAAATTCATCACAGTCAGGACTAAAACACAATACAAAAATAATAATAATAATAACAATAATCATCATTATGCCATAATAAAACATATTTCCATGGTAACCATGTGATTAAGTAATGCTATAAGTCCACAGTATTTCTACCGCCAAGTCCGTTTTGTAATGAGGAATTCGAAGAATGTGTTTTAGAATGTCTATGTTGTTTGGGAGGAATGGCTGGTGGAATTTTGTTGTTTCTATGGTTACTGTCTCTATGGTTATTGTCTCTATGGCAATGGTTTTCTTTGGATACACAAATATTATAAGATGGAGGACACATTTCAGGTGAGTTATGTAAAGATGATGAATGACAAAGTGGCGACTGTGGTCCACTGTGTGACACAGGTGAGGGTGATGACGTTGTTTGGGTATGACAAAGCGACGACGGCGGTGACTGTGGTCCACTATATGACGGTGAGGGTGATGGTGTTTTGTTGTGATGATTACATACTGAAATAAGAAAACAATAAATCATAAGTATTATTATACCAAGCATATTGTAGACACATTAAGGACACTAATGCCAATATTGAACAGGATAAATACAGTATTCATGGAATATGACTTAAGTCAACATATTACTCTAAGAACAATTTATATTTGGCAATTTATAGTAAGGCTATTTACAAAATATTCAGATAAAATCATGCACTTACAGCTTTTACTGCAAATATCCCATCTACAGATTATTATTAGTAATTTGATTTGGCATTGATATAAACAATAAATAGTTTAAACAAAAAAATCCATTGATTTATTAGCATCCCCTGCTAGTGAGTATTTTTTTTGTGATTTGCACTAGTGGTCAAAGGGCCATAACTCCCAACCAACTTGGGTTACCTAACGATTTTAACAACTTCTATCAATGCTGATGCTTTATGGACGAAGGATGGACGGAACAATGAATTTTAAGATTTAATATTTCCCTTTCTTGGAAAGGCGGGGGATAATTTAGCAAGTGTTCTATTTGACAGACTTACCTGATGTATTGTTGACTAATCTAACAGGGGGACTATATACAGAGTTTGGAAGACTACTATGGCATTCAATACAAGGAGAACCTTCCATTGTACAACTATCACATACATTATCTGATGGAGAAGCTACAAGTTCTGAAACAATAAATAATGTTGTATTTAATTTCAATGTTCTAAAAATAAACTTCTGCAAACAAGCAAGACCTGTGCATGGTACCAAATTCACATTATGTATACAAATTTAATTTATATCTGTACAAATTATTTTGAGTGCAGGGGTTCAAAATTCCCAAGGTCCGAGGTCCGGGACCTTCTGATTTTAATTTGGGACCCTTGAAATTTTTACTGTAAAAGTCCGATGGACCTACCGTTTTTTGTACCTGTTTTCAGAATATTCCTTCTCTATGTTTAAAAAAATCTTTTAATCAGTCAGTTTATTTAGAAATATTAGTGACATGTCAGTTTTTGTTGTCCGACCATTTCTGGAAATGAAAATATAATGTGCAGCTGCCTGACAACAGTTCAGCTTCTTGATCACTTGAGTGTTGTATGTAATAAGCATTGCTATATTCATTCATTTAAGAATGTAAAAGAAATTGATCAGCATGAGTTTATTTGATTTCGGTGTGGCATCCTGGTAATGTGGTAAAAAGAAATACCATTAAATGTGTAATAAATAGAATCCATAGTTATTATTTTTCATTTCTTTAAATTAGATAATGTTTTCCGATATGGCATAATTACACACAGACCTTCCAATGTTGATATGGGACCTTCCAATCTCAATGTGGGACCTTCCAAAAATAAAGTCAAAAAGTCCTGGACCTTTCATAGTAAAATATATATTTGAACCCCTGGAGTGGAGAAGAGTTGGGTGGAGTAATGGTTTTTTACACTACAGTCAAGATTCTTTCACTTATATCCAGGCGGTCAGTTCTGGGATGGTGAAGGAAACTGGAGTAAACTATCGATCTTCGCCAAGTAAACTCACAAACTATTTCACACTAGGATCTGCAGAGTGGGATATGAAGCTTTGTGGTGAGAAGCTCTGTGATCTGTAAACATTGTGCACACTCAGCCACCTAAGGCCAGACAAATTTTTGCATTTGGTTTTCGTTTTATTGTGTTATGTTCTCTGCTGTATTCACTGTTTGTTAATCAAAATTATTCTAGCACAATTCCTATTTTTGAGGAAGTCAGTCATGACAAAAGTTTGTCCCATAAACAGGTAGGAAGAAATCGAAATATTCAAAATGTATATAACTTACCACCATGAGGCCTTCCACCAGGAGGCTGAGGTAAAGAACCATGATGCATTCCTTTACTATAACTGACTCCACAGGAACAACAGTTATTTAACGAATGTCTATTATTAACAGTTTTACACTGTACACTATTGTCTGTGCACATATTTTGACACCTGTCACAATTTTCACAAAAGTCTGTTGTGGTCGTCACTCCAGCAGCTGAAGCGGACGCTGACCTACTTAGTGAATTCTGATTACTCTGAGTAGGATGAAATGTCCGTAGTAATGTTGGCTGACCACCACTACTAGTATGTGTACTACTTGTACTGTGAGAACTCTTTAACGAGTCTGTTTCACTGTGTGGATAATGTAAACTTGATTCTGAAAAAATAAATAAATAAATCATAAGATTACACTCACAGGAACAACATTTAAAAGTCAGTTATTTCATCTACACATATATGATATTATTAAGATGTCAATAGGCAGATGCCATTTTTTTTTTCTATTTTACTATGCATTCCATGATCAGAAGGGCATGGTATTATAAATCACACCATTTCTGATAACATAATTTTGAAGTTTTTAATACATGTTTAATTTCTAGTTATAAATAGTGAAAAGTAATTCTTCTTCAAAAAAAAACCTGATTGACAGCTGAAGCTGAAAGACTTAAAAAGTTTGTAGGTCATAGAATTTACACTAATACAATAAATATACAATTTTTACCTGAGGAATGATGCCCTAGCTGATGTTCTCCAAGTGTAAGAGGGACAGACTGGTGATTATCTTCATCCATATCATTGGTATACATTCCAACTCTAGCTGCCCTGAATCTTCCTGATGACGACTCGTACCCGGATTCCTTCATCTGATAGTCCTGATAATTATAGAGGGGTCCCGTCATTTGAACAGGCTGAGTAAAGCTACCTTCCTTATCAGAAGATGTATATCCTGAACTTGGGATTTCTCCTGGTAAAGTGGTTTCGTCAGTTGGTGTAGCGCTGTACATTTCATGTCTTTTCCTCGTCTGGTATATAATTATGACCCAGACAAGTGATGTACCCACTACACAGCACACTACTGCAATAATTATAATTCCAGTTGTGGTGGATTCGTCACTTGGTCCTGAAGGAGAACCTTGACTTGCACCAGCTCGTTCACCATCGCTAGATGCACTAGCATACACTTTTAGTTCGGTAGATCCGGCAACATTACCGAGAGTATTTGACAGTTCACATGTGTATGTGCCATGGTCCATTTTCTGTGTCTGTACGATAATTAAAAGCTGATTTTCAGCAGTGAAAAAATATCGCTGATTGTTTTCGAGTGGTTGACCATCTTTCAGCCATCTTAGCTTGGGTTTAGGACTTCCAGCAGCCATACATTCTAGAACTGTAGTCTGTCCAGTGCGACTGTACTTGTGTCTCTCCATAGGTCGCTTGAAAGATGGTGTTTCTAGGAAAAAGGATAAAAATATAAAGAGTAAATATCTTGAGGTCATTAACAATATGATCTACTTACTTGGACCATTTGCCAGTTCCATGAAAGGGTAAATTATATGGTTTGTATTTTACCATCAACAAGTCTATCTGACAACTTGCTTGTCAGGTCCTTTATTTATGTCGTCATAACAACTGGCAACCAGTTGTTATGAAAATAATTTTTGTCGAGTCTGCTGCATATTTTATAACAGATTATGCATTTACAAACTAGATAAGAGGCAAATCCAGTATTCAATTACTTTTATGCTATAATTCAATCATGAAACTGTGTTGAATGAATATGATGGGATAAAAGAATTATGCCATATTAACAATCATTTTTACAATTTTACACTTATACAAGAAATAAGTGTATTTTAATATCTAATCTAATATAATATAGGTTTCTGGCATTTTGAGTGAAAAATTATTTTGTAAAAGATATTCTCTTCTTCACATGATAAAACACCTGCTACACAAAAACAACATTGTCAACAGTATCAAAATCATAAATGCTTAAGCATATAAAATACTGATATCGACTTACGGAGGACAGTTAGGGTGGCATTAGCGGTTATAACTCCAGCGTCATTTTTGGCGGTACAACTATAAACGCCTTGATCGATATCCTTGACATTAACAATAAAGAACACATCATCTGTTGGCATTACATGCATACGTCTTTCCCTGGCTGCTGGGAAATCGTCACCTCCATCTTTTTGCCATGCAATAGTTGGTACAGGTTGGCCTTTAGCGTCACACTCTAGCCTTGCAGTAGTACCAGCTTTAACAGTGACATCTACTGGCATTTTGATGAACATGGGATAGACTGAAAAGAAACAAATTAACAAACAGTTTAATTTCAGTAGACATCAATTTATCTGAATTATATCCAAAGGCTGGATGTAAATATTGCCATTACCATCCATCTTTATAAGTCTAAGGGGGATACTTATACATTTAGCCACTTCATATAACTGGTCCCTGGTGAGCCTATAGGCTCAAGTTACACTAAGTTTAATTCTGATATTATAAGCACTTATTTTTTCAGGAATAATTTGGTAATTTGAAGCGCATGACTTGCATTTTGACTTGTGGCATGCTTGGGGTGTTCCTATTATTACTGTTAAGACCAAATACGGTACTGAGTTCAAGTGATCCATGATAATTGAAAAGACAAATGTTGCTAGTTTGAAATTTGAATGTTCATGAACTTGATGTAACAGTTACATAAGTTTTAAACATTCAGTAATTCAGAAAATTACAGATTTTTTCAGACAAAATCGTCAGTCTCTCTTTCACAAACTTACCATGAACACTAATCTCAGCTGCTTTAGAATATGCTGATCCAAACTCGTTAGAGATAATACACTTGTACTGTCCAGCATGGCTATCCTGTATTCTGTTTAAGTGTAACACTGATGTATAGTTTATAACTTGTCCATCTGTTTTCTCATAGTTCATTACAACTGGATTAACAATCATCTAGAAATAAACAAACATAAAAATTTATTGAAAAGAATACTTATGCATACTTAGGGAATTTTTCATTCACATTTTCAGTATGACATTTCACAATGTTCCAAAAATGAAAATAATTAAAATATTAAACAAATCCCATTAAATTAATCAGAAATGATTTAAATCATTGTGCAAGCATTCCTTTATAAGACTAGATTTCTTTTCAGTTCATGCCACATTTGTTTTTTTTTTTCTTTTTCTATTATTCATTGTCATTAAATTCGCCATCACATTTGGCCAGTTTTGTATTTACCCCAAGTATTGGGAGAGTTATCTCCCTTATCTCTATTAAACACCAACTTGTTCTATGATAGTATCCTGGTGAATTATAGTATTTTTCCCAAATTTTCTATATAAAATTCCAAAAAATTTTGTCAACATTTCAGCTATAACTACAAACTTTGTTTGTTATTATCCTGGCTGAATTGTAATATTTTTTCAAGATTTTCTAAACAGCAAGTCCAGAAATAATGTATACTAGAGATAAGCCTCAGAATACTGACCATATTGTCTTTCTTCCATGTGAAGGTCATCTGTGACTGCTGTGTGCTGGCTGCACTACACTCCAGTGTGATGTTCTCATTTTTCAGACCTATTTTAGATCTAGGATTGGCTGTTATCACTGGTTTTAGTGGTACACCCTCTGTAAGGAAAATTATGGTCAAAAACATTAAATAAAGAGCAAGAATCAATTGTCATCTGTTGTAACTGTTATCCATGTATTCCACAAAAAAAAGGAGAGAGAAAACCACATCTTAAAATACACTATTAGTTTTACTTAACATTTATTTATGTATCTTTTCAATTCTTTGTTTTGTTTTTTATTAAAAACTTTTTTCTTTTTTCCTTGTCTTTCTTTCTTTCTTTTCTTTTTTTTTTTTACTAAAATGCCTAGTGGCTTGATGATTGATAGAGCTTAGTCCTTTTTAGCAAAGAATTTATAGGAATTTGTCAGCAAAAGAAGTTATGAAGTATATGTGCAATATAATATTCATTCTCAATTTCTGAAATTAATTTTCCCCACTATTTTGTATAAAGTGAAAAAGGAAATATTTATGAGAGAGAGAGAGAGAGAGAGAGAGAGAGAGAGAGAGAGAGAGAGAGAGAGAGAGAGAGAGAGAGAGAGAGAGAGAGAGAGAGAGGAGAGAGAGAGAAGAGAGAGAGAGAGAGAGAGAGAGAGAGAGAGAGAGAGAGAGAGAGAGGAGAGAGAGAGAGAGAGAGAGAGAGAGAGAGAGAGAGAGAGAGAGAGAGGAGAGAGGAGAGAGAGAGAGAGAGAGAGAGAGAGGAGAGAGAGAGAGAGAGAGAGAGAGAGAGAGAGAGAGAGAGAGAGAGAGAGAGAGAGAGAGAGAGAGGAGAGAGAGAGAGAGAGAGAGAGGAGAGAGAGAGAGAGAGAGAGAGAGAGATAAACGTACCACATTTGAAAAGGTCAGGATCTATTGTAAATATGCTCTTTCCCTTCAGAACAGCAGGGTGAGCACAAACAGCTTTCACAGATTTCTGGAAATCTTTAGACTTGAGCCATTCTGGTAACCAGGCTAAATGACAATCACACAAGAAACTTGTAGAGTTCAATGTTCTGAAATATAGAAATATGAAAATTTTAAATGTTTGTTGCATTAGGAAAACTATCAAACAGTAAGTAGACTATAAAATGGTCTCATTATAAATACAGACAAAGGTGTGCTTTAAACCCCAGTCAAAATTATTTCCCTTATATCCAGAAGGTGGGGAAATTCTTGAATGGCATAGAAAACAAAGAGTTGCCTGTAAAAACCACAGATGTTGAGCAAGCAAACTGGCAAAGGTATGCCTGGCATGGGATAATCCAAGGCATGGACAAGTACTCTTATGTACAATTTTGCAATATCAACAAATTGAATTTTTTTTAAAATAATTTGATCAGTAAACCCACAATCCCAGTCTCAAAGTAATTACCAGCCTGTGAAAAACAATGCTTAGTTAATTTCCAATAGCTTTTAATTCATGATTAATGATTACGATAATACAGGATTTTTATTATTAGGCAGCCATTCTGTAGTTAAGAGTTTATCATATAATTCTATAAAAAACACAGATTTTTGAAAACAACTTACAAAGTTCGCAGGCTTCCCATAGGATCTAAAGCATTAGCCTGTATTGAGGTAATTGCGTTATTTCCCAGATACAAAGCTGTCAATCGTTCCAGACCAGAGAATGCATTACTTCCGATGGATTTGATCTTGTTATTCTCAAGTCCAAGCTCCAATATGTCTTCTAAACCAATAAATGCTTCACTCATATCTTCAATTGTCCATGATATCTCATTTTTATTTAATTCTCTGTAAAATAAAGAACATAGGCTTTGTGAACATTGTTGAAATTTATCAAAAGACTATATACATGTAGTTGCTATATGTACTATCTCGTTAGGAAATTCAATTTTTTGATGATTACAACGATCAAATACTTTAAGTGTAGTATTATTCGCATTGTAATAATTTCACTTATTTTGCAGTCTATGTGTAAAATAACACATTAAAATATATAGCCAACATTGATCATATCTAAAGATAGAAACATGCGCCATACACTGAATAGTCCATTTTGTGACTTTTCCATCTTATGGTTGAGTTGAGTAATGGTGTTTAACGTCCCAGTCAAAAATATTTCATTTACATCAAGACATTGCCAGCTATAGGCGAAGGTGCAGAAATTTTGCCTGTGCATTGCGCTGATGGCATTATACAGCAGGGTTCTTTAGTGTGCCAAGTCCACTGTGTCACTGGACCTCATTTATTTTAAGTTACCATCCGAAGAACTGTGACTTTCATTTCATAATGGCAAGTGCTTGGCATAAAAACTGTAACTGCCCACTTTCAAGTCTTGGGTCAGAACCATGCCAGGGATTGAACCCACAACCTCCCACATAGGGAGCAAGCACACTACCAACTGAGCTACTGAAGTTCCATCTTATAATCAGTTTCATAAATCTGGGAATATTGCACCATCATTAAGATGTCGGAAATCAGTATTTGGAACATAATACAAATCAAGATGTATTTCATTATATGGCCAATGATTTCACCCTTTTCTGATTGGCTGAGAAGGCATTTGGCAAGCATGATTAATAGCTATGTCCACCGCGTAATAACACACGCAACATTTATTGCTTGGGTGAATATTATATTTTTGAGGTTGATAAATCCTGATGTCTACCTCATCAAAAGTCAATAATTGTATAATATTAGTATCTAATACTAATGTAAGATTTTTTTTTTATAGTCCGTTTCATTAATATGTCAACTTACAATGATTTGAGTTTGGTTAAATCACGAAACGATCCGTCTTCAATGTTGGAGATAAAATTGTTGCCTAGTTTCAAAATATTTAGATTCCTCAGCTTTGAAAATGAGTTTCTGTGAATCGTAGTAAGTCTGTTGTTTGAAAGATCCCTGAAAATAAAGAAATTGATTTGTAATTCCATTTCATGAAATTTAACAACTTTAAATTAGAAATGATAGGTAGACTGTTATGCCCCTATCATTTCTTTATCTTTTAATTTAAATGATCAGAAGAGTTGCTTAGAGAACATAGTGAAACCAAAGAAATCAAAGAGCATGGTAGGGTCTCAGAATTTGTCCACTTGCCAATGAATATGATCTGAACCCCAGAAACCTAAGCTCAAGTCGAACCCCAAATACATCAAAGGGTCTCAGATTTTGACTTAAAAATTGCCCAGAGTTTAGAGTTGACCTGAAGTACATGTTTACCAAAGGGTCTTGGGACCTTGACTTAAGAATTATCCAGGAGTTTTTTGTTTAAACCAGTTGACTTTGAGTTATTCAAAACAAAACTGAAGTTATTTTTAAAGTTTCACTGTAATTTATTGTTATAAGCCTAAATAACCCTTCATGAAGGGAAGAGCCAAGCCCTCATAGGATAGATCACTTAAAACTACAAAGTGCCGTAAAATGTTATATATAATATGTACCAATGTAATAAACAGGTGACCTTTAACCTTCCACTTCATACCAACTATATCTCCTTAGTGTTATCTGTGTTAAACAGGTGTTTGAGTTACTACTAATCGACAACACCAGGGCATACTGACCAGTGTGATGGTATTAAATACTGATTTACAACCATGTTATCACAGACATTTAATAATCATCTCAGGGTTATGTCACGTAACACCAAGACCATTAACCAGGTTTCCACGGATTTAAAACTATTAGTAGCCATATTTCCAAAATTTGTAAAAATATGGTCCTCTTAAAAGTATTTTTTCACAACTTTGGTCAAATAGGAATTTCTCACAAAATTAGTAATCAATGGTGATTTTGACTACTAGCATTTTAGCTTATTTAGTCAAACATGTGGTTAAGAGAAAGTTTTGTACAAAATTTAAATGTTGAGAGGTTCATTTATGAAGTCATCACCATTTTCAATTTTTAGCCAGAGCTAAACAGAGTCTAACGTTATAATAGTTAATTGGGAATACATGTACTTCAATACCAATTGTTTAGATTTTTAATGGAAATTAGGCCTACATTCCAGCGCTTTATAGATAGATATTGTTCTGATGGTGGGTCAGATGTATACATAAACAGTTATTTAGTTTACAGTAACACCTGTGACTTAGTTAAGAGAAGATAAGTATAATTAATCACAGGTACACTGTACCTTTACCACATACAGGTATCTGATATAAATCAGAGTATTTCTGATTAATCATTGTTTATAGCTACTTATTATTAAAATGTTTTTTGTTGTCCATGGTTGAATATTAAAGTAGGTATAAGTATTAGAGGTAGATATCCATGTCACACCTGTGTCTACTTATATACTTTGTCCCAAGTGTAACAATACACTTGTAAATAGAGGGTCATGCAACAATTAATATCTGAGACCTGATAACGATCTTAGGTACAGAGTTGTCTCCCTTTTTACTAAATTAAGGTGAAACTATGAGGTCGTACTACAATTAATATTGGAGGTCCAAGATCGTCAATACAGTTTGTAAATACCAAATCATGCAACAATTATTAATATTGCAGGTCTGATAACAATCTAAGCATGAAGTTATCTCCCTTTTTTACTAATTAGGGTTACGTGTACTATTTGATGTTTTAAGAAGTTAATTCTGGATGAGGTCCAAGATAATGTGACCTTATGGTATAATATCGCAACAGATGTCAGATGTGTTTTGTGTGTGCCCGTTTTTATACCTTTTATGCTCTCATATTATGAGGAAAATATTTGGATTATATGTAATTGCATTCATATATGAAATTTATTTCTCTCTTATGTAAATTAATTCTTATTCTTCTCTCTCTGCCTGTCTGTACATAAGCACCTGCATTTCATTCAATTATTAATTGATATCACTTCCTTCTCTCTCTTCATTAGATTCATTTTGTTTTAACAATAATTTAGTTATCTCTCTCTCGTTATTAGTTTCATTTTGTTTTCATTTTCACTATATTTTAATTAGCATTCCCCCCAATATCTCTCTATCTTTCCCCTCCAATTCCTGTCTCTGCATGTGCATTTTCATTTTGATTAGCCCAATTCACCGTTCCCCTAGGGATAAATTTAGACTTTTTGGGCCGTCAGATTTAACAGGTTTATATACAATATAAAATAATAATCAAACAAACAATATAAATAAATAAATAAATAAATGAATCTAGATTTAAATTTAAAAATCTTTAAAGCAAAATTTTTGTTTTAAGTTTCCAGCGCCTTTAAACGAAGGCAGCTGTGAGAATGCTGGAGAGAGCTGGGCTGTTCTCATGGATAAAAGAGAAGAAGAAAACATGATATGCACCACATGGTTATATCATTTCCCAAACCTTCCTACCATAACACACAGATAAACATATGTTTCTTCTATAACAACACTCTCTCTCAATTTTTCTTGCCAAATTTCATCTGAATTTGAATTTTACCACTCACCCATGGAAAGTTGGAGGAATTTGGCGACTCAAATTGCATGTAAATTTCAGTAATGATTTCAAGTTAGAAGGCAATGTGTATAAATTAATTGGTCTACATGGCACGTTCCTGCTGTTCTGTTCCACCAGGAGTAAACATGAGAAATTATAACTCCTTAGAACATCTGTCAGACATACCGTTTTTAAAAACTAAACTACAGTCATCTAACACTTTATTATTATAACAAATTAATATCAATTTCTAATAAATTTCAGCATATGTTGAACAGGTGTGAGATAGAAACAGTTATATTATCTTATATACAACATTAAGATCATGTAATGAAGGTCTATATACTTTTGTTCAAGTGTTCATGATTACTAGAGTATACAAATGTTTAACGATTAAAAGACTGGTGCTTTACTTCAAATCACCAACTTTTTCTTTATCCAAAACCTCAAAATATTGTTATCCTGCCCAAACCAAACCCTAAACTTGCCAACATTTTGTCAAAACTTAACCAAAATTTAACGGAATCTTGTCCAAACTGAACCAGGAATAGACTAAATCCAATCATAACTGAATCCTGAATAAATTAAAATTCTGTACAAAATAAACCCCAAATTAAAACGAAATCTTGTCCAAACTGAATTCCAAATTAACTAAAATCCCATCCAAATTGATCATTAAAATATCTAAATTTCAGATTCCTTAATATCCTATTCTTCAAAGAAAGTAAAAAGAAAAAAAAGAGTCCTTAAAAATCTGATTTAAAACAAAATTACACATCCCTGAAAATAAATCCCCATATGATACCTCAAATAAAGTGAAGCCCTTAAAAATCTTATTCAAACAAAATTTCACATTCCTGAATATTTAATTCCCCCAATTGATACCTCAAATAAAGTTGGGGTTCAAATAATATTACAAATGCCTAAATATATTAAATTCCCCAAATAATACCTCAAAATAAATTGAAAAGAAAAAGGAAGGGACTCTAAAAATCCGATTCAAAACAAAATTGTGCATTACTAAATATTCCCAAAATTCAGTATTCCTAAATATGAAAACCCCCAATTGATACCCCATACAAAGTGAAAAGAAATAGAAGGGGTTCTATAAATCTGATTCAAACAAAATTTCACACTCCCTCCATGTTACTTTTGTCTGAACATGTTAAAGGTCACATCGGATCCTTTCTCAATAGAGGGTTTTATTCATCACACAGGAGCCACCTCACAAAAAAATATTGACAATTCATTTTTATTTCATTAGCATAACAAATTGAGACCCATTGGAACATACTTCTCAAATATGTGCCTTTCTTATATTAAGAACATACAACTCAACTATGTGAGTCTTTCTTTCTTGTATTTATTATTAAATCCCCTTTCCTTTAAAATTAATTTTTTTGCCAGGTAATTCTGCTTGATTTTGGATATTATACAGGTAGAAGTGTAACTTGTTGACTATTTGGATTGGATTTGGAGTGTAAAATCGTTAGCAATGGGACTGGCTTTGGAGTGTAAAATGTTGATTAGATTTGGCAGTCAGAATGGATTTTAAAATGTAACTGGATTAACATTTAAATTGTATTGGATTCAGAAAGGAAAATAATGCCTAGACTTGACAGTTGAATTTGATTGGATTTATGGTGTAAAATGTAGACTAGATTACAGTTGGCACAAAGGATAATATATTAGATTCCAAATCCAAAAGACTAGGTGTCCGGATGCTGGAATACCTAGAGAGAGACAAAAATGGAAGTGAGAGGTGCTGCCATCTATAATCTAGCAATTTGCCACCAAGTCCCAAGGAAGATTAGGAAGTACAACTTTAAGTTTAAGGTTAATGTGATAAGATACAACTAACTGTAATGCAATTGTCAAATCCAGTCAACATTATACACTATGTCATTGTGAAGAAATTTGATCAGCAGGTTCATGATTGTCCCAGTACAAAATTTAATCCTAACTAGATAGAGGCAGTGTATAGATGATATTGTAATTTTTTTTATTTGTCTAACTTTCAACTCCATTTACAAAATCTCTCTCTATAAAATTTTTGTTCATTCATTCTTTTTCTTAATTTATATTTGTACAAAATTCCATTCAAATCATTTCTTTTGGCTCTCATTAACATGAAGAGTATATGGCATTATAAACTAAAATTAAATTTTTAACGAAGACAAAAACTTTTTGTTTGTTTTAATATCCTTTCAAATAAAAACTTAGATATATACACACAAATTAACAGATTAACTTACTTTATAACAAGTCGGTCAGGAAAGATATATATTTTTTATTATCGGCTTCCATATCAAGGAGACCTGACAAATAACATTTATTGGAACTTTTTTTTTTTTTTTTTTTGGGGGGGGGGGGGGGGGGGGGTCTGCAAATAGGTATGTTATTGATCTTCCTAGATATAGAAGTTAACGCTCCGAACTTTAACTTTAAATTTCTATCTGATTTTACGCTCCGTTCTTTTGAAGCTGGATGCTACTAAAACCAATGTCCTAAAACTGAATTCAGGTCTTGAGTGTTTGTGCCTCATAAGTTTTCAGTGTGACATAAAGACAGACAGGCTAACAAACCAGCAGGTCAGATCTTTCACTCCTGATTGAGGCATAAAAAACTTAATTTACTAACAATAAAGTTTGAATTAAGGAGGATTTTTTATACTTACAATGACTGAAGAAGCTGACAAAGTTCCCAACTACCAGACTGAATTATGGATATCTGGTTATGAGCCAGGGTTCTGTAAAAGAAATGATAAAATACAATAAAATCATAAAACCAAAGGCATTTATTCATCAATTTCTATGATCCTACTTAGTACATACACTGAGACAGTGAAAGAGCACAGAAGAGAGAGAGAGAGAGAGAGAGAGAGAGAGAGAGAGAGAGGAGAGAGAGAGAGAGAGAGAGAGAGGGGCAGAGACAGAGAGAGAGAGAGAGAGAGAGAGATTCTAGGGTAATGGTTACTGATCACATTCATACTAATGACTTTTCTGCAAAACATGTCAGGTTTTTTTATTTATATAAATTTAAACTTTTCCCCTCATTTTTTTCTCTCCAGTTTTTTTCTGACACTAGTTAAAACCCTTGGGTTTTTAAAACACCTGAGTCATATATCAGAGGCCTGTCAAATTTTATCTGCCCCGTTCAAACTTTATTCTCATTAAAATGTAAGTAACGGATACCAAAGGAAACTCGACACTCTGTGTATCTGGATTCATAATCCTTATAAACAGAATCCTACAGCCAACGATTTGCTAATGAGCACTATTTTAACGACTTTCAAAGCTACACCAGAAATCATGGATCGGTTTTTGATTATAAAAATATATATCCATACAAAAGTTGCAGCCCCAAGTAATGACAATACAATCTGTCGACATTCTCTTGTTGGTGAGATTTCATAATGACTGTATCTAATGATTTTGGCAGGTACTAATACTTCAAAACAAGATTGATGACTCTCCGTTACTTTAGTCTGTGTTTCCTATCCTCCATTTTTTTTCATTCCCAAGCATCATGTTATTTCATCTATATATCTATCTTTATATATGTATATATTTATGTAGTTTTTCTACCTGTCATGGGTTTCATCAGCCACTTTAACAACAAAAATTCCCAAATACTCTATCAATCATTACCATTTCATTAAGGATATTATTACAAATAACTTCAGGGTTGGATGCCTAGCCTAGTTAGAACGGTGCTTTTTGCCCGTGTCAAAATTATTTCCCTTATACTGAAGCTGTCAGTTCCTGGATGATGGAAAACCAAGCAGTACCTATAGTAGTACTAACTTCATGCAAGGGTACTAATAAACTTCCCCATACTACTGGGATTCAGACCTGGCAGTAAGAAACACTCTCAGCCATAAGCGGTGTTTGAACCACTTATCCAGGTACAACAAATAACATGTACCATTATAAAATACCTCGATAGTTCAACTTTTTAAACTGACATCGGGTGACAAACAAATAATTTATGGCTACCAATTTTCCATTTTTAAAAATCACAGCTGTCTGTTTGAAGTAGACAAAGTTATGGTCAAAGGGTGCAGCCTTTAAACTGCCCAAGTGTCTAACTACTGTGGCCAGTGGCTACCAGAAAGTAAATATATAAAATTATCATTATCACAGATGCAGTATCAACCTCAACTAAATATTATAACTAAACATTATATACAAACTTAAGAATATACTGCCATAAGACTTGGATGATGAAAGCGATTTTTTATTTTTATCAATATTTGATATCTCAGATTCTTAAACATGCTAATTGCTTTATTAAAGAAAAAAGATATAAATTTATAAGATGAACAGATGTTTTTGAAAACCCCCAAACTCACAATTTATTTGTTTAAATAAATCATCTGTATGACCCAGATGTAGCTTCTATATGACCCAGATTAATACATCTGGCAATGATTTTCCTTGTTAGTCTTGGAAACATTTATAGTCCAAAAAGAAGGTGAAATTTGTTACATAAAAGAATGTTTTGGACAATTTTTAGACTACAAATTGCTCTTTTAATGAATTAGAAATTGTCAATTATTACATGTACAGCAAAACCTGCAAAAACTTAAAAACATAAGGGTATTTTGGTCTGAATTTGTCTATTTTCATTTGAATTGTTTAGTTTACACAGGTCGGTCAATTGAGACTTTACACAGGTTAAATGACCAAACTCTATCAACAATAGGTTTCAGTCTACTAATTAAAAGTCAATTTAGATTTTTCAGTTTACTATGCATTAGTTCAGGCAAGTTTTTGGTTTATTCAGGTTTCAGTTTAGATAAATTTTTAATTAAATCCAAGTCAGAATACATATGTTTTCAGTTTACTTACCACTGAGGGTTCATTTCAGACAAGTTAGCCTCGGTAAAAACTACTTTATCACAAACATCAAAGTTTTAAACACATATACAGAGGTGTCATGAAAGTCAGATTTAACTGTAAGTCAGAGTTCAATCAAGGATCTTTCAGAAAGGGACCATTTTTCAAAAAATTTCATCTACATGTAAAACACCATAACATCAGTATTTTTGCATTCACATAATATGTTATATATGACCAACTAAGGCCTTAACAAATCAATGGGGGTCATTTGGCAAAATAAGGGATCAATGACCCCATGGCCCTTCTAGAAAGTAAACTGTAGTTTATTGATAAACTAGTGAATTTATATCAACATCTGCACATGTTTAATAATATTTCAATATAGAGCCTAGATTTCACAGGTAGGCAGAGATAGACAAAATGTCATGGATCAGCAACTACCAATATTACAAATGTCATACAGTAATCCGCAATTCTATTGACAACATCAGGCCTCCATAATGACACCTTAGGTGGGATCCATGACTTCTAAGTGAGATTTCAATAACAGTCATTATACTGCACCCTTTTTACATCACCATGAAAATTGATTTGAGAAAACATGATTTTATACAGATAGAATGTGATTGACAGTTTTTTAATTTTTCTTGCTATTGGTTCTTTGTTGCAAGCTGTTTCCCATTGTTGTAAGCCACTTCTTCATTGTTATAAGCTATTTTTGCATTGTTATAAGCTAATAATCTGACTATTGTAGCCAGCTGTTTTTAAATTACACTGTGACTTTACATTAAACTGGTTACTTTGTATTAATGCCATATTTTATGTCTGACCAGATAGCTATTCAACCTATCAAATACCATAGTTATCAATTTAACTTTCAACAATTTCTGATTGTAAAAGAAACTACTGTGCTACTCTTTGCTCATGCAATATACTGTATACACAGGGTTTTATCAGGGTCCTTTGGGAAAAGGCCCTAAACTAAAAATTGGGAAAAACTATCAACTTTTTGCTCATTTTTGGAAAACTTCGGCATCATTTTTGATGCCATTTAATAATGAATAATCTTTTTCTGCCGTTAAGTGTTTATCAGTGTTTAATTTAACTTGATGTTCGAGTTTGTCATCATTGCATTTTGCCGCTTTATTTTCAATCTCAATGTCAGAAGTCTGTATACTCATGGTCTCGGAAGCCATGCATTTGATGTAGAAGCGGTATTTTCATGTTGGGTTAAAATAAACTAGAATCTTTTTACTTGATTTTGCATCCTCTGTCTTGAAGCGCTTTGTGTAAAACTTGCTTTTGTGTGAAATTATGGAGTTATTGAATCATGATCTCTTAAGTGTATTTTTAATTGGGAATTTACGCAGCCCATTTTGGGAAAAAATCAATGTTTTTCCATTGGGAATGGGGCCGAATTTCGGCCCTAAATATGCCCTTGATAAATCCCTGATACATCCTTTTTTAAAAAGAAAAAAAGTTCTGAAGGGTTTAAACTAGTGTCAGAAAAATGCAGAAAATGTTAAACTTGACATTATTATTTTCCACTAAACATACTAACCAAGTTTCGTGTAAATTTTTCTATATTACAGAAACTATCATCTGGAAACCATTGACCAATCAGATTGCAGTATGTTAATTACTTATTCAAAGATATTTCAATAATAACACACTGAACAACTTTTGTCCATACTCAATCAATATTAGTGGAATTTGTCACCAGAACACACAAAAAAAGGACAACCAAAGTGGACCCTAAATATCATCTGCATTTCTTGCAGGTGACAAAGAAAAATTGCTCCCACTTTGGGTGAGATCACATGAACATTGAAAAAAGCTGAAATACAATACTACCCACTAGACCTAGCACTTAACCTAAAACAAACATGGTGAAAATAAATCAGGGAGAAGTCAAAACAAGTAATAAATCACAGATATGACAGAGGAAGAAAAAATTAATTCAAAAGTCAGAAACAAGTAAACATCTTACTTTTGTGTTATATCATAATCTGTTAACTTTGACATACTCCACAGATACAAAATACTTATTTATGACATTAATACAATACACAGAGTAACGGGCCAGAATGAAAAAACACATGGAATTTGGATTTGACAAAAAGGTTGTACACAAAATATTTCTTTATAACAGTAACACAATATACACAGAAAGAAGGATTGAGTAAGCAGATGAACTTTAGATATAATATATCTTAATGACATCAACACAAGAGAGAGAGAGAGAGAGAGAGAGAGAGAGAGAGAGAGAGAGAGAGACATAAGAGAGGAGAGAAAGAGACAGACAGATACAGAGAGAGAGAGAGGAGAGAGAAGAGAGAGAGAGAGAGACTTACATTTGACGGAGAGATTCCATACGAAATAACCAGCCTTTTGTAACATTACTGATGTTGTTGTAATCAAGTTGTCTAAAATGAAAAATACAAAAATTGTTAATATATTGGAATGCCATATTTTCCAAATATGTGTAAACTTAATAGGTGTTCATGTGATATACAAGAACTTGAAACAAATCTGAAAATTTTATTTACCATTCTAATGGGGGTACAAATTTGACCAAAACATATTGGCACCTTGAAGTAGATTTCTTTTTTCTTTACTTAAAACATCAATTAAAGTCACTCTCATAAAATCTGAAAATCTTTCTTCAGCAGTCATATTTTTATGGTAGTTCCATTTCCGAAAATGACCTATTTCTCATAGAATGAATGTTTCCAAGACAAACAGGGTGATCGCATAAAGGGTAAGTCATACCCATACAGTAAAAAAATCATCTTTTTAGTGAAACAAAAATGTTGTAAATTTGAAATTCTAAAATGGACAACTTAAGTAGTTGGAATGCTGCGGCTGCTTTAATAATATACACCTGTGTTGGAGCACCTGTTTTTTTTATAGATAAGTCAGCGATAATCAGTGTCTGTATGTCAAATAATCTATCTACTACTTCACTAAAATATTGAGACCTAATGAGCTACCAAAGGGTAATTAGAATATTTAAATGGACAAAGTTGGAATACCTATGCTGGTATTGCATGCACACCTGTGTTGAGAGCACCTGTTTTTTTGTATACAGATAAACCAGTGATAATTGATATTCGTGTGTCAAATAATCTATCTATTTCAGAATACAAACACTTAATTAGTATAGAGGATAAAATTACAGATATGTTGTGTCTAAATAGATAGGTCTATAGCACCAAAATATTGACTCAAATTTCCAAAAGTACCAACACTTTTAGAACCAACCTGCATATCAGTTGTTAAGTAACAAAGGGTCATACATGTATTTATTTCGCACAACAAAGTAGACATGAATGCCTGCAACACTGGTACCCATAAAAGTTAATTTTTTCAGTGATCAGAGTACTGAATGGAGTTTAATGTTTAACTTAATTTCACTTACATCCTAATATTACCAGCCACAGATGAAAGTTGCAGAAATCCATACAGATGCAATGCAGTGTTTTACAATGGTGATTGAGAGTTCTTTAATTTGCCATTTGACACAAAGCCCTGTGATTCTCCTTTCTAAATGGAGGACCTTCTGAAGGTATGGTCAATATTATAATTTGGTATGATACAACCTAGACATGTTTGGGTTTTTAATATTCTGATAACTTACAGGTTTTGCATCTTGACAAGTCCCCAGAACGCTCCATCTTTGAGGTCGGATATGATGTTCTTCCTCAGTTTCAGTACTTGTAGGCTGGTTAAGTTACTGAACACTAATCCATCAATCTTCTTTATTTGGTTCTTGGTCATTTCTCTGTAAAATAGAAATTGTTATAAACTTTTACATATATACGAGAACTGTCATATTTCTTTCTTTTTTTGGAATGGGTGTGGGGTCCCTGGCATTGGGAAAAGAAGCATCATTTATTTCAACTTAGGGAAAGATTAATTGGAGAAATATGTTAGAAATGTAGTAATTACAATTTTGTATAAAATGCATTAAAATTTGCAAAATTTATCAAATTATTTGGAGTTTTAAACCTTGTTACCCCAGTAAAGACAACAATTAAGCTAACTCACTTTCAGTTTATTGAGGACTCGCTGGCTTTTTTTCCCTTTTTCTTTGTTTTAACATCATTGCGATTCAGTACATAAAACATGCAAACAAACAAACAACTTTATCTGACAAGAAAATTTTTATGGTTTGAAGATGAAATCATGCTGTCAGCAAACTAATCTGCACATTGTTTTGAAGATAATATTTGAAGTGAAATGTAGTTAAAATGATGAGAAATTTGGCCGTTTCCATGGTAATCAATATATCTTTTACAAAGCCATGCTGTAATAACTGGACAAGTTTATTGTCTCTTGATAATTTCTGCATTTCTCAGTAAAACCACTAAAACCCATAATAATCCACAATTATGTCATCACGATCACTAAACAACATAAAATAAGCATGTTACTGCTTTACATTATCTCAGGCTTCAGAAATCAAGATCAAGACAATTTAAAAACTACAGCAGTTATTGCTAAAGTATCACATACTTCTGAATTTAGTAGCTTGAAAACGCATGCTTCAGAAATCAAGATCTCAATCTAGTTACAATGGGTTTTCTTTTAAGAATCACAAACTTCATTTACAGTCAAGAATATTTCGCCATTACTGGGGTGCTACCAGCTATAGGTGAAGTGACAGTGATTCTGAATTTTGCTGCATGTTCAGGGCATTCTTTAGCCAAACAGTCCTGTTGCGACACAGGGCATTAGTGTTTAAGGTCTCTTCCGAAGGACTTTCAATTCTAAATGCTGTCAGTACTTTGCACAGTCACTTCTTATTTTAAAATCTTGGTCAGAACCGACCAAGATTCAAACAAAGGAAGGAAGCACTTTACCAACTGAGCTGCTATTGTGGCAGTGGTTACAACTGGTGTATATCATGCTTAAGAAATCAAGATCTGAATTAAGTAAGTGGTTATAGCCCAGTTAGGACATAAATCTTTAACAAATTGCTTGAAAACTGGAAATTTATTGGCAATGCAAATTATCATGTCATGCTCAAGTTAAAATGACTGTAAGTACCCCAAGCCTACCAAAACTTAATTTATTGATAACATAACAAGCCTAGGTCATGCTCAAGTTAAAATTGTAATACATAACCCTATTTACATAATAACTTTATGTCATGCCGAGTTGAAATGGATATAAATAATAAGCAAATAATTATTAGTCAGCTCAGGTTAAAATGACTGTAAAGTTTTTTTTAAATATAATACTGTATAATTTGGTGCTTCCTGAATTTATCAGCAATTACTAGCCACATCAAGCAATAAAATACGGCTTTTAACTGCATTATAACACTATTGATTTTAATACTGGTAACTGTTACACAGTTTAACTAAGTCTGTTTTCCTTTACTTTGAATATTAACTACTACAAAATTTCTCTCAATGAATTGGGTTTTTTTTTTAAGAGTGGGAAGTAAAATGTCCAATTTTTCCTTTTTTTCATTTTGTTAACAAAACAGAAATTTTGGTTACAAATGACTGTATTCATGTACATTTACTAGCCTGTAATCTCAATTATCCACCCACTTCAAGAATTAGAGTTATGGCTACTTGTCTGTAAACATGGCAAAAACTAACAGAACCATGGAATGAAGCCCCTAAAATCAAAATGGAGTGACACAAAAAATCAAAATGGGGACAAATAGGCCTCTTGAAAGGGGCAACAAGGCGATGGCCAAATTACAAACCACCTGAAAAGGACAGGCTATGCCAAAAGAAAGATCTATTGACATTCTATATTCTTCTTTGAATTACAAAGTTTATACTTACAGCACTCTAAGGTTGGTTAATTTGCTGAATAATGTTTTTGGTATTGATGAGATTTGGTTTTTATTCATTTTGAGGGTTTCTAGCGATGTCAAGTTATCGAAACATCCATCGTCAAACGTATCCAATCTGTTACCATTTAATGTGCTGTAAATAAAAATCATTATTAGATTTATTAGTTATAATTAACTTTAAAGGTATGCTGTCCACATCCATACGTCATTCCCCTCACTGGCAACATCTCGATATAAGTGAAATATTCTTGACTGGGACCTTAAACACCATTACTTAATTACCCAATTATCATACAAAAGTACATTTTACTTTTACTTCATACACATTATACAACTGCATTTGTGTCAGAATATCATACCTTTTTCTTGAATAGTGTAAATGTGTATAAATTTTCAGCACAATAATTTGGGGAAATTCATGTTCACTTGAATTGAGTGTAAATCTTAAGTATCAAATTGTACACTATTACTGTATTTAATTGGTAACGGATATATATTATATTAGTGTTACTGTTTCACTGCTAAAATGAATACATTTACAGTCATCAAAATATATACAAACAATTGTTACATTTTCGCTAATGACTAGCATATCTAGAATATTTACATGGGAAGCATTTTTGAGCTATGAGAATTCTAAAATGGCAAATAAACTTCTCAAATAAAATTGATGCAATATTATTCGCTGTGTGGTTTTTGTCCATCAAATATTATAATGGGTGGTGTCTGATAGAGATGGACAACCAAACTTTTCTTTGGGTAATTTGTCAAACTTATGCATGTCTATGTATCTGTTATATTTTAGGTATTTGTAAAGATAACTGATTGTGTAACTTCACCCCTGGAGTTCTAGTCAGATTGTCTGTTGCATGGTCATACTAGTACTTAGAATATGCCCTATATGCACATGTAGTCCTTGACTGACTAAAGATCTCAAGATTGTGTATCAAAAGCCTGTGTATCCCTATTTTCAGGGTACATTTAGGTGTACACTGGCACAGATAACATAGACCCCTGTGGTTCCAGTCAGGTTGTCTGTATTACCAGGTTTATCTTATCTGATTGAGTATCTTGTTGTTGACAAATGTTACAGGGGTTTCTACAACACCTTAATGACCCTGCTAAATCCACAACACCTTAACGACCCCAGGTAACCTTTACACAATAACCCCTGTATGTTGACAAAATGTTACAAGCTATTCTGAAACACCTCCATGACCTTAAGCCACTTCCAGACAATAATCTCTGTATGAATTGTCTACCAAAACATGCGTCACACATGTGCTGACATTTTCAAAATCAGGAAAAACCTCAAATGAGTTAAAACATTTAACAAGTTGGATTTTTTTCCGCACTTGGAAGTCTGGCATTATTCTGTAAGTGTAAATGAGGGAGTAATTGTTTTAAAGCTATAAGTGTTTTGTACCGGCAAAACAAGCTGTCACCAACAGATTTAAAACTGTTGACAGACTCCCTATTAGCAGAGTCTGCTTCAAGATTTACCAAACACATCCAGACAAATCATTTCAATTAAAATACTTATATGGCTCCAACAGGGTGTTATAAGGTCTTTATATGTATTTATTGAAATGAAATCATTAATTAATGATTTCAACAAGGTGCTAGCTGGAAGGTCTGCTATTTATTTATCAATTAATGATTACAACATATGATACTGTATCATTTATTCACATCTTTTCGTGTCATCAGGATTTCCAAGGTCTAGTGAAGGCTGGAGATTTTAGCAGTTTTTGTGTCCCGGAAGAAAGAAATTGGCAGATTTCTCTCTGCCTTCAGGGATTTCATTAAGTTTTTTAGTTAAAAGGGTATTTTTAAAAAGTAGTAAGCAATCCATTAATATTCACACCAATCATCACTATCTCAATTATCGCTCTCTCTCTCTCTCTATGGTTTGCACACTGGTTGACAGGACACTTGCAGATTAAACTCCAGCAATTTGCTCTCTCTCTCTCATATGTTGATTTTAACTGTACTTACAGTTTGGCTAAGGTGTTGTTGGCCGGGAAAACACCAGGTGGGATATCCATAATTTGGTTGTGACTCAATTCTAAATGTCGGAGTTTCCTTGTATAGTTAAAACATTCTACTGTCAGGGTGTGAATACGATTATGCTTTCTGAAATGTAAATAAAAATCAAAGTACTGAAGGTACTGAAGCATCAGCTAAACTGAGCAATTTGATAAAAAAAAATGTGCACTTGAAACTGAGATTTGTCTAATGAATCAGTAACAAATGAAAATCATGCAAATAATAGATACTGTGATCGGGAAGCTTCTAACAACAAGTCTGCTTTTTATGCAAGTTGTTAGGTTCTAACGTATAAATATGTTACAATGGTCAAAATGGACATGACACGCAATGTTTATCAATTGAGTAAACTAAGTAATTCGCATAAATATAAATTTTCAATTTTTCAAAAACCAAGAGAGGCTACTAAAGACCCGACCCCAAATCTGAGTGAAATATCTCAAGCGTAACGGAAAAAAGTCCAGAGAAACCATTATTTTGATAAAATTCACAAAGTAAAAGGGGCATAACTCCACTAAAACGCAGTTGACTGGAAGAAAACCCAAACTGGATCTATAATCACCACCATCATCATCATTATCACTCCTCATATCACATTTTGATCATCAACATGAAGATATCATCATCATCGTCGTCATTAGCAGCAGCAGTAGAACCCATGCCATGACAATCACCACCACCATTATATTAATCATTTTCAGAAATCCTCATGTTACATCATTAATATGGTCACATCATCATCATAGCTCTTCGTGTCACATAATCATCATCATTATCAGCAGCAGCAGTACTGAATGTCATCATCATGTCACATCATCAGCATGAACACATTGGCTTTGTTATCATCATCATCATCGTGAATCATTATTATCATCGACAGCAGCAGAACTGAATGTCATCACCACAACCATCATCATCATCACCACCATCTTCATCATCATCATACTATGGGCAGTGCTCGGCAGTACTGAATTTCATCATTGCCACCATCATCTTCATCATCATCATCATCATCATACTATGGGCAGTGCTCAGCAGTACTGAATGTCATCATTGCCACCATCATCATCATCGGTAGCAACAGAACTCATGTCACCATCATAATCATCATCATAGTTCGTCAAGTCACATCGTCATCATCACCATCATCACTCATAGCAGCAGAGCTTATTTTCATCACCACCATCACTATCATCTTCTTCATCACGATAATCATTATCATCATCGGCATCAACAGAACTCATGTCATCACCATGATCAACATCATTATCATATCTCCTCGTGTCACATCATCATCATGGTGACATCATCATCATCATCATCATCATTATATCTCCTCATGTCATATCATCATCATCATGGTGACATCATCATCATCATCGGCAGCAGCAGAACTGAATGTCATCATCATCATTATTATTGTCATCATCTTCACCAGATCATCATGCCACATCATCATCGCCATAGTGTCATCATCACAAAAAAAAACTTTCACCATTACCAGCTTTTTCCCTTGACTTGCAACTGACAGATTAACCATTGTTGAAGTCATTAATTTTATTCATTGAATTAATTTGAAAAAAAAAAAAATAAAACCTTTGTTTAGAAATAATTTAAATGTATTTAAAATTATTGTTGAATATATATAAATTGTCCAAGTGAGCTTCAAAAGCCTGAATTGCTATAAACCATCCTGACACAATAAGCTAATAATCTGTACCTCCCAATTACAGAAGTTGTCCAGGCAACTGTCTCTTTCAAAAAAGTTCGTTGACAAGAATTGAGTACAAAAGGGGGAAATATTTCTGAATAGGATTAATTGAAAATTAATTGATTATTATTTAGACAACTAAAATGTTACAATAAAATTACTTTGAAATTAAGAGAAACTGTAAGAGGAGTTGAGTTCACAAAGTAGGTACCCCATTCTAATACTTGCTAAAAAGTGACTAAGTTTCAAAGTCTTGAAAAATGGGGAAAAAATCTTGAAATATTTCCATAAAGTCAGGTGCACATCTTCAATATATATATAAACATTCTGTGAAGTTTCAAGGCTTTTGGTTGAAAACTGTAGAGAAGTTGAGTTCACAAAGTAGGTACCCCCATCCAAATACTTGCTAAAAGTGACTAAGTTTTAAAGTCTGGAAAAATGGGGAAAAAAATCTTGAAATATTTCCATAAAGTCAGGTCACATCCTCAATATATACTGTGAATACATTTAATTTCGTGGGCTCCAATTTTCGTGGTTCTGAGAAAAATACCATTTCGTGGGATGATAAATTCGTGGATAAAGCACCTGTTTATAATATCTTCTTCTATTGTCCGGAACTTCCTTTGAAGATCGGCGAACCGTTGACGACTCTACATACATGTAAACAGGTGAGTAAATCAGTCTTATGCAGAAGGTAATCGAAATTAATCATTAAGGTGAGCCGATAATCAGGCACCCGGGTAAAAAATTGAAAAAAATTATAATAAAAATTAAATCAATTTCTTCATTAGATATTTACGTAAAGGTAGAATAAAAAATGACCTCATTCATTGAGCCAAGATGACCCCAGATTTAACTGGTTTCCGATCAAATAAATATTTCTCGAAGGTGTAAATTTGGTGAAAATTCCACTTCTTTCGCTCGAATACAATTTTATCAGAATGACATGTGGTCAGGTCAGTCCTTGTAAAGAAAAAACACAAGCTGAAGCCATAATACAGATTTCACTGAAAGTAATAGAGCGAAACGAAAGAACACGTCTGGAACATGGAGTGTTACTCAAGATTAGTAATTAACCGTGATCATTTCAGTAATCTCTTAATCCGATTACGACCCGCGGGTGCTTGATCGGTAAAACACCTGAGTCCACGCCAGATGAGTGACATTTCACCTCATCATAGAATATTCAGATTCTGTTATTTCATTGGAATGCGCATGGCAATGAGTATTGCCGGTAGTTCCGGTGATTATTAATAACCGGCAATACCATGTGCTCTGTTTTAAAACGATAATAAAGTAAGTTTATTTTATATCGTCAGTTGTTGTTATTTACTTTTACTTTTTTAATCAAATGTAATTAATTCAAATGAACTGTTGATATTGATAGATTGCCGTTCGAAGTTCAACATTTTATTTACAAATGAAGTTTGAAAACTTCGAGATATCATCGTGAATTTAATATTTTTAAAGTGACTGAAACCTAAATCTAATGAAGATCGCCTCTCGATGTTCGGATACTTGGCCAAAGTCCCATGGACTTCGAGCCATCGAAGTTCTACTGTACATATATATTCGTTGACATGTAAATTCGTGGGTCAAGGTATCCACGAAAACAACGAAAATCGGAACACCACGAAAATTAATGAATTCACAGTATATTAACATTCTGTGAAGTTTCAAGGTTTTTGGTTGAAATCTGTAAGAGGAGTTGAGTTCACAAAGTAGGTACCCCCATTCAAATGCTTGCTAAAAAGTGACTAAGTTTCAAAGTCTTGAAAAATGGGGAAAAAATCTTGAAATATTTCCATAAAGTCAGGTGCACATCCTCAATATATATAGAAACATTCTGTGAAGTTTCAAGGTTTTTGGTTGAAAACTGTAAGAGGGGTTGAGTTAAAGATTGGTACCATATTTTTCCCGCCCTTAGTTTCTGTTCTACTCACCAACGGTGCTCTAGAAATCGGAAGAACTTAAGAAAGCACAATACTTGTTTTTTTCAGTTTTCCTCCATGTCCAGTAACCACATTTTATGTGAAATAAAGTAATATGGCTTCATTAAAGGAAATTAAAGGATGTAAAAACCATGGATTAAACTACTGACAACAACTTTAATCGGATATCCACTGTAAAACGATCTAATAAGGACTTGTAACAAGGTAAATAAATTATCTGAAATTTTAAAACATCGTTTTTTTCAGTTTTGTTAAGATTTTGATTTCAAGTTGTTCCTTCTTGCGATTTTTTTGTTGTTTCAAAATAAACAACTGGAAAGGGTATTTAAATGAACATTGATGATGAAATTGTCTGTCTTCGGAGACATATGGTGAGAAGTGGAGTGTGTGCGGAAGATCGGAAGTATGTAGCAGAGATTCGAGAATAAAGCATGTCGTTTTTATATTAAACTGATAACTGAAAAGGACAGGGTGTCATGATCATTTTAAAAGGGGCAAGGGTGTACTGGACTAAAAAGGTCAGTCACTACGCTATGTGAATACATTTAAGCAGGGGCATCGGGTGCCAAATGCCATGCCCCAAACACATGGCTATTTGCATACGAACTACGGTATCGATATCCTACACAACTTCACGAGTCACAAAACGATTTATCAACATAGCAATAACTTGTAAATAAACTTCTTCTTTCAGTTTCGTATCACATTTTTGGGAATAATCTTGATTTCTACTTTTTTGTTATGCATAATTTCGCTACCGGCAAACTGACAGGAATGAATTTTATACCCAATGAAAGCGGGAAAATCCTCGTGACGTTATGATGAATATTAATGAACCAGGTCGGGATATCCCAAACACGAAATATTATTGACAATCAATTTTTAAAAAAAAATATATAATTTATCATCAAATGTGATCCATGTTTGGAGTTATTTAACTTAAAAACTGTTTAATGAGCATACTTTGTGTTTATTTATCTATGTCACTTTGCGTAAATTAAAAAAAATCCAATATGGCGGCGACTGTAAAACAACCACATGTACAGCACTGTATGTCAAAAAGAAAACGTCGGCGCGAACTGACAAGATCGTCATTTTGTTGGGCTTTCCGAGGGGCGTATACTCATGGATTTTAATGGTTTTTATACAAAAGTATATATCCAGCAAAAACAATTACGGACTAATACGCGTATGAATACATTTCAGATCGGCACATGTGTTACATGATGAAACATTGTTTTCGTAACTTTCGGGAGACCCAATCACTCAGATAGAGTTTTATACATACCTGGGATACGTATATGGAAATTCCGTAATTTCAGTCGAAACGAAGGATTTGATTGGCTGTCAAGGTGAAATGACAGCGGCTAATACGAAAAAATCCAACGATCGCTATAAAGCATTCAGCATGGCTGATGCTTTAAAAAAATAATATTAAGTATCTGTATTTATAATTCATACATTTTTAATTGGGAAATTTTCTGAAAAGCAAGATTTAAAACAAAACCTTTATCTATCTTAATATATACCAAAGCAACACGTATTGATTATTTAAAAAAAAAAAAAACTGAATAGAATAGAAACAATGAGTATGTTGAATAAATATGGTATCCTACTGCTTGGGTACAACTTCAATATTTTCTAAGTGTGCATGAAAAAAGGGAAAAAGGGACGAGGAGGCCATTTCAGCAAAACTTGGATAACTAATTTCAATTAATTATAAATACCAGTATATCATACAATTGTGGTGTCTTGGTCCATTATTTAAGTCTAATACTTGTCCACATCACCCTGACTGATAAGTTGATATTTGTAATAACTATAAAAGTATTAATTTCTGTGAATTTCTGAGTAATTTACTGATCTTTTCACTTTATAAAAAATTTTCATCATGATGCTCATACTAGAAACATCCTATTGCATCCTATTTTTTTTTCTTATTTTTTTTACAAGTTTACCCCCTGCCATACCCCTTATTTTCAAAACAATAACTCCCCTATTCCTTCCCCCTTTCAACAAAGATTTCAATGTATCAGAATATATGGTGTATAAAATGCAGGTGTTTAGATATTAAATTTCTGGGTTGGATAGATTTTCTGTATTTTTTGTACTCAAAATAGGTTATAGAGTAAACACAACTCAGTATGATGTAGCTAGAAAAATCTGATACCATGCTGGGTTAATTGATAAAAACACTAATTATCTAACAATTCAATATATACATAGAAAATCTAACATTTATGACGACATCTTTCAAATCAATCAAATAATTTTCTGTATCTATATGTCAGATAATCTAAGTTAGGGTTAGAGGGTTTAGATATTACAACAAATTAAGAAAGTCGAGTGTTAGTGAGCTGATTGGTCGAGGACATAAGGTTGCCTTCAAACAGCTATGTAATTTAAAATTGGTGAAATATTTTTTTGTATCAATTTTTCAGAAAATCTAACATTTATGACAACAACTTTAAAATCAATTAAACATTTTTTCTTTATCCATTTTTCAGTATTAAGCCATTGGTTAAGGTTTGAACAGGACATAAAAATAATTATAGTGATATGCTATCTTGTCCTATGAACTAGAAGTCAATAATGGTTCCCAAATTGACTAGAACAATCAACATTAATCATATATACACCCATGCCAGATAAATAAACTATCAATATATAAGCTATCTATGGCCTTTGTGGCCAAGTGGTCTAAAGCAATGACTTATGAATCAAAATGCCCCTCTGCCTGGACAGGAATCCCACTCCTGAATATCCTAGTGTGAGATCATTTGGTAATTGACAAAGGGTTGATAGTTTTGTCTAGGCACTCCAGTTTTCTCCATTATCCAATAACTAACTACCTCAATATGAGCAAAATAATCTAGCCAGTGTTCTTTTACTTATATCGAGGCAGGGTCAACAAACAGATGTCCGACAAAGAAAATAAATATTACATGTAATAATTTAAATTATTTTTAAAATGCGAGTCAAAAATATTTCCAAAAATTATAAAGTATTTTTAAATTAAAATATATATTTTTCATCGGATTAAAAACAGAATGAACACAAGTTTACATGAAGAATGTTAAAATTTAATTGAAGACAATAAATTATTGCTTTAGTCTTTTTTCGCAAAATTAACACAAACATCTATTGATTAATAGACTCTTAACAGTAACTTCAGTAAGTACGGACTTTATATAAAAGTCATACCTACACATAGAGACCCCACTAAGGTGTCTAATTTTGACATATAGGGTGTTTATAATGTCAATTAATCATTTGATATTAGTTCAGGTTAGGCTGGTCAATACAAGATAAAGCACATATTTTAAATATATAGATAACATTAATAAAGATATATACCCCAATCAATATGTTAAAATGAAATCAATGTATAACTTTACAACAATGTATTTTTACAGCAGGTGGGTGGGTGGGTGGCCAAAATTGTGTTTTATGACCCAATATAAATTACAGTAAAAGCTTGTTGTAATACTCTTCATTAACTTTGGCAACTTGCTTATCCCCATTGTATTTTAATTTCCAAGTCTATTTCTTTTTCAATTTTTCTGGGTTTTTTTTATACAGTCTCTCTTGAATTATCAACAAACTCCTTTGTAATGGCCAAATTGACTGAGCAACGGTGGCAATACATCAAGGTTTTACTGTCTTTAAAGAAGCAATCGTGTCTGGATTGGTTGAGGAAACTAGAGTATTTACAGAAACAGAACATTGACAAGCCAACTATAAAACTTGTTACATGTCTTAATGAAAACTATTTCAATTTTTAGGCAGCAATTAGGTCTAATCAGGAGTACTCACAGAAAAAACAGACCACTGACAATATTACTAGCAAAAACTTCCTGAAACTAGATCTGTCAACCAGAATCAACTGAGAACCAAACAGTATAATTTCATGAAGATGTAATGATCTCTTTTACACATGAAGTTACTGTAAACGTATTTATTTTTGCAATGTACTAATTTTCGCTTTTTTTGCTTTTTTCACAGTCATTTGTTTTGCCCGAAAATTAATACCAAGCGAAAATTATATTATGCTTATTATTATAGTGCATATTTCAAAAACACGAAAATTTAACTAAGCCAATATGTCTTTATTTCCTATACCATGAAAATAAATACAAGCGAAATTAAAAATGTTTACAGTAACTAATGAAGTATAAATAATTATTTTACCAATTTAAAACATATACTTACAATTCCAAAATAGACAGTAAGGGTATTCCCTTAAATTTTGGTATTTCTGTTAATTTGTTGGCATTCATTTTTCTGAAAAAAAAATACAAAAATAAATCATGACAAATTACACATACTATCAACCAACAAGCACATTATCTTTATTTCTCGTACCTCGGACAGAAAAATCTCACGCGCACACCAGTGCTAGATTTTTCTGTCTTGTCCAGTTTGTCTGGTGTTGCCTCATGCGACAATTGAACAATCAGGATGACGTATCCGATCATTGTGCTTGACGTCATCAAAACAAAGCGTTTCTTTATTTATTTTTCACATATGTGTTATATTTTACTTTTTATTCAAAATATTTCATTGTCAGAGTTTTTTATATTTGCATTGAATACAAATCGTTGATATTTTAAAATTTTGAAGAGTTGTCGATGGGATTATTTTCATAGGGCGGATTTGTACAATGCATTAGGAATGCAAGAGGCTTCATGAGGGTACGTGTTTTGTTTTGTATGTATCGCAGTTATAAACACTTAAATGGTACGAGAAATAGAATCTATCACTTTGTTTGTGACCGATACCGGTTGATCTCAGTCTCGGGTGCTGTGATGTAACATATCCCAATCTCGGCAAAGCCTCGATTGGGATATATGTTACATCACATCACCCTCGACTGAGATCAACCTGTATTGGTCACAAACAGGTGACAGATTCTATTAATCTTGTTATTATTTCAAATATGTAATTGTAAACTTCGAGCATCAAAACTATAAATAAACACTGAAAGGAATGGAATAAAGTACTAAGGTACACGAGTAAAGATGGTTTAACTTGTATAGTCTCGGCAGTCAGTTTTCAGAGTGGTAAGGAAACCAGAGTACCAAGTGAAAACCATCAACCTTTCAACAAGTGAAATGAAAAACTTTCTCAAACTGCCACAGAGCAAGCCAGGAGGTATTGAGAAAAATAACCTAATGTATAAAGACTAAGTCAAAATTGAATCAGTTACAGCCTACAATTCACTAAAACTTCAGCTTTACAGAAAAAAATTATAGCTTTCTAAAACAGATTCTGGAGTATGGCATATTTATATCAAAGAAATTCCAACTGACTTCAAGCAATGCTTTATATTAGGGTTAGTTGTTTCTAATTGCCTGGGTACAAAATCTTGTTTAATACTTACAGATGAGTTAAAGATGGTAGATTCTGGAAAACGGATTCATTGAGGAGACGGATTTCATTATTACTCAAGTCCCTGAAAATATACAAGAAATTAAATATATAAAATTATTTTAAACCCAGAAGTTTTCATTTCAAACATATACATGTTCATATTCACTCTAAAATCATAACCTGATTCAGTGTGTCATTATTTATGACATTATTTATAGTCTTATTTTGATATGTAGTGTTCTATAGATGATGTAAAGAACTGCTCATGAACCATTTTAATTGTTGTAATCTTTTTTTCAAACCATGCTGTACAACTACCTGCATCTATTAATACCTGATAGAAATGGTGTCTAATCACAAGAACACCCCCTTCACCCTTAAGAGATATAGGTACAGGTACATTTTATATCCATACTGTAAAATCTAGTGATGATGCCCCTTAATAATTTTACCACATTCCTGAACCTGCAATATAATGAAGTTCTATGTTTTTCTGTAAAGTCTCCCACAATTTATTTGCCCATCCCCTTTATGTTGCTCAAATTTGACTGATCAAAATGGTGGCAATGAATCAAGGTTTTACTAAAAGTAGCACTTGGCTAGTTCAGTTCAAAATCTCAACTTTCTAATCAATGATGAATCATACATAAATATTCGATTTTTATGGCACCAACTTAGAAATATATCATAAAGAAATGTTTAATTTATTATAATTACATAAATATCTATCTTTGGTATAGTAGCTATACCCAATGTATATGAATCATTGGGTGAGTATATAAATTTTTTCGGAAATATACAAATTTTAAAAAAACATCAAAGTTAAAAAAAGTTTTAAACAGCCAATTGTTAACATTTTTTCGTTGAAAGATTCCATTTATCTGATTTTAAGTGATTGTTTGTTTTTTGTGATTAAATTATACTGGGAGACTTCTGTAATGCTAAATCCTATGTCAGTTTGTACTTTTGAAATTGTCAAAATAGGAAAGTACAAAAACAGATTATCATGGATTAAAAAACTGAATTCCAAGTCAACAATTTGGATTACTCAAAATCTTTGTTTTTCCTACTCAATTAATCTTCAAAGGTTTCTGATTGAGGAAAATAAAGATTTGAGTATGTTGGTTTAAGTTTGTACAAAGTACAGGGACATCCCACCTTTGGTTGAGAAATAGCCAGTCTGCAAATTTTCTACATACCAGTTAAGTTATATCATTTATATCAAGACATCACCAGTAATTGAAAGTACATGTACATGTATTAGATTTATTATGGAAATTTTACCAAATCTAGAAAATTCCACTTACATGCATCAATACAAATAACATGGCTATTGCAAAGCAAATTGAAATTTTAAGAATTTTATTCATTTTTTAAAATGCATGTATTGAAAAATTAAAGTCATCACTTCAAGATTATACATCTACATTCTAGTTTTGACAAAAATTGATATTTTGAACTCCACAAAAGATAGACAAAATTGCTAAAAATTATGTGATGGAATATTTTAACTAAGGAATAATTTTGAATCCTTGATCTGATAACTCAAGACCATTACAAAATGTAAGTGAAGGATTTTTTATAGATGGGAGGTACAGGAAGCGACACCATGTATTTAAAGCTGATTCTTTTATCCAAAATAAAAATATATTTTTTTAAAAAATCCTGGATGGTTTGAATTAATTTGTAGTTGTCATTAAAAAACCCATAAAATAAAGATGTTCTGTCTATTTCACAAGATTAAGTAACATCACGGGATGTTTTATTGTATAGAGATTATGTTTGGTCAGTGATTTTATTTAAATCACCCCAGATTTTTAGTTACAATCCAAATGTGCTTTTTATTTGCACGGCTTATTATGTTCAAGTTACAGTTTCACTTTAAAAGTTATCACGGAAAATAAAGCCGCATTAAGTTACTAAACTTGTAATTGTTAATTTTTTATGTGTACAGCGAGTATAAAACTGGTCCCTATAGGTCCACGAATGTGCTTAATATATGCATCTGTTAGAAGTATAAGTTACCTTAAGGTAGCGTTTAGAGACAGATTTATGGTAGACAAACTTTGATGTCGTTTTTATATCTTTTAATCCAGTGTATACCCATACCTATGTAATTTTTGTGATCAAATTCTAATTGAGGGTTCTGAATATCAAGGATGAAAGAATTCGCCTAGATTTATGGACGGACAGGATACACCATTCCTCCCATATCCAAATTGCATGTATTTTCTGAATAGAACCTATTTTATTGAAACCAGGATGAGTTCTCTTATTTACATTTATTTGAATCATGCAAATTTTATCTCGCTCAAGTTGAGGTTTTCTTTGGAAAAATTTAGCATAATTTAATTGAACAAATCGTGTTTTAGGTGAGAAAATTCTGTTTTTATTAAATTCATGTGAAGACATTCAGAAAGAAAGATATTGCTCACTTAATGAAGTCAGAATGAATGGTTGATTTTACTGTCTCCGAGGAAAAAAATCTCTTAAAATTCTCTTGACAGAGAGCTGACTCAGAAGGTGACAAAGCAATGTTTTTCTGCTTTGAGATTATTCTAGTAAAAACTCACGGAGGGGCTGCTTTTAATTATAAACCCCACTAAAATTCTAAAATTTTAGATTTGACTGTTTGTGTTTTATGTGTTAGATTTCACTTTCAGCACAGTAGGTTCTGTGTGTGAAGGAGGGAATAATAAGAGAGAGAGAGAGAGAGAGAGAGAGAGAAGAGAGGGAGAGGAGAGAGAGCGAGAGAGAGAGAGAGAGAGAGAGAGAGAGAGAGAGAGAGAGAAAGAGAGAGAGGAGGAGAGAGAGAGAGAGAGAGAGAGAGAGAGAGAGAGAGGAGAGAGAGAGAGAGAGAGAGAGAGAGAGAGGAGAGAGAGAGAGAGAGAGAGAGAGAGAGAGAGAGAGAGAGAGGAGGAGAACGAGAGAGAGAGAGAGAGAGAGAGAGAGAGAGAGAGAGAGGAGAGAAGAGAGAGAGAGGAGAGGAGAGAGAGAGAGAGAGAGAGAGAGAGAGAGAGAGAGAGAGAGAGAGAGAGAGAGAGAGAGAGAGAGAGAGAGAGGAGAGAGAGAGAGAGAGAGAGAGAGAGAGATGAATCAATGACCAATAAAATATTTGGCCTGCTCTCAACATAAACCACATTGAGTTTAAAAAATGTCAGGGGACTCCTTACACCAAAGGTGTCAAAATAACAAGAGAAAAAAAAGAAGTATTTATTATAACTAGAAGTAATATACTTTCCCTAAGGCATTCTACTAAGTATGTCTTGTACAGTGTGACATGTTTCACTTGGCTGTGTGACCCCAACTTGAAGATATTAAAAACAAGTCTTATTTAATTGGCAAAGACTGTTATCCATATTGTCAAAATTTGCATTCAATTGAGGTTTTATACACTCTTTAATAAACTAAGAGTTTCTTTTTTAATTATGATGAATTAAAATTTAAATTACCATACAGGTCAACTAGCTCTGACCGCAGGTTGTAGTTGTTAAGACTATATATACACCTTTTAATCCCCAGGTGGTTAATATAACCATCTAAATCTTTTCAAAACCTCAGAATATAGAGTTCAAGTTTACTTGCAATAATAAACATTTAAAATGGCAAATTAAATTGAAAAATTAGCATAAATATTTTCCTCATAATTTATTTTAATGCTCATAAAGTTTTATGTCTAATCACAATTTCTGACATTACAACTACAACAAGATATTTTTGCACTTAAAATGCTCATGAAATTTACTTTCATGTTTGTTATTACTTGCTGCACAAAGCTTAATTAAAGTTAATTATAAATTAAACTATAATTAACAAAATCATATAGTTTACTAGTTTTTGTAGTGTCCAAAAATATACCAAAAATCTACACAGCTGCTACAAGTGAGGGCTGCCTGATCGCCAATTCAAAAAATGATTTCTGGCGATTAATAATAATCCAGAATCACCAAAGAGGTAAAAAACCATTTCTGACGATGTTGCAAAAACAACCCTGATCTGTTGCGGATTCCTACATGTATCTTAGTTCAATCACTATAAAGTCTCTTGAAATAAAAGTCAAACTCATTTTAAGAGTTCTCAAAAGGCTAGATTGTATGAAGAATAATATATTATGATTAATAATAATCTAGAATCGCAAATTGGTGAAAACACATTTGTGATCGGTGTTGCAAAAACAACCCTGATTGGTTGTGAATCTCTACCTAGTTCAATTACTATAAAGTTTTCGGCTAGATTGTATGAAGATTATATAATAATTATGACAATTTGGGTGACAAACAGACTAACAAGAGGATGCAGGGTCTTATCTGTCTAGTAAAGTGTTATTTTTTCAATTTACTGAAAAAAGTCCTGACATTTCAATTTTTCATATCCAGGTCTAAGGTCAATGTAAACTGACCCCATTAGCCATCTATTTTAATATAATGCCAAGATGTTTACTATAGGATTATAACTGACAAAGCACCACAAACATGGTGTATACTTTTAATATTTACTTAATTTTTGTGTTTGTATGACTTATTCTGATCAGAAAGATTTTCAATTAGCTCTAGTGGTTTATGTTGCCATGGTGACATCCATTTCCTACACAGCTGTAAAAATATGCCAACAAAAAAAACTCTACACCTCAAATATCAAAGATTTAATTGGGTTTATCATACAAATAAGAGTTTATATTCTGTGTGTATTAGTAGTAAAGAAAGTACAATATACATGTACATGCTTCTTAAGAAAGTATTATTTATATACATAAATATACACATACACTGTTTGAAAAACTTATATATACATACATGTATCTTTATTTCAACTTTATAAGCTAAAAGGGTTGACTTTTCCCAGGTTTATAAGCTAATGTTTTGATTTGGAATAAGAATACTTTGTATTTCAATTTTAGATGTTTATTTTTGGATTATAAATTTTCATCACTGTTAATTGATTTTTATTACAGATATTTATACATGCAGCTGTACATACCAAGTTGCTGATACCCCAGACGAAATGATGACCATGGTCACCATAGTATTTCATGGTCAATGATGGTTGACCATGAACTATCATGGTCAGCAATGATTGACCATGATCTTGACCATGGTCATCCATGAATTTGACCATGGTCAAAGCTGATCAGCATGGTCAACCAATCTTGACCATGGTCAAATAGAATTGATCGTGGTTGACCATGGTCAACCACCTGTTGACCATGGTCTTCTATGAACTGACCATGGTTTGCCAATAAATTATCATTACTGGATCGTGCTTGACCATGGTCCACCAAGAATGGTTTTTGATCATGGTAAAAAATGCCATCATGGTTCATGGTCAACAAGTTCTGACCATGGTTGAAAATGGTCAAAGAGTGCCAATCATAGTTATGTCAACTGCAAAACAGACAACTCCACCAGGGAGAGAAAAAACAACCGAAAGTACTTCATGTACCAGTTCAAGCTGATAGCAATTGTCTAAATTAATCATTACAAAAAACTCTGATATATCAAGTTCCATTTTAAGCTAATCTTATTATTTACCCAATACACAATGATCAGAAAACCTCATATGACTATAATGAAGAAATTATCAGTTTGCTGTTCAGTATAATTATCTGAGGCTAATATTGCTCATATGTGCATTTGGTAAACAATACGATAAGCTTGACACATGTAACAGGGAGTAGATATTTGAATTCTGCTAATTGCTGTGAATGGTGTGGTACAATTTGTATAAAATAATGAACAATTAATATTCCAGCATGAAAAATGAACATTTATTAATATATGTACACTGAAAATTTAATATTCTGATACTTCCTTTACCTATGACCTTGAAAACTGGTAGCTTTAAATATCTTGAAAGAACTAACAACGTATCAAGTTTTGTCATAATCCATTTGACAATGTTGATTCTAGAATGTTCTCTAGTTTTTCATATTACTAAAAAGATCAAAGATCTTGAAAATCAGTATTAAATAAAAGAATGCATACAAGATTCTCACAGTAACCAAAGTTAAGTAAATCCCTATATTACCAAAGTTTTAAATCAATGAACATGAACAATGTCTTTCTTATACATTATGTACACTAATGTTTATCATGCAAAGATAAATCCTTACCATCACACTTAAATTTTAATTTGTCACTTCACTTAAACACACTATGTCCTATTTTATTTGGAATGAATGCAATGTAAGACCTTCCTTCAATCTGCATCAAGAAAACTTTATCAACAATGCATTCTACTGGAATCACATGTGTTTCAGGATCCATAGCTTCAATGACTCTGATAATGTGTCTTGGAATGCTGTCACAAAGAAAACTTTGACCATGAATTTCAAGTTTTTCAGTGTATGCAAAAACTTTTTGTGTAATAGTATCAACAACAAAATAAAGAACCTTCCTGATTTCTCCATTTTCAGTTCTGACTACATGACAAATACGTTTCTTCATTCTTTTGTATTCTTGACAGTAAAATTTCTCTCCCTTCGATTTGATTCGCAGTCCAATTTTGACATTTTCAATTGATTGAACATCAGTGGACTCAAGAATTAATTCCTTAGCATCTTCTGGTAGATCTGAAGATGCTGTTAAACGGCCTGCAACAAAAACATTCCCAAATGTTTTACCACATGACCACAATTTAGCTTGCGTTTTTGATTTGCCAAGATGTTCCCTTAGTTGTGATTCTCGAATACAATTGAGATCTATCTTATTCAACTTCAATTCAATCTCTCGAAGACGTAAACACTGTTTGGTAACATCACCTGTACCGTGCACTGAACGTAAAATTACAGAGTTTAAATCTTCAAACGGGAAACAGCTCCAGGACCAGAGTGGTCCCCATAACTGAACGTAAAACACCAGGTGAGCACCTATATTATGAACATTAAGACCTGTGCTACCTTTTCCATACAGGACTTGGAATTGTTTATAAAAAGTATCCAAACAGGATTCTGCCATCTTTAAATCTTCAGAAGATATTGAATCTCCCAACAGTAAATGCAAACCTCGACTTAAATTTGCCAGATGTTTCAAATATACCTCGTCTAATATACCTTGTAAACAAGGTATTGCATAGAAAAGCAACCATGCTTGTAACTCTGTAGCTTTGAAATTGTTGTAGTGCTTTTCAATATCACGAGGCATTCGTTCAATGTAATCTGGTGGTTTGATGCTCTGAAGTCTTTTAGATATGGTTTTTAAGCTTTTACCAACAAAATATGGTTTTCCACTATTAGTAGAGGAGAAGAATTTATACAAGAGGGCTTTTGTAGTGCCCATGAGGACACAATGCATATAATCTGGAACAACTCCAATGACTACATCAAACCATGGCATTGATGATAAACCTGTTTGTCCACAAATCCCTTTAATTCTATTAGCTTGTGATGCATTTGGTCCTAAGTGTCTTTAATATCTGTAGAATTTCTTAACCTTGGTTTTTGATTTGGTGGTCTATGTGGGTAATACCTTGCAGTTCCCTTTCCTTGCTTCACACTTTCTCCTTCTTCCTCACATGTGCAGCAACCATATTTGCCATTATGCATAGTCATATTAAGCACGTATGCTTTTGCCTGAAGATCCATTGTTGCCAAAAATATTCCCATTCGTACATTTATTGTCTCTGATGCATCTTCAATTTTCAATGGAAAACCATCAACATATAGCCTATGCATTTCTTCACCAAATGAAGATATATTTCATAGAAAGGAGGTTTTTTTTTTCCCCCTGCCAGATAGCTGCAAAAATCATATTGTCTCTACAAAAACGTGTAATAGGAGGTATTTCGTTTATAGCCAAGAAGATTGGCCACAGTTTCACGTTAGATGAACTATAAAGGGGTATGCCATCAGTATTCATAATGGCACTTAATGCATATGCATCATGCAAAAACTGACCCTCTTCACACAGTGAACGATAAAAGCTTCCATCAGTAATATCATGTAAAAAATAAAAATTTTGATGTTTAATTTTGTCTTTGGTACTTTGCACACTTTGCCATACATCTTTTTTTCCTAAGATGTATTGTAATTGTTTTTGAATATCAGCAATGATGAAGCAATTTCTTGGTTGACGATTGGTACTTTTTTGTGATGCTAATGAACCTTTGTACCTAAAAGTATTACAGTTTTCAGCTTGACATCTGTACTCATCTGGATCACTAGGAAATTTTCTTTCACAAGATGAACAGTAATCAACAGTTTTGAATGAAGTTTCTCCACATATAGCAATGATCTTTTCATAAGATAGTTTTTCATATTTATTGTAGCTAGGTGCCAGAACATGTAAGAGCTTCAACAAATCTGCAGCTGCAACCCCTGTCAAATTATGCCTTAATATGTGAGACATGATACACATAGCCTGTGCTTCAGTTTCAGAGTACTTTGAAATATTTGGCCTTGCACATGAATCTGTATTGCTTTCAACTATCTGGGCACATGAATCTGTATCACTGTCAACCTCAGATGACATTTCTGAACTACTACTGCTGTCATGATATTCACTTTCCATTTCTGAAAATGAATCATAACTTTCATCACACGAATCAGTTGAAATCGTTATGTCAGAAGCATTATTTTCAATGGTGTTGCAACTGCTTTCACTACATTCACTACTTGCATGATTTTCACTCAGACAATCATCTGAACCTGTTAAGGCATTATTAAACTCAATTCCTTGTTGGCATTCTTCTTCACTGACTGTTGAAGATGCATTTAATTCACTGTCTTGAAAAACATTCTTTAGAGCTTGATGTCGAAATGCCGTGCGTTTTGGTATTGGTATGGTAGGATCATCTTCATATGCTTTATACACCCTTTTTAAAGGACCTGAAAGATAAAAGATTAAGTTTAAAGTTTAAAAATGTAGCTGCGCACAGTGCAGCATGACTGCAGCATATTAAATAGGGATATTTGTGGGCAAGTGTTGACCAAAATGGAAAGTGGACATACACAGTTATATAAATTTCATTGGCAATTATATAAAACATCATATGGAAACAAGAGGCTCTCAAGAGTCTGTATCGCTCACCTGACACCTGGGTCTTTAATGTTTTTTTAAAATGGCAGTCAACGAACAATTTTCAACACTGGTTTTGAAGTCACAACATCAATATCTATTTGGAAACCAAATTTCATTGAAATCGGACAATGTTGAATTTTCTCACCCTTTTTGGCAGCCATTTTGAAATTGGCAGTCAGCGAACAATTTTCAATACAAGTTTTGAAGTCGCAACATCAATGTCTATTTGGAAACCAAATTTCATTGAAATCGGACAATGTGGAATTTTCCTGCCTTTTTGGTGGCCATTTTGAAAATGGCGGACAACAACAAATTTTCAACATTGGTCATGAAGTCGCTACATTATGGCAAACATTTTTTCAATTTACACTTGACCTCTATCTGTTACATTTTTTGAAATAAAAAATAAAAAATGTAAAAATTTTGAAAATTTTACAGAAAAAGGGCAATAACTCCAACATGGGTTGTCAGATTTTTGTAAAAATTGGACAGCAGGTAGATCTCATCATGTTGATCATTTTTACCCTCGTCAGATTTTTGATATCTGTGACGGTTTTTGAGTTATTCCCCAAAAACAGCAATTTACCCCTATGTTCTATTTTTAGCAACGGCGGCCATGTTGGTTGACGGATCAACTAATCGAACACAATTTTTAAACACCATACCCTAGTAATAATTCAGGCCAAGTTTGGTTACATTTGGCCCAGTGGTTTCAGAGGAGAAGATTTTTGAAAAAAAGTTTACGGACGGACGGATGACGGACGCCGGACGCAAAGTGATGACAAAAGCTCACCCTGGCATAGCCAGGTGAGCTAAAAACAAAATATTGAATATCCAAAGAATGTGTGCCAAAATACAAGTTTCAGTACTTTGGGATTTTTGCAAAGTATAGAAGTGTCAGAGTATAAAGTACCTAAGTGTGTGTCAATGTAAACTGTAAATTTGATATGCTGCATGTGCACAGTTTTTGAAAATTTGAAAGATGTCTGATACCCTATCCACATAATTTTTTTTTTCATTTAATAACAAGCGCAATTTTTGGGGGATGGGTGGGTGTTAAAAAAAAAAAAGGTACAAACTTAGTAAGGGATGCCCAAAGGAACAATTGTGCAAGTGAAGGATGCCCAAAGGAACAATTGTGCAAGTGAAGGATACCCAAAAGAACAATCAAGCAATTGTTTATCATTTGTTTCACAAATTATACCAGGTAGATGCAGTGCAGAAAGTTTTTTACCATTTAATAATGACGACTACATACAAGGGAAGCATTAAATTATTTGACACTTATTTAGGTGAAAAAGTTTGGGCAACATGAAGGACAAGTGAGAGTTTTACATCTATGTCTTACTTTTGACCACTTGGCCAGTTGGATCAGGAAGCCTTTAAATAACAGCAACTTACTTTTGTCATGCTTGCTTGTCAGATGAAGAAGCACTCTCTGTTTTGAACTAAGAGTTTGTCCACATATCTTGCATTCATATCTTTTCCTACCATCTATGTCAACTGCCATATAACAATCATCTTTTCCACCAATAATATCATAATCATAACCTTGATTCCAACTCCTTTAAAAAAAAAAGAAAGAGACATAATATACATGTATTTAACATCATATACCTTTCTAGAACAATATACATTCATTAAATGGCAAAGCATTTTGTTCTGTTAAGGATTATAGGTAACTAGTGGCAAAAATCACTAAAGCCAAAAGGGTGAAAAAGGAATTTACTTTCTCAGGATCAATACAAGTGATTAAAATTGCATATCCAAATTTTCCGGGGGGGGGGGGGGGGGAGGGAGGAATGTCATTTGGGACCATTAGCTGATGTAGCATACATAATATCAAGTGGTTCTGATCAGTAGTTACAGATGGACAGACAGAGCTAAAACTGTATATACCCCCACTTCCTTGAAGCAGGGATATAAAACAAATTTTGAATTTCCTGCATACTTTTATAATGCAAGTCTATATGAATAAAATTTAACTGTTGGCCAGTGGTGAGGAAAAAAAATTTTTGTCAGGTCCAGTCCATCAGTAAATTTACCTACTTAGGTATTTAGACCTACCATGAGTAGCTATATTTAGCTCATTTTAAACATATTGCTATTTTGTCACTTGTATGTACAAAAAGTCGCAGGTTAACTAGTAGCCAGTCTCCAAGTTTATATTACTTAATACAGTATCAATTAAGGTGGTTAATACCTTTAGTGAAAAGTAATGTCATTTTTTTCATACTTCTCATAAAATAGTTGAGGAAAAGTACCAAAATTTTTTGTAAAAAAAAAAATATGTCGATGAATGCTTGTTTTCAAGATATATTGGCTCAAAAATGGTGCTTTTCTGGAAAAATGCCAAAATTATCTTAAAATTGTGTGTTGGCATATGAGACATCATACCGCTTTCAAATTTGATATTCTTTCTCCCAGATTTGTCATATCCATCAATAATGGAGTAGTAGATATTTTTATGTACAAAAATATATAAATTTATATTAGTGGATTTAACACTGTTTTTGTATTTCAAACAACATATTTTTGTTAAAAAGGCAAAAATTGTATTTTTTAAAACATTTTACCTTAGATTATCACCATCACTTTAGAGTATTTTCAATTTCCTGAAACTCGTCATACATAATTTTCAAGCCATTCTGAAGAGATTAAGAAAAATAAAAATCATATGCTTGCGATCTTCTTTTTTCGCTACAAGAGTTTGAAAATGGTACAGCTTGCATAAAAATGATGTTTTTGTGAGAAAAATACCCAAAACTAAAAATATAAAAAAAAAAAAACATTTACCTTAAAGATTAGTATTTTTATGTAAAATTTTAGTAATTTACTGCCAAATTGTCAATAATTATATTATACTATCTGTGTGTTTTGACCAAAGCGAAAATAAATGTAAAATCTGGATTTCAAACGTGTATATGTACAACTTTGTAAAACGTTTGTACACCAAGTCATTGTGATGTCAGTATTTTCAAGACGTCATAATCCATGTCCAGATAGTTCATTTGTAAAAGGGTTCTACCACTTTAAGTTAAAATTCTCTCAACTTATTGCATTCAAAAGAAATCCAGAGTCAAAAAATATAGAAGACTTAAGCTAGTTAAAGGTAGTCATGTTGTTTACTGGCAGTTACTCCATGACTCTACATGTATGGTCAACAAGATGATCAAGTGAAAATCATTCACAACAATACAAGGAAATCATGCTTATTCATGCCTCATCGCACACAGGTAAATAACTGCACTTCAAACAAAAGAAACTCTATTATGTCTGAATGTGTTTTTAAAATGGCAGCAGTATTTGTACAGATTGGATATTAAGTAAAAGATTAGGTAACTGTCATCATGTGACTTTTGTTAATATGCGGGTGTCTGATGAAGTAGCTAAATATAGGTACTTTTGGTAGTTTTAAATATCGAGGTAGGAAAATATAGCTACGAAGGTAAATTTACTGATTGGACTACACCTGTCTGTTCTTGTCCAAAAACAAAAAAAAAAATCTCACCAGATAAAACATCACATTCCCTCCCTCATAAAAAAGGCTGCTGCCTTAATAAACCTTGGTCGAGTTAAACTATGGATTAAACGTTCTTTGGCTGAAGTTTGAAGGACGAGGTGACTCGAAATATTAAACGTGAAAAAAATATCAATATTTTTAAATTAGTGATTCGGACAGGTCCAAATCACCTTTGCACAACTCCCCTATCAGAATCAAATGGCTATGTTCAAATACGTCTAGTATCTAGTTTGAAATAACATCGTAATCTTTTAAATACGTCTAGTATCTACTTTGAAATTACATCGTAATCTTTTAACATTTTCTGTAGCAAGATCGTGTATCATATATCAGTCGCCATGTTGCTGATGCTGTCGAGATATCTTTTGAAACGCTTCGCATGATTGGTCGAAAAAAAGAGGAAAATTACAAAATCGCAATACGATTGGATTAAATGAAATTTCATCCTTCGAAAGTTTAACGGTGATTGGTTATTGCAAAGTGCGCCAAATTACAGAGAAAGATGTCTGGTAAAATGTTCGCATTGATACAGTGGTCCGATCTTTTTACGAGCGTAATAGATTTGAACAACGTGTGTAGTCCGAAAAAAGAAGTAAGCCAGTATGAGGAAGGGGAATACATCGAAGCAAAGTACCAAGGCAAGGTGTACAGGGCGGTGATCTCGCATATAAATGGTAGGTGACAGGTATTTGCAGAGAAAACAAATATCCTCGTGTGTCCTAAGTTCGTGGTACTAACAGTTTGTGTCAAAAAATTAATTGGCAATCGTCAACAAACAATAAACATTTGAGTCTTACTGCAAATTTCTTGTCAAATCAGTTTCAAAACTGGAAATAACCTCGGTTATTTCCGTTAAATACCGGTAAACATCGTTTGTAAACAATACCCTCCAGTTAGATGCTTTTTTGAAGAATGTGTGGAAAGTTCGTGGGAGGTCTCCCGGATCACGTGATTTTACGTGATTAATTCTAAAAAGCTGATTTTTCTCTAAAAATATATTTTAAGTAGTCTAGTTTAGATTAACAACAGAATTAGTTAAAAACTAAAATTTATAACAAGAAAAAACGATCATACACTTCCGGTATGACATGAGCAATTGACCTCGTTTTTACACCCGTTTTTACATCATATTATATAGTGAAAAATGCATATATTTTACTGAAAATGGCGTAAGTGTCACACGTGTTTGATTTCTTTAAAAACTATATTTACCTGGTACTAAATGATTCAAACCTGGATCGGATAAATAAGTCAGACACTCCATTTGCAGACGACATAGTTTACATCTTGATTTATTTTACATGTGACGAAAAAATAATAAGATAGTTTAAGAATAATTTGGGAATAGTAAAATTTGTCTAAAAATTGAAATTTCCGATATTTTTACATATTTTCGTAATTTTCAAACATATTTTAAAACTTTTCTAACAAAAATGGAAAGTTGAACACTTATGGCGCCTTTTTGACTTTGAACATGTGCAGTGATGTGCTTCCTATGATTGATATCCGGTATAAACAAAGTGCCACGAACTTGACGCTACCACGAAGTTAGAGCACTGGAGGATATACAAACAATATATATTCGTATATCATCATGACCATGCCTAATCCTAATAACGTATTAGGGACCGTCCATTTTTATAACAGGGAAGGGGGTGCTGGGATTTAAAAAAAAAATATTGGCCTTCATTTACTTTAGGGGTCCCAATCCACCTCCCAAAAATTACAATACACATTCCCGGGGTTTCCTCCGTGCGCATGCGCATTGCGTCCAATAATGGCGACTTCCATGAATAACAATCTAGTGGGGGTCTAAAAATCGTCAAAAACACTTACAAACATGACAAATGGGAATTTTAACACTTGAAAACATGATAAAATAGCATCTGGTAGGTAAAATGAACAAAACGATTTTAAAAATCAGACAATGCTGAAAAAAAGGTTGCATGTACACCGTATAAGGAATATGCTTTAGATAGAATGATCTATCTTAAATTTGACATGGGGTTTGAACCCATTTAACGATAGAATTCGATACATGCCCCTGTATCGTAGTAAACATTTTTCTGTGAATTTGCCGGCTGCATCATACACAATGACTCAAACTATTATATCTTATAATCGTGATAATATGCGAGATTTCATATTGTTTTGCCGTCTGCTACCCCGTCTGACACCCGAAATTTTTCATGTCTATTTTCGAAACCATGTCACATTCTGCCATATGCCAGAGGTCAAGCAAAGAGTGCATGTGCAAGCAAACTGTGTTAAAAAGATGTTGCTAGATCTATCACATTCTAGTTTGTATCCATGGTTATATTTAAACAGACGTGTAATAATTATGATTCTAACCAATTTCTGGTATATTTTCCATAGATAAAGCTTTTTTAACATTTTAAATTGCATTTCAAATGATACTCGACTTTTCCAGTAAGGGTGACCTAACATGCGTAGAGTTGAAAACGGCAGCATTTAAAATGCAGACGAAACGTTGGAAATTATTTTTCAGTGAGATTTTTATTTTATTCTTGGATGTATTGGCTTTTTGAAAGTACAAACATATCAAGGTTTGTTTATTTTAATCATCCGTTATAAAAAAACGGAGCTGGATTGTTTTGTATCTTCAAAATCAATAAGGACCCCATCCGGTCCATTTCTGCTACACAGAGAGCTAATGAGATATTCTAACTGTAGTAGGGGGTAGCCCCATACACAGAACATTCAAACTACGTTTAAATATATATTTTAAAATATATTTTAACTTTTATAACACTTTTAGAAAAAAATTACTCTTGTGCTACATGTTTGGAAATAAAGGGAGCAACATTTGATTTTTATGGGGGGGGGGGGGGGGGGAGGAAGACTTTGCCAAAAAAAAAAAAATTACCAGCTTGGATTTTTTTGGAAAAAATAACGGAAATCCTGGTTCAACAAGTGTTACAGGAGGTATGGGACTTTGTTGAATTTGTACATGATACACTATAGGAACACTTTGTTGAACAACTCACCCCTTAGAGACCGATGTACAGATTTTGTTGAAATTTTGTAGGATTGTAAGTCACAATACATAGTTGATCAAATTGCGTTATACAAACTTTACAGGACTTGTTGGACTTTTGGTCTTTAACTTTTTTGTGGCGGCAGGGGACATACGGCTACATGTAGCATTTTATTATCTTGTTCACATGCACATTATTTGTTGTATTTATAGCTACTGAAAGAAGTATTTATTTTCAGATGATCGAAAGAAACTCAAGGGTCTGCCCCTGCAATTTACATTCAAAAAGCGTAAATGTGGTAAGTAATTTTTATTAGACCACAAAAAGTGGGAGTCACATTATAATATTGGTCAGCGTCTGTTTACATAAATCTTATCTGAAAGCAAACAACGGATTGGAATCAAACTTTGTATGATGTTACCTTAGGGCATCCTGCACAGAACTGATGTGGCGATTTTTGATTGGTTAACAAATGTGGCTGGTTGCTAAAAATAGAACATAGGGGTAAATTGCAGTTTTTTTGACAAACTCAAAAACAGTAACAGCTATTAAAAATATGATGAAGTGAAATTGTTCAAAATTGCAAGATCTACCCAGTACCGGTAATTTTGGAAATTGACTAAAAGTTTTTTTTTGGGGGGGGGGAATCTGGCCAACATTTAAGCAAGAAAAGTTACATTTCTGTACCAGCCCGAATCCAGCACAAGTTACAATTCTGTACCAGCCCAAATCCAGCACAAGCTTCTGTTTCGGGGAAAATCAAATGGCCCACAACTTGCTAAAATACAGAACAATTATATATTTCTTTATTTATGGTTAATTTAATAATTAATATATATTCATGATGTACTTACCTAAATATCAATGAACCAATTCATATTTGCAGATGAAGATGAAAGCAGTCAGTCTGGTGAAGATCAGTCTGGTGAACATTTAGTAAGCAGCTCAACAACAAAAGGTATTGTGTTCTTTTAACATCTTTTGATTCCGTAAATGGGCAAAAGTTTTTCAGAACGGTGTCTGTAGCCATTACCACCAGCATAAGTTTTCTAATGTGATTTATGCTTGTTATAATAAAAATCATCTGACCATGCAATATATACAGGTATTTACTGGCTACAAGTTTGTTCGAATAGCCAGTAAATGATTGTTTTAGGCCTAAATTAAAAATAAGTTTGTTTGCCGTTCACCGACCAACCTGATAAGTGATTGGAAGGGCCAGACCAAACTATTTGATTGCCATTTTCTCAATTTTTTTTTTGTAACTTCCGGTCTTTTGACTTTCGAATACCCTCGGACATTTGGTAAAATAACGCCCCTTCCGACCAACCCAACCTAACCATTGGGTCTTGGAACAGCAGGCATATTTTTATGTTTGGCCTTATTGTACAGAATAAATCTCAAGTAGTAAGTAATGCAAAAAATGTGACCTCATCGGTCAAAGGTTGGTAGAAACTACTGATCTGTCAATAGAATAGTCTACAGTCTGAATCGATATACATGTATATATATGGAAAATAGCTGTTTTAATTCAACAAAACATAAAGGTACAACAATTTACAGTTTTTATTATGAGGACAACAGAAAGTTTTGTACCAGTCAGTATATTTTTTAAATCAAATTTAAATATAGTTTTTTATTTAAACAAAACTTTATATATAAAAAAATCTCTATAGAGGTATAATAACGTCTGTTAAATGATCAAATTCCAGAAAAGAAGAATTGTGCCAAGTATTGAATAAGAATGGTCCAAAATAATGGAATGTTTACCATGTTAAAGATGGCTACATTCGCAAACATTCAACCAAAAACTTTTACCAACAACACTTGTTGAACTGTTGGAAATAAATGAAACATTTTATGCTTCTTCATATATTCTACAAATATTGAAGATTTTAGTAACCATGGTCAGTGCATGATATACATTTGAGGCATTATGCTATAAGCAGATATAATTTTAATTATTATTTTTTTATTATATTATTATCATTCAACTCTGATTGTATCATAGTTACAGAGAATGGCATTGATAATAGAAAGGGGAACCAAAGAGATATGGCCATTGAGGTATTGAAAATGACAGGTGTCATACAAGGCACAGAAAAGAAAACTGAGTAAGTACCAAAGATCATAAATTGAACATAGAAACAACTAAAACTAATAATCAAATGTCATTTTGCATCCATCCTGTCAGTTTTACATTTTTGAAATTTGGCATTCATTCCCGCTGAGATTTGGGGTCAGAGCTAATGAAAAGTGTCAGTCCGAATGATTTTGCTGACAAAAATCTTGCCGGACAGATTAGATTTGTTACCCAGAGAGTCTGAAGTCCGATACAAATTTTGGAATTTGGCATTGCAATGATACTATTGTCTGATATAAATGTGGCTTGGACTTACAAACTTTTGAGTTTGTCAGTCCAAATGTTTGACATGAATATGTTCAAAATCTCTGTAAGCGACTTAAATAATCCAAAAATAGTCTGTAAGAAGTCCTCATTACCAAAATGGAAATAGAGGCCAAAGCCAAACCCAGTATTAAGGAGATCTACCATACACTTAACTGGCTTTCACATTGACATTTAATGGGGGCAGGGAGGAGGATAAAGAATAAAAACTATTTATTCTTTGACTTTTTCAATTATTGTCAATCAGAACTCATGGAATTGCAGATCATAATGAGTATAATAAACTTATATGCGTATTTAGTTAAAACTCCAAAAAGATGGAAAAAAAACCTTATTATTTCATTCTAGGGAAAAAACTTTGGTTAATAAAGTGACTGAGAAAGCAGCAGCAAGTTCAAATAAAGAGCCAGAGAAAGCAACAGTAGCAGGGAATTTAAATAAAGAGCCTGAGAATTCGAAAGCAACAGCAATTTCAAATAACAGGTAAGTTATGTATAATTTTTCAGTAGAATGTGCCCAAAAATATTTTGTAGCATTTGGTATTTAAATTGATTTGCCAGTGTCCATTTTAAACATCCACCAATACATGGGATTGTATTTATGGTATGTGATGTTGTCATTGTTGCCGTCTGTAAACATTTGTTTTCCTACTATAACTTTTGTTCAAGTTGACTAAACCTTGTGAAACTTTTAAGGCAGTATAATCCTTGCCTCAAAAGGAAGGCTATGATTGGTTTTTACGGTCGGTATTATGGTATGGGTATGGCGTCCACGTCTGTGGACACCATAACTTTGGTTCTAGAGGAGGGATCCTTTTTATGGTTCTTGGACACAACGGAATCGGACGTTTTTTATACAACCGCAAAAAATTTTTGAGGTCGTATTATGCTATGGCGCAGTTGTTGTCCGTGTCCGCGTTGTCTGTGCACATTCGATTTTTGTTGAATAACTTTTGTTATAATGTAGGGATCATTATGAAATTTTAACACAATGTTCCCTGGCACAAATGGAAGCCTTCTAGTGAATAAGGAAATTAGGGGCCCACCAGTTCCAAAAAGGGCCAATTTTGATGTTTTCGCATATATGGTTGCAGAACTTTATTTTGCCTCTGAATACCGGCTGTTTCCCTTGGTAGATTTATTTAAAAATCATGCCAAATTCCCAAAATCATCAGTTTAACACCCTATTTTTGTTCCCAAATACCTATTTTTTGCAATATTTCTTCCCAAAACATGCAGGAGGGGGCTGTTTTGAAAAAGGGCAACAAAAACACTGGATTTTGATGGCGTTTTTTTAAATACTCATGATTTTTCATTAGATTTAAGCAGGATTTCTTGCTTTGCATTCATTTTAAACAGCTTTTAGTGGTACACCTGCAGATTTAGCTTATTATAATGGAATTCAAGTAATAAGAGTCCAAAGGTTTTTCAAATTGATTTTTTTCATTTCAGCAACTTAGTAAATCCATATTATGAAAAGCTAGCACCTTAGTAGGTCCACACTTACTGTGAGTCCAGCAGTCACTGTATGTCAACACTTGCCCAAATGAACCCCTGATTCGGTCATATCCTGCTACGCTTTGAGGGGCCCAATTTTTGAAAAATGAAAAATAATGGATAACTTATTATGGTCTAACGAAATGTGATTAAATTTAATAGTTTAGGGCGTTGGTATAAACAGACTATTCATATATGAAAAATTTATTCTAGGGAAGATGCTTCGGTCAATAAAGAGTTAGAGAAGGCTTTAGGAAGTCCCAATGAGAAGGCTACAGGAAGTTCCAATAATAAGTAAGTTGTGTATTTGTTTTCTAATAAAGTTCTGCGCCACTTTTTCAATGACTAGTCCGATAGCCACTTTCCAAAGTTTTTTCCTAGATATCAATACAAATTTTGATAAGTTTCACTGGTCTTTACAATTTTTACTAATCTTCGGCACCGGGCTAGTGACTGAATTTCGCAAACTCACATGAAACTGCAGAAATTAGCCATTTGGCATATTTGTTGATTTACCCATATGTATAACCATCACAGCAATTCCAAATATTAGAATTGAACAGGAGATACTTTTAACACCAAAACTGATTATAAATTCTGATCCTGATTTCTGTGTTCTAAAATAACTAAATATTGAAGTTGTCATTCATACAACTTGCGTGTCTTCAGTGCAGATCAAATCAACACATTTGTATGACCTAAAACCAAAAGATGTACGAAGATTGATTGAAACAAATAAGGGCTGTTCCAGAAATAATTGTAATGGGGGGAGGGTGGTTCGGGAGTCACTTTAATTAAAATTTTATGGGTTGTGGGTATTTTGGACTCTGGCACTGAAGAAATGCATTGAAAAGGTTAAAAAAAAACGAGAAAAAGAAAATAAGAATTTTATGCATGGTTGTTTTGTTTTGTAAGTGTCCCCCTCCCCCCCACACACACATTTATTTCTGGAATAGCCCTAACCAAAATGAATAGGAAAAAGGAAATATTATCATTAATTCAAACTGCAACTTAGTACATAGAGATATTACCCCTTGCAGGGACCATGTTTAACATTGGTCCCTATAGGGAACACATTCAAAAATCTCTGAAACCACTAAAAAAATAGGTGTGGTTCCGTGGTAACAGGTCAACTGGCCCCACGGAAAAATCGCCCCACTTTGCAAACTTGCCCCTGCAACAGAAAAGAAACAGAAATATGGGTCGCCCCAGTTTTGTCAAAATCACCCCAAAATGATGACAAATTCAAATCTGTTGACATACTACTGAAAGCTCATGTTAAGAGGAATCCAAAGAAAGAAACCCCATCAAAATGTGATGAAAATTAAAAAAAAGAGCTACTTTGTGAAAATGCGTTTTTGGCTCCCTTAGGCCCCTTATAGCTCAGAAATGGTAAGAGCTACGCAAAATCTGTCAACATACTACCGAAAGCTCATGTTAAGAGGAAACCAAAGAAAGAAACCCCATCAAAATCCGATGAAAAATAAAAATTTAAGGTACTTTGTAAAAGTGCAATTTTGGCCCCTTACAGCTTGGAAACAGGAAGAGATATCCAAAATCTGATAGTTGTGCTCTATGTTTATTTTTCATAAGGAATCCATAATGGAAAAAACTGCATCAAAATCCGACTAGAATTAAGAAGAATAAAAATTCTGGGCTTGCCCCTTTTTGGGCCCTATTTATCTTGTAAACGGTAAACGTGAGGTTAAATGCGATGGCATACTACTGGTGCGTAATACTTTAAGCAACAAAATGAAGAAACCCCCATTAAAATCTGATAAGAAATAAACATACTGCAGCAATATATGCGAAAAACACCCAAAATGCCCCTTTTTGGCCCCCTTTTTCTAAAATGGGTGGGATCACAAATCCCTTTTTTGCTGAACAGCTTCCTTTTATGCTAAGGAACCTTGTGTTAAAATTTCATAATGATCCTTCAACTACAACTGGAGTTATAGGTGTACACGGACGACGATGATGAGGACTGCGCCATAGCATAATACGACCGCAAAATTTTGCGGTCGTATAAAAAGTAAAGAAAACAATGTCAGATATTATATGTATATTTATATAAGTAAATTCAATGTTTGTCAAAGTGAAGTATACACATACTGTTCACTTTGACAGACGCTGCCTATTTTGATACCTTACAAAGTTTGTATCCAGTGCATCAAGAATTTAGGTGTTGTTGCTTTGTTTTCTGATGTTTTGATTATATATCTTTAGGTATGTAACAAGAAAGGAATTTGACGAGTTAAAAGAAGATGTAAGAAGACTAAAGAAAAAGCTAAGAGAATTTAAAGATGAACTAAAGTCAGAGAATCAGAAACAGAGGGAAGAAAAGATAGTGAAGGAAATTAAAGAGGAGGAAGATGTGAAATTGGAAGAGGATATTAGAACACCTATGAAAAATTGTGATGCTTCTCTATACAATGGGCATTCAATGTCAGCTTTGACTGATTCAATATGTCACTTTGACAAGTTATACGATACAGTGAATTGTCTGTTGCTGAAACTATTTCCAAAAGATTACATCATAACACACAGCGTTTCTGGAAAAGCAGGGAATTCCAAGCTAGAAAAAAAAATGCCCTTTGACTCTAGACTTTATAGTGCTTTTCTCAGCATTGTGAAAGCAAAATTTCCAAATAAACACTAAAGAAATCACAGAAAAAGTCCATTCTGTTCAAAAAAAAATTAAAAGAGAAAAAGATGAAAAAGTGGAGAAAATAAATAAAAACATGTAACATGAAAGAGCAAATAAATGAAATGAAATGTTAATTTTCTTTTGAGCAGATAAATAAAATGCAATGTTTTCTTCTTTCTTTTTCTAGTTTTTAAGACCACCTAGTGTGGTTCTGAAAGGAGTTCAGTTGTAAAAGGAGAGGCTGGTTTGTCTACATCCAGATTGCATTTGAAAGTGGGGTTATTTAGTGAAATTGCAGTAGTATCAACTTTGACCATGGTTGTCTATGGATTACCATGTTCACTTTACCTGAGGGTTTTTTCTGTTATGAACCATGGTAAATGACCATGATCAACCATGGTTGACCATTTCAGTCCATGGTCAACCATGGATATGGTTGACCATTTCAGTCCATGGTCAACCATGGATATGGATGACCATGGTCAACCATGGATATGGATGACCATGGTCAACCATGGATATGGATGACCATGGTCAACCATGTCATAATACCATGATGCCATTTAACAAAACATGGTCAACCATGGTTTACCATGGTCCAGGGATCATGAAAATTCATGGACAACCATGGTCTACCATGGTCAATGACCATGATTTTTCGTCTGGGGTGTTCAGGGAATGAAACATTTTAACTGGACCAATAAACATCTTTTTATTCTTTTTCACTCTATTTATTATTTAAGTTATTTTATTTGGTTGTTTATAATTCCTGTAATGTTTTCAAAACTGAAAGTACTGTGACTTACAAACAGTAATCATGCTGTGTCTCAAACAACTTAATATAGCAGTAATTATACACCAGTTTGGAGATCTTAAAATGCTCTAGATCTTAAAGAAACCATTAAGTTGTAAAGAAAAAAATAAATATAAAAAATCACTTCTGTTTCTAGACTCACACATTATGCTACTGCATGCAATGTCTTACTACAAGACGGTATATTGTATCCATACTTAATCATTAAAAATAAAACTGCAAAGGCTTTAGAGCTTAAAAATCAAAATCTTTTTTTTTCTCTCTTTTTAAAAAAAAAATCTTTAAACAAATAGTAAATGTATTTTTTAACGTGTAAGAAACAGAGAATTTCAATGAAACATGCAATTAAATACAGAAATTTAAGACAAAGATAAATAATGATTTCCTAATTTTGTGTAATCAAATCTACTAAAACAGAAATTGTAATTCTAGGGCAAAATCTTTTACTTTTGAATAACATGCTTGAAAAACATCTATCACATATAAGATTTTAATTTTTTTTTAAAATCTGATCTAGCATTTCCTATCACCATATATGCTGGAACAAAATTGTCAAAAGAATTAATTGAATTTATTTTTAAATATACAAAATAACTGTAATATCATCTTCCAAAGTAGTTCATCTGAGAGCATTGCAAGAAGAGCAATGTTTTCATATTACAGGAAGGATTATGTTACAGAATGAATCCAGGAGTAATTTTAGATTGCAGGAAGAAGTCATAAGTATTTTCATATTACAGGAAGAATTTATAAGTATATTCATACTGCAGGAAGAATCCAGAAATAGTTTCATATCACAAAAAGTCTAGTATGGTATTTTCTTTACCTTAAATTGTATAGATATAAAAATAAATCAGTTTCATTTAAAATTTTAATTGAACTACAGCTCCAATTATAATGAAGGGCTTTTTTTCAGTTTAACAGAAAAACTTACAACAACATATCATGTATTTTAGTTTATTTCACACATCATAATAAAGGAACAGACATCATTCATCAGCTGAAATGTATGATTCTATAAACAGGGATGATTAAGATTAGCAGGGGCCCAGTAGCCAATGGTTCCTAAAAATCAGTCTGGGCCGCTAAAACTTACAAAATTTTAGCTTTTTGATACAACAACTTCTCTGAAGTGGTCTGGGTCCCCAACTCAAAATAGTTTAGCTTTATCCCTGATGAAGCATGTTTACATGTACTGTTTGGAGACAAGAAAAGGAATTGTGTGCCCAGAGAAAACTAAATACCTTGGACAAGCCAAATTGACAAATTTTCTCTCACTAGGATGTGTCTTGAGTGTGATTCAAACCTAGACAGCCAGATGCACTGTAATCTGTAACCACATGCTTTAGACCAACTCGGTAATAAAAGAACCAAATTGCAATCAGTAAATGGACACTGTTGCTGGTTACATCAAATGACTCATTGAGTTCGCTACTATACCAAGAGATCAATACACCTTAACGTTTGTGCAAATGTTTTAGAAAAGGTTTACATCAACAATTTCTGGAGTAATGTCATATTACGTAAAAAAGTGACCTGAAGCGATCCCATCTTCAATGGAAATAATTGTTCCGTAGAAACGTTATTGGGTACCGTGTGGTACACTGGCAAATCCCATTTATGTCAACATTTCCCAGAGTAATGTCATTTGTATGGGGATATGTGAAATGAAGTGATTTCATCTCCAATGGAAATAATTGTTCTGCAGAAAGCTTATGGGGTACCACCTGATACACTGGCAAACCCCACTGTCTAATGATGCCTTTTAATGCAGTCTGGAAATCAAAAATTCACGCTGATCACATGACAAGTCAATACTAACAGACCTTATTACCACTTTAATCCTTACTCACTTAGCACCAAGACAGCAGAAAGATAATTTTGTACACTCTTTAAGGAAATAAATGCAAATAAAAACATAGCTACAAGTAAAAATAAGCAGGTTTAATGAACTTTATAATGAACAAAAGAAAAATCAATTTCTCAGAAACAATTTAAAGATGTATGTGTCTAAGATAATATTATACCACAAAATGCTTTTAACACTATTAAGCTTCAAATTGAAAGGATTTTTTTCTTTATATATACATACACTTATAAAACAGTTATTTGTACATATAGTGTGTCAAGTTTGACCTGACCGTTTGACCTTTAATTTGAAAGCTGAAATATGTATACATATATGTATGAAACGTGTCTATATGTGCTGTTTGGATGCAAGAAAAGAAACTGTGTGCCCAGAGAAAACTACATACATTGAACAAGCCAAATTGACAAACTTTCTTTCACTAGGATGCATCTAATCTTGAGCACAATTCAACCCTAGGCAGCAAAAGGCAGTGATCTGTAACCACATGCTTTAGACCACTTAGCAATAAAAGTACGAAATTGCAATCAGTAAATGGACTATGCTGCTGGTTACATCAAGTGACCAATTAAGTTCGCTAGCATAACCACGTGATCAATACCCCTTAATGTTTGCGCTGAACATTTTGGAAAATGTTTATGTCAACGTTTCCAGGAATAATGATATTTTCACGGAAAAAGTGAACTGAAGCGATTCCATCTGCAATGGAAATAATTGTTCCACAGAGATTTTATGGGGTATCATATGATACACTGGCAAACCTAATTTCCGACTTCATTTATATGGGAAGACATGAACTGAAGCAATTCCATCTCCAATGGAAATAATTTTCCGCAGAAATGTTTTGCAGTACCACGTGGTATTCTGTCAAACACCCTATGTTTCCATTCCTGGTAGCCAAAATTGTCATTGGCTACTAATTTCTGAGAAATTCTTTCAAAAAGTAACCTATTTTGGAAAATTTGTGAAAAAATACTTTAAAAAGAACTATAGTTTAACAAATTTTGGAAATTTGGCTACTAATAATTTGAGATTTGTGGAAACCTAGCAAACACCATTGTTTAAAGACATGTTTTTATGCAGTTTGGAAATCACAAATCCATGCTGATCACACCACAAGACTTACATACAGACCTTATCAACAGTTCCATCCTTATCACCAAGACAGCAGAAAGATTGTTTTGTTCACTCTTTAAGGAAATAAATAAAACACAGCCACAAGGACAAATAAACAAGTTAAATGAACTTTATAATGAACAAAAGAAAAATCAATTTTTCTAAGAAACATGTACGTGTCTAAGATAATATTATACCACAAATGCCTTTAACAATAATCTTCTACAAATCTTCTCTCTTTATATACACACTTACTAAATAAGTAATCTGTATATTTATATAGTGTGTCCAGTTTGACCTGGTCGTTTGACCTTAAATTTGAAAATTAGATTGCAGGCACAGATCAAGACGGGGGCACATTTGGCCTGTGCCCTCCTAAAATTTTTGGGTATTCATAATAAGAAATTATTTTATCAGTCCATATATGCATTTGTCCCCAAACACAAATGAAAAATTTGTCAGTGCCCCCCCCCCACCCCCCACCCCCCCCTCCAACTAAGAATCCTGGATCCTCCACTGGATTGGGCTAATTGACTGTGATTTTGGCAAGACAGCATGTTTCCTGACAGTATCCAATATTACTATCATCTATCCCTATATATCAACTTTATATAGCCCTAAATATTACAAAATGGATATGTCTGTTTGAATATTCAAATTAAAGATCAAACAACCAGGTCAAACTTGGCTAACTATATGTATAAAAATAAGACCAAGTATAACAACAATTTATCAGAACATTGACCTGCTCATCATCATTCTGAAGACAAAGAAACATATCTAATACGCAATTGAAATGTGAGAATCATAATACTAATCAAATCTTTTATCAGATATCAATAAACCAAATACATTATACATGCTATAAAACCTGATATTTCTACAATAATTTCTACAGCGAAATCAACAAAATTTTATGGGCATCATCAATATTCAGTTTGGATGGCTTTTTGTTTCTTTTTTAAGGGGTCTGGTTATAAGACATGTTGAATTGTTTATCATGATTATCTTTTCAATAATCCATTACAAAATGGAAAGATTTCATTCAGTTACAAATTAAATTCTCTGTCAATGCTCTATAAATGAGAACAGCATGGAATAAAAGTATTCTTCAACATTACACCCAGATACCAATAAAACACATACATGTACTAAAGAACATAAAATTAAAGACAGAATGAGAGAATTTAAAGTTCCATGGGCATCACCAACATTCTATGTAATGTCCTTTTCAGTATTTCACAAAATGCGAAAATTTTATCAAAATGGTGAAACTATAATAAAATTTGTGATAAAAAAATTATTTGATGTCATGTGAAAAACAGCAATTGTGTTTACTAACAACTCCTGAATTAACTGTAAAAACCAATAAAACAAATACTAAAGAACATGAAATTGTAATTAAAAGTTCAATGGGCATCATCAACTTCCTATGTAATGCCTTTATCCTTGCTTATTGCTATGGGAAATGCTATGAAAATTTATTTTTCTAATATCAGCTTTTCACAAAATTTAAAATATGAGTGCATGGACATCAAGGATTTATTGAAATGTATATTACATAACATTATAGATATATACATGTTTACAGTTCAGACCTGTCCAAAGTTAAACGCCGAGCTAACGAAAAGCTGTCATAAGTCAGGCAACGGTTGTTTGCTCTATGGCTAATGAAATATGCCACGAGATAGATATCATCTGCCAAATAGCTGTCAAGATATAACTAACAAGGAACCGGTATAAGCTGTCAATTGGGCACTATTTTGTTAGCTTAGTGTTAAACTTTGGACAGGCCTGTATCATACATCAACAACTCATACCATACTTCCTGGTTTCTATACTTCAGAAGTCATGCACTCTCTTGTCATTATTGTGTGTAAATGCACAAATAAAATAAATTTATAAGAACAGAACATGCAATAAATCTGTCAAAAATCAATCAACCATGTACAGAATCTTACTGGTTAAGAAATAAAAACTCAAAATTTCAAAAACAAAAAATAGACAATTGTAAGTGATCTTGTTAAGATCCTCAAGAACTCTGGATAACAAAATAAAAATCATCAAAATATCAATATAAAACTATAGCAAATTGTAAGTGATGTTTTTATGATCCTTAAGAACTCTGTATAACGAGAAGATGCAATAAGAAAAACTATCAAAATTTCAAAACAAAACAATAGACCACAGTAAGTGATATTGTTATATTTATGAAGAACTTACAAAAAAAAATTGGGGAAAAGATCCATCACTGCTGTCCTTAATTAGATAAAGATCAAACATTTATTTTTAATCAAGACTTTATCTCATTTTCTCACCTATTCTGGTATATTTTCATGTTAATTAGTGGAAATCCTTTGTCAAGCATGTAACGGTTATCACAGTATTATCACAGACTCCTTGTTTGAAATGTAATACAAAGCATCATGGGAGAAGTCACATGTCTTTCTGGATTTAATCATCCCGTAATTAGCTGCCATAAGGATTTTCACCTGTTTTAATCATTATTCTTCTGGAGTTTCAATCGGGTTTATTAGTGACTATCAACTATATTGAATTACAATACAATTTTTTTTTTCAAATAATACACAATTATTGGAAATATCTCACAAACTTCATGTAACAATAACAAACACATTGTATTCAATGGACTAACTAAGAGAAGGAAAGTGCTGTATGTGATATATGCTCTATAATTATAACCCTAACTTGACTTTGGTATTGGATTCATAAAGCAATTTACAAGTATTACTATCTAGGAGTTGAGTTGAGTAATGGTGTTTAATGTCCAAGTCAAGAATATTTCACTTAAATCAAGACGTCACCAGCTGTAGGCAAAGGTGCAGAAATTTTGCCTGTGTGTTGCGCTGATGGCATTATACAGCAGGGTTCTTAAGCATGCCAAGCCCACCATGACACGGACCTCGTTTATTTTAAGTTCCCATCCGAAAGAACCATGAATTTCATTTTGTAATGCCTAGTGCTTGGCCAAAGAACAGTCACTACCCACTTTCAAGTCTTGGGTCAGGCCTGGCTGGGAATCAAACCCACGACCTCCCACTTACAGTGAGCACTCTACCAACTCAGCTACTGCAGTGGTTCATTATCTATGATGTCCAAGCTCTAAATAACAAGTAATTTTAGATTTAGGTCCTACTTTCTAGAAGGTTTATAAATTAGTGGTTTATCAAGCCCCTCATAAAGTCTTATTGCAGTCATCACAATATTGTTGATAAGTTTGTCTGTGTATCCAGAATTATCTTGGATATATTTGATATCCAACAGTTCCATGTTCCTTTCATTCTCAATTTTAATTACCGGTATACACATCCAGAGTGCCTAGCCTCAATTCCCTCATGGAAGTTCACCTATGTAAGTCGCCAGTGTTCATAGTTTTTACATCGCTTTTGGGATTATGATCTGGACATGGACTGGTATGTTTGTTTTTGATTAATGCTTATAAATTTTATATTACCAGTAGACTGAAAATACTCAAATTCAAAACTGGGTAAAATTGGTTAAATCCGCTTAACTTGCAAATGCTTTTAACCAAATAGACTTGGAAATTAATTCTCTTCATATCTCTATATAAATTCAGTTTCAAATGATGTACAGGGTCTGTGGTCCCAAGAAGCATGTGCATTAATGATTTTACAAGACAACTTAGATCATATCTTTGTTCATTTAGCAAATTCCATCAACTGGTTTATCTTTTTAAAACTTTTACAAGATAAGGCCGGTAATGGTTAGTTTCATCAATATCAGATCCTCTTCACTTCAAATTAATGTCTGACAAACTTTTTTAATTATATGAACATGTATGTGCATTTTATCTACCACACTTATACTATTCCAGGCTAAATATTGTGGATAATCTTACAAAAAAGATTGGAAGACAATGACACATTATTAAGTTTTGTTATTTTCATTGCAAATTGCTAAATATTAAATACCAATATTCAAAAGCCAATTCACCATTTAATGAAGTTAGTTTAAATTGTTGTGAGTTTTTCTACAATTACTCATATACATAAACCTTGTGATTCTTTATGCCTTAGTCTTAACTTTCATCAGAAAAAACGATGTTAAATTGTTGAGGTTTTTCTTTTTCTTTTCATATTTTTGTACCATTATATTAACACAAGTCAACAAAAGCAAGACAGAGCTAACACACAGAGATACCCAAAACATACATATCCTAAGTTTGAATCCCACTTTGCTAGAACCTTGTGTGAGAATTGAGAAAGTTTGTCAGTTCACTTTCCAAAGACTGTTGTTTCCTCCAAGTTTTCCAGTTTCCTCCACCATCCAAGAAATGGTTCTTTGATAATAATCAAATAAAAAAAAAATTAGACTGAGTTATAGAAGACCATTACTCCACTCCAAACATCTTACACACATAAGATACTTGGGCTGGTAAAATACCCCCCCCCCCCAAAAAAAAAAAACAACAACAAAAAAACAAAAAACAAAAACAAAGAAAAAAACCAAAACATAACAATTTAGATTTATGTCAAATAATTATTATAAGTTTCCAAATCTTTTAGAAACACCTCTGATACATTTACTACCCCTTTAAATAAAATTTAACATACAAAAGAATTATTATCCAGGTTTAGTGCCTGTTATCACAGTTCACTTATTGACACCAGACATTGTCGAGCCTGATTACATGCAGCGTAAGTGCAAATACTGACCCAGATGATATACAGTAAGGATTAGGTCTCTATAAACCTATACACTATACTAGGCCTATTAATTTCATGTGTAGGTAAAAAAAATAAAGTATGTTGTGTTGAAATAAACATGTAATACCACTTTTTATTTAAGATAAATAAAAGGTCAACAAACCACAATAATGTAGTAATTATGTTGTCAATCTGAAAGAAAAACAGCTGATTTTGCACTTTTTATTGCAATATTGAGTAAGAAAAGGTTTCAAATTGTGTTGCCATCAATAATTTGTTTTCACTCTATTTGCTATACATAAACACTTTTTTCTATAAATTTTTTATTCTTATACTTTATATGATTTTATTGAGACACTGCTTCCAATAGCTGTATAATGTATTGATGCTGCTTTTTTGCTGTAGGCTATAGTCGTTAACTAAATTTTAGCCTTAATTTCAAAACACCTGTGCCAGTGGCTTATTTTTCTGACCTTAAACAAATTTACTTTGATGTCTTATGAAACTGTGGCTTACATGTAGCCTGAAGTTATTTTTATGTTCATTAGTGTTGGTCTTGAGATTGGTTCATATTCTTTGGCTATAAACATGAATTGTTGTTTGTGTCCATTAATGTTGGGCTTGGGGATCTTCTTAATGTTTTTAGCTTTAAACATGAAGTTGTTTTTATGCCAATAGGTGTTTGTCTTGGAACCCCAGTTCCTGCTCTATGGCTTTAAACATGAAGTTGTTGTTTGTGTCAATTGGTGTGGACCCTTGGACTCTGGTCAATGTTGTTTTCACTTTAAATTTTAGTTACTGTTTATGTTCATTTGTGCTGTTCTTTAAACTCAAGCTCCTGTTCTTTAGCTTTAAACATGAAGCTGTTGTTTGTGTTAATTGGTGTGGACCCTTGGACTCCAATGCTTTTTCGCTTTAAATTATAGTTTCTGTTAATGTTCATTGATGTTGGTCTTGAGAACCTGACTTGTGATAACACGTTATCAGACATTCAAACAATCATTGCTAAAAGCTTACCAGTAATGATTTGGATAATTGAATAAATGTTTTCTAATTGTTCAAAACTAATCATGGCTAATGTCCTTTGGTTTTTCATTGATAAGTCAGTTTATGTAGCTTGGGTTTAATTTTTGTAATGAAACTTATGCTTAAGATATGTATACCACTTTGCTTTAATCTGAGGGTCTGGTTAACCTGTATAATAGAATTTACAATTGCTTAAAAAGAGCAAGGGCCATGCAAATATTCCTTAAAATAGAGATTTAGCTCGAGATTTTTGGCTAAACATTGAGAATCCAGCTTATGTTCATTGGCTTAGAATTTAAGACTAGACCTCTTGCTAGAACCTGGCTTCGATTGGTCTGGGTTTCAACTTGATATTTAGGCTTTGTTCTTTGACCATTGTTGATGTGTTTGATGAACCTTGATAAAAATAGGCAGCTGGTCCATGGTCTTTGACTTACGGATTTACCTGTACTGACAATCAAATGATGCGATTGTTTTTTTCTCACTGACTGTCAAGTTAAAATTATAAGCCTGGTGTGGCCATACAAATGTGGTAAGACTGTCAAGAAGAGCTTCATTACAACCAAGTTTCCTGTTTTGCAATTGGGTTTGTTAGTGTATCAAGTAATCATTATCGTCAATGTTTGTGTGGGAAGTTTTGGAAAACATCTACACTGGAAATTTCCAGAAAATTTATGTTGTTTTTTTAAATGAAAATGTCAACTGAAGACATACTATATCCAATGGAAATAATTGTTCCACAAAAACGTCAGAGGTTTCATGTGATACGCTGGCAAACCTCTTTGAAGAAACACTTTATTATAAGACACAAGATTCTTGGCTTGTTACAGAGGCATAAGAAGCAAGCTACTACTACAAAGCATTGCAATATATTACCATTAACAACAAACTTCCATTTGAAATATTAAACTTGCATTATTAGAAGTCATAAGATCGCCTGGTTTCAAAACAATACTGACCTACATAGAACGGAGCGTTGAGTGAACTGATAAAGTGCAGTGAAGTAAAGACAGTGGTCTTGACATTTTTATGCATGTGTTGAACTAAAGAGATATTGAAACTAATTTTTTAAAGCAAGGCAACATATTGATAATTTATAAAAGGCAGTGGTCCTGACATATTTTTATGCATGTATTGAACTAAAGAGATATTGATACTAATTTTTTCAGAGCAATGCATTATGACTTTTAGAACGATTAATTTACAAAATGTACAGGAGATCGTTCAATACACAATAACACGTGACCATATCAATTACTTAGCTTAATGGCTTAGGAAAATGTATTTTTGTAATCTCTTTAACTTTTAACTGATCAATCAATAAGTATTATGCACGTCTGCGTATAGATATTTATGGTACATGTACATATTTACAAGTACTCTATTCTGAAATTTAAGGTCATTGTTTCAGCAATAGATCTTGATCTTGCTTTAAACATTGTCCTTGATTGTTATAACTGGTTCCTAAAAAAGTACAGTGCCTAATGGCTAGTACCATAGTTTTGGAAAAAGATTCAACAAAAAAGTATCAAAATGAAACAAATATATTTCTACCACTCTGTAGAATACACAAATGATACATGTACCGGTATATATTAACAAGTACTTTATTCTGGTACATGTATTTAAGGTCATTGTTTCTGCAATTTATCTTGATCTTGCTTTAAATATTGTCCTTGATTGTTATAACTGGTTCCTAAAAAAGTACAGTCCCTAATGGCTACTACCATAGTTTTGGAAAAAGGTACAACAAAAAAATATCAAGATGAAACAAATATATTTCTACCCCTCTGTAGAATACACAAATGATACATGTACCGGTATATATAAACAAGTACTCTATTCTGGTATTTAAGGTCATTGTTTCTGCAATTTATCTTGATCTTGTTTTAAAAATTATCTTTGATTGTTATAGCTGGTTCCTAAAAAAGTAAAGTCCCTAATGGCTAGTACCCTAGTTTTGGAAAAAGATTCAACAAAAAAGTATCAAGATGAAACAAATATATTTCAACCTCTCTGTAGATTACACAAAATCTATGTGTATATATTAACAAGTACTCTATTCTGGTATTTAAAGGTCATTGTTTCTTTAATATTAATATCTTAATATTGCCTTGATTGCTACTTCTCATTCTGGTTCATAAAATCCCAACTAGCCACTAGTGTTCATTTCATAGGCCCGTTTGATCCTTTATTTTGCCAAAGTCCCTATTGTTTTGATCTTAGTTGGCCATATTTTACATTACATAAATGCAAAAATATGTTGTGTTGTTTCAGGAGAAATTGTTTTAGGAAACAAATTCAGAATGGAAAAAAAATTCCACAGACTGTTGTGCTATATCTTTATACAAAGACCATTGCCCTTTAAAACCATATGGTAATGTTTCTTTATCTTCTCAAACTCCACCCAATCCTCTGGAGACATAAATAATGACTCTACAATATGGTCTGTTCTTGGCTACTAGTTCTACTCTATCCAGGTTGGTTAAATCATGTTTTACACTTCAGGTCACAATTACCATTTACCCTTAATGAGACAGTCGCATGATTTAGATCTAGAATAGAGAAGATACCAAAAGTACCCCGGAAAATCACAAACTTCTAGGCATAACTGTACCAAGTAGAGTCCAAAATTTGGCTGGATGTGTAACGGTAGATTCTCAGAATTTCAGTTTCTTATACACAATTTTCAAAAGAATATATAAAATGATAGCAATTACATCCTTGGATCAAAAGGTTACAGATCTCTGGCCTCCATGTTTGCAATGGATTTGCCAGTCCCATTCTGCCCCCCCCCCCCACACACACACATACAGAGAACACAACAACATGTACTTGAGTCCTTGACTACCTCTGAGGAACAATTCTCTGGCCTCCAGATTGGCCTAGTTTTTTAACCCATGACTGTCTAGGTCCAACGTGCATCTTCCTACAGTAACACAATCATAGAGAACAGACAGATACACTACCCCCAAAGGCACAAACCTGGACCTCATCAAATCTGCATCCTCCCACACACATACAGTATACAGAGAGTACATATAACAACTTGACTACCTCAGGGGTATATGAGAAATCATACACATTTAACACACTTAAGGAAATAAAGAGAAATGATTTATAAGTCATAAGTTTATAACTTGCACTTCATGAAAAATTAAGTACCAGTATGTCCTAAAATACACATATTTATATGATACATTTCCTTAAATGAAATTAATAAGATCTTATTTCTGCATGTATTACATATTACATATTACATCATGTAATGACATACAATTAATACTGGTTAACCAAAATATATATACACTTGTGAATAATCACAATAATACATTTAGCTCTATACTTTAGAACTTGAGAACCATGAGTTCCTTTTTGAAAAGCTCAGAATAGAACAGAATATTGTATTAGTATACTAGTATGATATTTCATTACCGGTATATATATATTATTTTTAAAAATCTTAAAAAGCTATAAAATGACAAAAATACATTTAGATCTATTCTTTAGAACTTGAGAACAGTTCTTTTTTGAAAAGCTCAGAATTGTTCGAACAAAATATTGTATTAGTATACTAATATGATATTTCATTACCAGTATATATATTATTTTTTAAAAATCTTAAAAACCTATAAAATGACAAAAATACATTTAGATCTATTCTTTAGAACTTGAGAACAGTTCCTTTTTGAAAAGCTCAGAATCAAACAGAATATATTATTTTTATTAGTACTGTAGATCACTTTTATTTCGCGAGAGATTTATTTTCACGTAAATTTGCGGCTCATCCCATTCGCGAATTCAAATATCACGCAAATATTTCCAGCACACAGATATTTCTATGTTGACATACATATGTTGTATTCCATAAGATTTCAAAGGCGAATTCAAATATTCGCGAACAAGGTCAAGATGGTCTTGACGCGAAATTTTCTGCTCGCGAAAAATAAGTGATCTACAGTATACAGTACATTATATATCCTTGTTAAAAAATCTTAAAAAGCTATAAAAAATGACAAAAATACATTTAGCTCTCTAGAACAGTTCCTTTTGAAAAAGTTCAAAATACAATGTAGAACAGAAGAATAAGAATACTGAGAATATTTCTTAGTATGATATTTCATTGTACGTTGTATATGCTTGTTTAAAAAATCTTTAAAAATAGTTACAATATGACAAAATACTCTATACCATACATCTCTATTTAAAAGTCAGAAATAGAAAAGAATACTGTCTTTTCGTGGTATATATGTAATGTATCATATACGGTACTTGTGTAAAAATATTAATAAACACTCTATACTATACATCTCTATGGAAAAGTTCAGAACAGACCCAAATATGTTACAATGGTGTATGTTCATAAAAAAAATCTTAAAAAGCTCTAAAATTACAAAAATATAACAATCCATTAAAGTCTCTTTATCTACAAGTATATATAGTAAAACTTTACAAGGTATACATGTAGTAGATATACATATATACAGCAGTTGTCTGACCTACATATAAGGCATTACTGGGTCACTGGTTCCAGTCAGCAGTTTGTATATCATATTGTCACCATTTACATGCTATTTTCCTCAATACAAATAATCTATTAAGAGGTATTTCTACAGAGAAAAAAAAATAGCATATTGATTAAGATGTCTCAAGAAGTTCTGATTACTCAATAACCTTTTTACATTGTCTATGATTTGTAACCTCTGTATTTTTCCATGTTGAGTTGACAATCAAAGACTAAATGTATTGTATGGAGAAAATTTTTTAAGACATTTTGCTGAAAAAATAGCATATTGATCAAAACGTCTCATAATTCTGATTCTTTCATAACCTGTTTAGACTGTCTGTGTGGTTTATTCCATGTCGAGCTGACAGCCAAAGACTAATTATTTCTTATACATCTATATAATTTTAATTTTTTTTTAATTTTGAAGACATTTCTGCAGAAAAAAATAGCATATTGATAAAAATTTTGGTAAGAGTTCCTTTTGTACACCCCCCTCCCCATTAAATTCTATGTAAAAATTTTAATTTTTTTTTTCCCACAGAAATGTTCAAAATTGCTTGATTTCTTCATTTAAGGCTTTTTTAGTCGAAATAAAAATTTTTAGTGGAGGGTACAAATAGAACTCTTTCTGCTATATATCTCAAAAAATTCTAATTACTCAACAACCCGTTTAGACTGTCTATCAACCAAAAACAAACATACTAATCCATTTCCGAATCACAATCCAGAAGCAAAGTAAAAATTTTGGAACCAACAAGTTAGTTTAGACACGTGAACTTCCACCAGGGAAGTGAGGCCGGGTGCTCCGGAAGGGTAAGCATCTCCTATTTAGCTAGCTACACCCGCCACGTGTGTAATCAAAATTGTGTGAAAGGAACATGGAACTATGAGACGTCAAATATATCCAAGGCCGTTTACCTCAGTATATTCCATGTCGAGTTGACAGCTGAAAACTAAATCTCTTGTATAGACAGATCTATGGTATATGATTTTATAAGAACCAAATTACGCCAACTTTACATGTTATTTTCTCTGGTGACAAATCCAATACAATATTAGCAACTACAATAGGGGTAATTTTATTCATTACTGATACAGTACGAATTTTGATTAACTTTCTAACAAAGACCGGTCTAGTGGATCTAATAAAAGATATTTTTGTTTGAGATATGGCAAATTATGTAAAACACGACCCTGTGTATGTGCAGTACATGTGTGATAAAAATGTGATCATTCATCAGGGATTAACCATCTGATCTTAATTTAATAATCAAAAGATTGTGTTTCAAATTAAGTTATTTAAATCAATATTTAAATATTGAAAAAAAAAACAAACAAACAAAAAAACAAAATCTGAGAAATATTTATAAGTCATATAAGATTATGACTAAATTATCTAATTCAAAAGCTATCCATCTTGAGTTTTTTTTTTTAGTTGTTCACCTAAATTGATCAATAGGAAATGTAAAAACAGAAGTAATGTACATTATTTTATATCAATTTCATACTAAATTATTCATTTCAGCTTATTTCTTACATTGATTCAAGGTATGGTCAAAATGTTTATCCATTTGTGAAAATCAAGATGATCAGATAGCCACATATACTTTTAAGGTCAAGGTCATGTTGATAAAATTTCCCAATGGGCATTATTTTCTGATCCATGCAATTTATCACTGACCAAAGTTTTGGTTCATGCGGTAAGGTGTAAGTAAATCAGTACTGTAGGGCAATATCTTTTAAGCTAAAAGTCCAAAGATGCCAGACTCACAGCAGGTAAAGTGATAACTTTTTTATTCTTGTCAATAACAAGGGGTTAGTGATATACATTGTAGTTGAAATGGGTACAATTGCAGATATTCATCTTGTCAATTAGCAAATGGCTAGTGGTATGCTCATTTTCAGCAAATGAAATGGGTACAATTGCAGATATTCATCTTGTCAATTAGCAAATGGCTAGTGGTATGCTCATTTTCAGCAAATGAAATGGGTACAATTGCAGATATTCATCTTGTCAATTAGCAAATGGCTAGTGGTATGCTCATTTTCAGCAAATGAAATGTGTAGAATTGCAGATATTCATCGCTTGACAAACTGTAACTAAATCAGGATAGTTTCTTCATTATTTATTCCATGGTGATATTCTGTTTGACCTCAATGATAAGCTCTTGGGTCATATAAACATGTGCTGGTCATTGATCTATTTATCCATGCCAATAGTTTAGTGTGCTACAACTGTCCAGGTTGTAAGTCATTGATCACTTTGACAGTACCAATAGTAAGTGTACCTACAACTGACCAGGGCTAAGTAGCTATCTTAGCAGTTACGAACACTTAACAAACACTTAACACTTTTGTGTTGTATAGGTATTAAGTGTTCCTAACTGCTATGAGAGCTTCCAGTTACCAAACCCTGGTTGTATATGTCATTTACTCATTGATCAATTTTACATTGCCAATAGCAAGTGTGGCTACAACTGACCAGGGCTATGAATAATACATGTGCATCCTGTAATGAAGGTCATAGTTTACAAATCTGTTTGACCACAACAAATTTGATTATCCCAATATCCCATCCAGATGGTGAAAATTAAATACCCATATATCATTAAGACAGCTCTGATTTAGCTAGGATTGTTAACATGTACAGTATAATTAGTAATACATGCAGTATATCACAGAATTGATTGATTGGTTGATTGAATGTGGTTTTATGCCCCAGTCAAGAATATTTCACTTATATTGAGACATCACCAGCTATATAGGTGAAGTAGCAGAAATTTTTACCTTTGTTGTGGTCTTAAGACAATGTGCAAGGAGTGTTCATTATCATGCCATACCTGTCGTGACACAGGACATCAATTTTTAAGGTCTCTTCTTGACAGACAATACAACTTTCATTTCTAAATGACAAGTGCTTAGCAAAAGAATGGTCACTGCCTATTTTTAAATCTTGGTCAGACCCTTGCTGGGGTTCAAACCCACGACCTGCCACAGGAGGGCGGTGGTAATGGTGGGTAGGTGGCTTGGTGGGGTTTCAAGGGTAACTCTTACTACAAGTATTTTATGACCATATGAGATATCAGATAAGGTTATAAGGTTAAGGTCATAGTCTAATTTAGTCGCCTCATTACAGACTGGGAAAAATATAGGCAAGGAAGTCAAACAAACCAAACACATGTCATAATAACTTTTTACTAAGTCTTTATGGCAATTTAATTACCAGTGAGGTTTCAGGTCAACATGTGTTAGTAATTTTCTTAAGATATACCTTCATACAACAAAAACCTGCTTACAAAAAACTACCGTAATTTTTCTATTAACCTGTAGTCAAAAGACAACTTCAGTTTTTGACAGATCTTTTTTGACTTCAAAATTATACAGTGGTATATGAAACCATAGAAGTATCATTTTTGGTCAATGTGTAATAAAAAGGAATGTATTTAATTTTTCATGAAGTGCTTAGGTGAAGATAAGACATGTAAGCTATTTACTTCAGATCAAAAACATGCATGTTGCTATTATGATAAAAAAAGTGTGAAGGCAGGGTTTCCTATTTTGTAACACGAGTGTCAAAATAAAATACAGAATTTGTTGAGCTGTTGGATACAATGTATTTGGGCAAAAACCACAAGAATCAAAATAACAACCACAACAGTCAAGAACCTCCTGTAACCATAACCACAAAGAACATTTTTAACCACAACAATCAAGAACATGCAGGATGCTACCACCAGAACAACTAAGAGTATGCTGTAACCATAAACCAAGAACATGCTACAACCAGAGCAACTGAAACCATCCTGCAAACACAACAACGAAAACTAGGTTTCCACAAATTCAAAATAATTAGTAGCCAAATTTCCAAAATTTGTGAAAATATAGTCTTTTCTAAAGTATTTTTCCACAAATTTGCTAAAATAGGTTACTTTTTGAAAGAATTCCTCAGAAATTAGTAGCCAATGGAGATTTTGGCTACCAGGAATGGAAACATAGTAAAAGGGTATTCAACCACTACAGCCAAAACCATTGCTCTATAACAAACAAGAACATGCTGTAACCACAAAGACCAAGTTCCTATAACCACAGCAACTAAGAACATGAAAATAAATAAAATAAGAAACAACACAAAATTTATACCGTCATCAATATTACCATAGATAATGCATCATAATCATCAATCAAAAACAAAGACAGGGATGTCTATGGTCAAACCAGAACCTCAAAAGCAAAGTAAAAACTTTGACAACCGACAAATTAAGTTAAACACATGGACTTCCGACCAAGGAAGTGAGGTTGGGTGCTACATGACAGGTCAAATGTTACAAACAAATGTTTTCATTCATAATTCACTTTTTATTTTGATTACATTTGAATCACTACAACTTTACATCAGTATGGGTTAGCACTTACAATACCAGCATAAAGTGGACCTATCCTTTAATCCTAAACTTTGGCTAATAAGTGAAAAAAGACCAACATGATCTATATAAAGAAAAATGAAATGAAAACAGTTTTTTGTAAAGAATATAGTGGTAGTATTATTATGATAATTAGATGGTTAAGAGACCTTTAAGGTGAGGTGGTTACACCTGGTCTTACCGATGAGTCAAGATTTATTTGTTATAATCATTAAATAGGATTCGTATTACAATTTTTAAACAAACTATTCATCATATATTTGAATTTGATATCAATTCTATGTTAAATCTTTTTAAAATCCTCTTGTCAATAATTCTCCAATGCTATGGTAAATTTAATTGTCCAACACTAAGGCAACAAAAATTGTCCAATGAATTTGAAATATCAATTTTATGTTAAAACTTTTAAAATCCTCTTGTCAATAATTTCCTGATGCTAAGTCAAATTGTCGAACACTAAGGGAACAAAATTTTTTTAAAAATCCTCTTGTTAATAATTTCCCAATGCTAAATCAAATTGTCCAAGCTACAAAAATTGTCCAATGAATTTGATATCAATGTTATGCTAAAACTTTAAAAAAAATCCTCTTGTCAATAATTTTCCAATGCAAAATCAAAACTACATGTATCCAAGCTACAAAAATTGTCCCAATATCAAAGCTACAGCACATAAGTGCTACGTTTAACATATGAAAGTACCGGTAACATTATTTCTCCCTGTTTCCTGTTGCTTCAATTTAATACTTACACATTAAAGTATCTTGTTTTCCTTTAAGATATAACATTTTCTGTGAACGTATCATTATCATGAAAAACTGCATGCATCCAAGGACAAAAATTTTATTTTCAATTTGATTTTAATAGTTCTGTTTTTATTAATTTATTTCTCTGAAGCTTGAAACACTTAAAATTTTACTGGTAACAGGGATGAAGCTTAACTATTATGAGTTAGGGAGGGGCCTAGCTTCCTTCAGAAAAGAAGTTGTAATAGTAATAAATAGCTAAAATGTGTAAGCATTAAGGAGCCCAGACTGATTTTTAGTAGCCATGGGCTACTAGGCCCCTGCTACCGGTAATCTTCATCCCTGGGTAACATTATCATTCCTAGCTTGAATATATGAAGACTTCTAAATGTTCTTTATGACAGTGCTATGTATAATTATATAGTATCCATGTTTATTTATTTATTTATTATTTATTTATTTATTTATTTATTTATTTATTTATAAACCAGTGTATATCTTATTTTTTTTCTTAAAAAATAATATTTTACACAATATTTACACTTACAACAAATATAAAAGTCAGTCATTTTTTTTTTTTTATATTAGTACCAGCAATATATGCTTGTAACTAACAAAACGAATCTCATTTCCCATCAAAAACTACCGGTAATGCGTATATATACATATAACAATGGAAAGATGATTGACTAGTTGTACAGATTCATGTCTACCTGACATAATCGGAGGTCTTAGATGAAGATATATGGCTGCATTCATAAATGGATTTGGATCCAATTGATGATTTTTGCTTCGCTTCAGTCAAGATTATTTCAATTTAATTAGCGTGATCACCAAGATCATTTGGGGTCCTCAAAATACTTTAACCACATCACTGGACATCATTTTTTCATCATGTTCAGTGCCTGTCTGCAGATGGGAGTTTTACAATCAGTAATTTGTATGCAAATCTTGTGTTATTTAACAGTTTTATTGTTAAATAAACAGTTTTATTGTTAAATAAACATTTTTATTGTTTAATAAAACCAATTTATCAGCAGTGGAATCTAACACACTTTCTCATGCTATGTAGAATTTATCCCTATTGAAGACTCACAGTTAGGCATATTATTTCAGTCGCAACTTTTTCTCAATCTAAGATTAATCCCTACCTAGGCATATTATTTCAGCTATTTTTTCTCACTCTAGAATTTACTCCTAGCGAAGAATCACATCAAGGTATATTATTTAAATCACATCAACAACTATTTCTCATCCCTATAATTTCAGCTACTTTTCTCACTCTAGAATTTACTCCTAGCGAAGAATCACATCAAGGCATACTATTTAAATCACATCAACAACTATTTCTCACGCTAGGATTTACCCCAGTGACAACTCACACCTAAACATATATTTATGTATAATTTGATTTATTTCAGTCACATCAGCAACTTTTTGATTTTCTTAATTTATTCAATCAATCTTTGGCTATTTTATGTGTTACGAAAGTCTAATCTGCAACATACTGCCTGAACTAATGATGACTAAAATTTATTGTATTAGAAAAATGATAGACTGTGTCGCAGATCAAAATAACAAATTTTAAGGACCTTTGTGTAATAAATACACCAAGACAGCCAATAAAGATTCACTTATTGACAACTTGTTATGAAAACCAAAAGATAAATGTATTCTCATTTGAAATCCTTGATTCTGTATCAAAAACATTATAAAAGGGATGCAAACAATTTATTTCCGAGGACAAACCTTGCCTTTCATGACACAAATGATTAATTGTTCCTTGATGTCATTCAACTATAGTTTTTAATCACATAAATTGTCCCTGTACTTGGAAATGACAAAATACAGTTGGTTACTTGACAAAAGTGGTAAGTACATCCATGTAGGATTTGGAAACTGAAATTTAGATTACGTTAGTCCACAGGTCTAAGTGGCAGACCCCTAACATTTGAAAAATTTTCTAATTTAGTGTTTAAAAAGTTGTTATAGAAAACAATGAAATTTCAGAATTGTAATCAATCCAGTCGTTTCAGACTGCCAAATGAGTTGAGTTAAGTAATGGTATTAAACGTCCTAATCAAGAAAATTTCACTTATATCGAGATGTCGCCAGCTATAGACCAAGGTGCAGAAATTTTGCCTGTGCATTACACAGCGGGATTCTTTATTGTGCCATGACTACTGTGAGACGGAACCTCGTTTATTTGAAGTTCATCTTGGCGAAAGAACAGTCACTACCCACTTTCAAGTCTTGGGTCAGACAAGGTCGAGTTTCGAACCCTAAGAGCTCCCACTTACTTCAAGCAAGCACTCTACCAGTGGATAAAAGACTGGAGATCGTCTCTGTACATACACTATACAGGGAGGTCAATGGGTTTGAAGAATATGAAACAAATGAGACCTTATATGGTCTTTTTATTAACAATGTCACTTTCATTCATGTATACATATTTTACTTGTACTACATGTATATATTATTACATCCACAAAATTTTACGGACTAAACACATCCATGGTAATTAATGTGTACACAAAGAACTTTACACTTCAGATAAGTTCAACAAACCTTTAAACAGAAAGTGTAGATAATGACCAGACACATAAATTGGACCGATTTCTTTTCATCGCCCTAGTAATAATATGTTAACTTATGGACTACTGTTTCAGGTTTTTTTAAAAGGTAACTTTCAAAAGAAATCAATTCTTACAGATAAAAAAAACAAACTTCTAGTCTACTACAAAAATAAGCATAATCATTATGATAATCAGCTCCGGGGCATTTACAGATAAAATTTCCAGACGTGCAGAAAAATTACAAGACTTAGACCTTTAACATGTTTCGATAATAAAAATTTATCATTTTTCTTCTGTAATATGACAGAACATATAGACAGACATATATATTTTATTGTGTACTGAATATGTGTCAATCTTATATATATTGTTGGCAATCAGACGAAAAACCTGCATATAAAAAATTTAATAGTGTATTGAATCGGTGTCAAAAGTATTTATATAACATTTCCATGTATAGGCAAGCAACAATGACCTGTCCACTTGACCTTTGATTTAAATATTCATTATGGACAAGTAAATCTAAGAATAGGGATGGTGCATGTATATTTCGTTTATGTGATGTGAACACTAATCATGGACAAGTGTATGTTTATTAACCATGAATCTCTACATGGACCATTTATTGAGTGGAATCTCCTATATGAATATTCCTAATGAAAGGTCAAACAGACAGGTCAATGTTGTTTGCCAATATAATATAGTCAGGACATAGACTTTTTTGTATATTTAGACCAGAGTTTACTGCCCTATGGTACTCCTAAGTTCAATGACTGAGAATGCAGTTATCCCTAACACATAATAAGACAATGACTCTAGGTTTATTTTTAATGAAATCAGCACTATGAACCATAATAAAATTAACCATTGATTTATTCTTCACAACTCAAAGTTATTTATCTACATGTATATATACTTGAATTCTTTAACATAATGGTAGTCTGATATTTTTATACAGTCTGATTTGTAGACAAGACAGATTTTATTTTTTTGACAATGACAGGTTAAAAATTAATTAACCAAAACAACATTTATATTGTATATAAAAGTTGAACATTATGTTACATGTCAATACAATCCAATGATCATGTATATTTATTGATGTCAACCAACTATATTTCTTAATTCGAAATTTCTTTAGACTTAAAATGTAAATACATGTATTTTTGCATACCGAAATTTCTTAATTGCAACAAACGCAATATCCTGTTGAAGTTATTACATTCCGAAAACGATATCATATAAAGACAGAGAATTTTCTATAAACTGATGATCAATGATATGCTTGTATATATACAAATATACAGATATTTACATCAAAATGTATTTTATACTTCTCAAGCTCGTCTCAGAATTACAAATCTTATCTTTTGAAATGAATCATGGTCTACAAAGTTTTTGATTAGGGTAAGCAAAATGATGTACCCAGGTAAGACCTTAGAATGCTCTGAACACTTTCAGTCTAAACTACTAACATTGGTTAGAAATGTTTCAAGTCAGAATCTCATATTTTCAGTGCAGAAATATCAACTTGAGGGTGTAAGGTAGAGGCTCTATCAAGGTCTGAAAAATATAGAAAGGCTGAAATTTCTCCGGTTACACTACAAAACAGGGATTGTATAGATATACTCCCACAGGAAATGAAATCATGGAATTGTTTACTTTTAAGAAGTCACCAGGACAGTGTGGAATTTTTATTATGATGTTATACTGTGTGTACCAGTAACATTTTATTAACCCTGAGTAATATAGGGAAATCTGAAATCTTACATGGGTAAATTAACATATTTTTCTGATAGAGACTGCATGGCAGAAAAAGAAATTTGATTCAAGATCGTGACTACCACAGATCCTTTTTTAAAATTTATAAAAGCAAAATTTTACAAATTAGAAATAAAGATTTTTGCATTAATTATAAGGTATAAGATCTTTGTCTTCCTAAAAATTTGTGCTTAAAGTAATGGAATTACAAAAATATGAAAAATGATGAGATTGACATAGCAAACTCATTTCAGATCATAATCCAAATTGAAATATTATTCACCTAAAATATTGTTAAAAACATGTTATCAAATTACAAAGCCTTGCTCGAAGACATCAACTGAATTAAACCTTGACATTTATCGGCTAAATGTCCATAACATCATGAAAACATGGTAAATAGCACACATATATATGGTAGTCAGTATAAAAATAATATACAAAATGGCAAAATTTCTATAAATTATTTTATTCTTTATGAACCTGGTGTGAAAATAAAAATTCAACCAGTTATAATCCTATCTCAATTTAATCTGGACCTTATTATAAATAAACCCCATGACACAGAAAATCTTTTAGTCACAGCAGTATACAAGAGGCTTTTATTAAGTTGTACACCCATGCACATAAAATCACATACAAGAAAGGGTACAGGAAGTCTATGGCACCAGATTGACCCCAAGAACGCCAGATTTTATAACCAACACTTATTTTATATCTCTATTCAAGAGAAAACAATTAAAACATGTAAAAAGTTCAGATTCTAAACTTTTAATTCTGTTATCAAACAATTATTTGAAATGAACATCATTATAAGTGATAAAAAAGTAAAGAAATTCATTTTCATATTTTAATACACATTTTTGTTTTCAATAAGGTACAAATTAATTTATAATTAATTAATCTATCAAAAAGAAATTAACAAAACAAGATTACAATATTTTAAATCTGGTTTTAAAAAAGTTAAAATTTCATTGTAAAACAATCAATTTAATGATAAAATAAAACATGCATGCATGACTTCCTCAAACAATAGATGCAGCTACATTTAAAATTTTAAAGAACTACATATTTTACATTTTCATATATTTTTTCCTAACTGCAAGATTCAGATCAAATCATTTCATTTTTCTTTTTACTGAAAATTAGATTTTTAATTATAAAACTGAAAAAGAAAGCATATATATTCACTTTTATATTTGATATTACTCTTTCATTTTTGTTATACAATTTTATTATGTGTATTATTATTTTGTCAATTTTTATCTAAAACAGATAATAATCATGTACAACGATAAAATGTTTGCTTAATGAATGAGGAAGAAGCATGGTAATTATATTTCAAATATATTTTAAATTGCTTAATCAAATTCTTTAGTTTCACTGCAATCTGAATTATTTTATTTTCACAGTATTGATTTGCATATACATGAAAATAATAACAGTCAAAGAAGAAAGTGGGTACGTGACCAGTGACTACAAAATACTTTGAACTGTTGAATCAGCGCAAATTATTGTCCCCGTCGGAGTGCCCCAAAACAGCTCACTCTTTGTCCACAGAAACCATGTAAGAAGTGGAAATTAATGCAAATCTATCCACTAAAAGATACTTACGTGACATGCAGATCATTTCTATCCTTATTAGAATTCCTTCTTTTCCTTCTGGGTGAATCGGGTCCCGATGGATGTCGTTCACCTCGCGATCTGAGGGTTGGAATCGAGGGTTTTGTAAATGAGTTTGATTTCACTATGCCATTGACTTTTGTGATTTTCTCCAAAAATACTCCCTTAGAATTTAAATAATCACACGATTTTCGTTCATTGAAACTCTTATAATTCACTCCATTTTTCTTACATAAATCGCTTATGTCTGATTCATTTTTATCCCCTCCTTCTTCGCTGTCTTTCGCACTATTTTCATCCATGCACCCGACAGCCGCCATCTTGTACACCTTCCATCGTGACATCACTGAAACTTGTGTGGATTCCCCCTGAACACAAGAAAAATGACGTCATTCGAGGGGGTTTTCCGACCCAACATGGCAGGTATTCTTTGCAAATGGAAAGTAAGCAACGTTTTGGCGCATTTAAGGATAATTAAGTAGCTTTTAAAGGTTAAAAGTAAGGGTGATTGTGAAATAGGATGAATTTTAAAATTGTAGGTAAAATCCACAATATATCCATCATTGTTATTGGATTTTTAATTGATTTGGCCTATGTCAAATTTAATCATGCCATGGATTATTAAGATTCCAATGTGCTGCAAAAAATGTTTTCAATATATTTCATATGTCTTGATGCTATGACAGTGTCATTGTATCACTGTTAATAGCATACATCTAGACATCTACTAATTTATCAGGTGCAGCCCTAAAGGTGTTATTATTCATCAGAATGTGATGGACAACAAGATGAATGTACATAGTCAGTGCCTGTCCAAAGCCAGGGGTTTGTGCTCTGTGACTATAATCATGTTGTTATGTAGTGGATATGTTTAATGTGTGTTTTTCAATGAATTTAGTTGTTCAATGAGTTTAGCTGCCAGAGTCATGGCATCCTATGAAGGATCCTACCGGTACTCGGTAATAGAAAGAAGATCATTCAAAATGAACAAAGGCTTATATTTATTGTACTATCAGAGTCAGTGTGTTTGTGACAGTGAATTACAACTTATATCCATAGAAAATCAATTAAACTTTAGTAAAGATAGATATTTTTCACATACTTGTACTTAGTCGTTACAAGAAATCTGTATGTGCATTCTTGGTTAGCATAGGATATTTCTGCACAAAGTAAAACGTTGACCCTATGGGGATTAACAATGTTGAAAAGCCAGGCAAATAGTGGATCCTGTTGCGCCTATGATGTAAAATGTCACCAAGTACATCATTTCCAGTGTAAACATCGCCATTTTCCCCATGTGAAATCCCCATAACGCCAACATTAACAGGAACAGGTCTATTTAACTGGTTCTAAAGGCCATTCAGCTATTTTGAATTGAGACGGATTTCAGATGTTTTTACTGATTGGTGATGGGATTGAGTTCCTTTGTAAATCATTAAACTTCTTTCCTGTTACCAAATCAGCAATCACATATGATGTTTTTATTTACTAGGTTTCCACAAATTTGAAATAATTAGTAGCCAAATTTCCAAAAGTTGTGAAAATACAGTCCTTTTTATAGTATTTTTCCACAAATTTGCTGAAATAGGTTACTTTTTTAAAGAATTCCTCAGAAATTAGTAGCCAATGGCGATTTCGGCTACCAGGAATGGAAACATAGTATTTATATTTAAGGCATTATTGTAGGTGTATTGGCATTGAAACCACTCCTTCAGAATATATTGTAGCAATTTGTTTTTACATTCATTGTAAAACGACATTTTAAAAATATTCATTTGTTGGCTTTTTATTGGGTTGATTGTTTCATCCATTGATCCAACCATACATCCTTCCTTTCATTCATTTATTTATTTGTCCGTTCATTTTTGTGGTTATATTATTTCAGTTTAGTTGAATTCTGTTTACTTCAATAACAACATGGAAACAGACGTTCATCACAGAATTGGTGTGCCTAATGGACAGCAGGAACTACAAGTGGACGGAGAAGACGATATAAGTTTGGAAGGTGATCATAATGATGAGAATTACGCTGCTGATACTGAAGATACTTATGATCAGTTGGAAGAGAAGGAATATGTGGATCCAGGTCCATTTAGATATAATAGAAGAGTTTGTGTAGCAGCCATTCCATCATTGATACTATTGTTTGCATTAGTTGGAGAATTGTAAGTTATCTCTTTTGTAATTATAATTGTAAGTATCTCCCCTGTAATTTTAAATGTCTGTTTGCACTCATTATCCTTATAGACATAGAAATTTTGGTCAGTTTTAAAGATCTGTATGACATTATCAATGAAAGACAACATTCGAAATAAACATTGTTTGATATATTTCAATTTATCACGTTGGTAATTTTGGCAATATACTGGTAGTTTTTGACAGAGATTGATATTATAATAGTTGATAAATGACAAAATGACAAAACTTAATTGACTTTCTTAATCACTGTATTAAACAGAATACTAGGATAAACAACAAACACTACTAAAATACAAAGAGAAAATTTGCTATGCTAGACAGTCAGACTTTTGAAATGGTCACCTTCTCAGACTGTATTAGAATTTGGATAACTTATTAATTGGGTTCACTTCTATATGATGTGATACCCCCTAACATTTGTGGGTGTCAGTGATTTCCATTTGAAATGGAATCATATCAGTTCATCTTTTCTCATAAAAATGACATCAATGCAGGAATCATGATGTAAACGCCCCACACAAAAATTAGGGGTGTTGATCATGTGCTGCAAGAGTGAACCCCATCTTAAATGAATGAGAAACTTATGGTGGAAAAAAACTAAACATAACACATAAACATAACACAAACATTTTGACATGAATATTGTTCATGTTTGCATGGTCAATATGAATTTGTCCTTTCACAAATTACTGGTTACTGTACTTCATATACACAGATATTGTGACCTTGTATTGCACAGTAGCACCAAAGGTTTCCCATTGACTAATGTAGTCAGTACAACATTTCATGAACATAAATGACATTGTTGATTACAAATGAAAAATTAATTTTATTTCATGTTCTATTTTAGTCTGGTGTTAATAGTCAGTTTTGGAATAGCACTGTTAATGATTATAGATAATAGTGGGGATAAACAAAGGTAAGTATGGCGTGAGTGAGTGGAAGAGTGTACAGGATTTTATATTTCTTAGAATGTATTCTGTTATATCTTGATGTCACCAGCCGTGGCCAGAAAATTTTATCAAATGTATCAAATTGTATACCGTTACTTCCTTATGTAGAGTATTTTCTTAGCTAAATTTGGTTAAATATATTTTGGTCCTTTGGATATTTTTTCAGCATCTTGAAAAAATGTTACAGGGGTTCAAAATTATGCTTTGTAATGGAAGGTCCAGGACCTTTTGCCTTTGTTTTTGACAGATCCAACATTACCTTTTTGAAAGTTCAATGTCTATGTGCAATTATGTTATCAAAGAATAATCTGAAAAAGGGGCCCTTGTAATTGAAAATGACAGGTCATTGGACTTTTTAAGTTTAAATATCAAGGGTCCTGATGTAAAATCAAAAGATCCTGGACTTCGGACTTAGGAAATTTTGAACCCCTGTGTTAGTTTCACAATTTTGGTTTAAGAACTACTGATGAGGAATTTTATTCCGAAACCGCTGTGTAATGCTGTAAAATTAACACTGGTATAATATGTTATCAAAACAAAATAATTATGACAATGAGCAATGATGATTTCATATTGTTTCTTGGTACAAAGTATGGATGTATCACATTAAAAGGTCTCGCCCAATGATACTTGGCAAAAGTCTCTGGATAACCTGAACCCCAAACCTTTCTTTGCAAAAATTAGTGCAGATCCATATTATTCTTGATGCCTAGACATTTTTTTTACTCAAGCTTTAGGGAATACAGTATGCAATTTAAGTATCAGTTAAGAATTACAGGTCCTGTTGTTAATTGGAGGTCGTGGGTTCGATCCCCGGCCGGGTCTGACCCAAGACTTGAAAGTGGGTAGTGACTGTTCTTTTGCCAAGCACTCGGCATTACGAAATGAAAGTCACGGTTCTTTCGGATGGGAACTTAAAATAAACGAGGTCCCGTGTCACGATGGGCTTGGCACGCTAAAGAACCCTGCTGTATAATGCCATCAGCGCAAGGCACAGGCAAAATTTCTGCACCTTCGCCTATAGCTGGAGACGTCTCGATATAAGTGAAATATTCTTGACTGGGACGTTTAACACCATTACTCAACTCAACTCCTGTTGTTAATTATCGTTTTAAAAATATTTGTAAACTTACACTGCAGTATGAATAGATATATTTGCATGTCTGTTGATTGTTTTTCTCCAACAATTTTTGATTTCTATTATTTCTGTTTATTTCAGGAGTGTGGTTATATTTATTACCCTGTTTATACCATGTCATATACTTATTTTATACTCTGTATTTCCATTGTTGTGGTAAGTACATGTAGTTGTTATAAATTTACCGCCCACTGGCCTTACTTCCTTGATGGAAGTTCACATGTTTTACCTGATTTGTCAATTCCAAAGATTTAATTTGCCTTGAGATTATAATTTCAGGGGTTCAAAATTATGTTTTGTAATGGAAGGTCCAGGACCTTTTGCCTTTATTTTTGGCAGGTCCCACATAAAGTTTTGAAAGTCCAATATCAAAATTGAAAGATCCATGTGCAGTTATGTAATTATATTGAAAAAGTAGAATTATTCTGGTAAAAATGGCAGGTCCATCGGACTTTTACAATTTAAATATCAATGGTCCCAAGGTAAAATCAATAGGTCCCGGACCTCGGACCCAGGGAATTTTGAACCCCTGAATTTGTACACACATTAGTATGTTAGTTAAGTTTTTGATTTTAAGTAATTTTATAATGAGCACTGTCACATTGCTACATCACTTGTCATGGTAGTCCCAAATTCTATATGTCTTATTTCCTATGTGGATAAGTGATCTCAAGCATGCTTACACATAGGTTTGTAATAATGCCCCTAAACTTTGCTGCATCACTTATGTTGCTGCTGCAGTGTTCAGATTCATCACCATAGTTGCCCATCATTTGGGCATGAGTGATATGTTTTAAGCGCTTTCAGTCCTAGTGTAAATTACAACACAATATTCATGTCTGAAGTCAAAGTCAAAATCATTTACAGCATTTGAGATAAACACCCAATGCTTCATCACAATCTCTGAAATAGAACTATAGGTTTTTTTTCTTTAATCAATAAGTTCTAGGGAAGGAGCAATTCTTTAATCAAAAAACAGTTTCTGAAAATATAGATTTTGAATTTTCAGTTTTCTCTAAGCTAAAACAAATGTCATTTAAATGAATTTATCTTGTTTGTATTTTTAGGTTGTCAGTATTAAATATATTTTTACTGGTGTTAGTTAATGCATTCGTCCTGATGACAGGTGCTTGGATGATTATTCAGTTTTCAGTATTCAGGAAGAAAGAGACAGAAGCATGTTATGTAAGTTAGCCTCTTTTACAGGCCTTAGATAGAATTTTTAATTCCACTTGGCACAGTACCTAGTTGAATAAGAAAACCACTCAGCACTTGGAAATTTAACTCGGCACAGTCACCACAAGTGTAAAAAATAAAATTGTGATATCTTTGACATACTGTACTTTTACAGACGACTGACAAATATATAAACACTCAGAACATCGGTTGGATTTTACGTAACACTAATTGACTTCCGAATGCAAAACGGTTTGCACATATGATGCAAACGTTCAAACGAATTTGTTGATTCACGCTTGTAAATGAACGGCAAGATTTTTATAAAGGGACCCAGATCGTTACAATTGACCTTCTTATACACAATTTTCCCGACCTACACTAAAATGTCTGTTGTTTATTAATTGCAACAAACCCATGATGTATATGTCTGATAAATTTAACTTGGCACCGTGAGGAGTGCAACAACAACATCACTCGTCCCAGTACACATTTCTCTCGTCAGGATGAGTAGACGAGTGAATAATCGAAGCCCTGTAAATTTTATATGTGTGGGTGCATGTTAGGGAGGGATTGATTGATCAAATGGGGATTAATATCTCGTACTCTAGTAGAGCCGGTTATAGACAGCACTGTAAATGTATAACTGTGTAATGATTTTATGGCAATGAGAAGTACAAGAAATAAGAGCTATTTTGTCACACCTACCGTGACACCAATAATTAGGTGCAGAGGCCTCAGTGGCCTAATGGATAAGATGTCAGTCTACAAATCCAGGGTCTCTCACTGCTGTAAGTTCGAGCCCCGATCAGATCACATGTGGGAAAGTGAAAGTGAAGGGTTGGCCTTTACTGGCTCACCTGGTATCTGTATAATGTGACTGGGGGAGTGGTATGCTTGTCTGCGGCGTACTGACCCTGTGAGCTAGCACTTTAAAGTCACCCTGAGTGCACGCTAGTACAAGGCAGACCATAAAACACACTCACACTTTACATGCATACACAAACTTGTTTATAAATTAATCCATTGAGATTAATAAAATAGTTCTGGTAGCGAACAGCTGAAATATTGCTGATGCAACATTAAGCAACATTCAACTGACAACCATTATTTAGGTCTCGTTTAGGAATAACTTTCAAGACTTTCAATTTTGAGTGCACAGCAAAAGAAGAGTATGGTAACTACATATTTTCAAGATTGACCTACCGGTAATAGATTGTCAATCAAGCATCTACCAAATGCATTTTTCAATCTAGGCATTTTCAGAGGTGCCATTTTAAAAACAACTTTCCTCCAAAACATCTTGACTTACTTGACTTATGTTTGTCTCTGCGTGAGGAGAATCTGGCCATTTACAAGTTGTCTCCATTTTCCTCCAAAACATCATAACATCAATATTTTTGTATTGAGATATTGTATAAGAAGAAATATTAGCGTTAGGAAACTTTCGCGGTTTTGGTCTTGTAAACTTTTTCGTGGTAAGAAACTTTCACGGTTCCTACTGTAGAGAAAGTGAAATCAAGGGAAATTAATATTTTCGCTGAGAAGATATATTCACGGTACACGGGTCATCGTGAAAATTGTGAATATTTCTTCCACACAAATGTTTCTTCTTATACAGTATTATAGGGTTATTGAACTGATATTGTGAAATATTGTCCTGAGTTGACTCGACATTTGCACGAGCTTGCGAGGGACAATATTTCACAATATCAGTTCAATAACCCTTTTATTATATAGCAAAATAAATTTCGTTAACTTCCGTCAAGTATTTCATGTAAAATACCATTTTGTTGTACAATTCATAAATATTACGCTAGTTCTTGTAAATGGATACAAGAACTAGTGCAATATGACAAACAACACAGCAATGACGTCGACAACAATCGTATGACATCATAAACGACAAAGTCATGTGACAGAGCGTGCAATATGAAAAAATTGATTCGAGAAACCTCGGACTGGAACAAAGTTAGCGTGCAAATATCAGTATATATTGCACGCTAACACCTCGGGATTTATCGTTTAATTTCTATGCGAGGCATATATTGCTATATAATAATATTAAATATAGCTCACTGAGACTTTAACAGTCGGCTCATTTGGCTAAATAAGAGATCAACAGCCCATGGTCACTTCTAGAACAAACACAGTCTGTTACACATGTTGAGTTTGATATTTTTTCAACATAAGTCAACTTAAAAGTTACAGATGTATCAGTAATGTATATTTCTTTCTGATTGTGATTGTAGATTATAGAGCAGTTTATGTTTTCTATATATCCCGGTATATCAGCAGTGATGTTAACGTGGGCAGCTGGAACTGTTATACCAATAAAATATACACCTCTTATGTTGATATCTATTGGGTGAGTGTTTTTTTTTCACATATAAAGATATGCAAGGACACAGTATTTTTGTTTACTTGTATACTAATATAAATCTTACTTATCCGTATGCATGTAGTATAAATGCAGCAGCCAGCTTTAGTACAATTTCAACAAAAGTAATTGTCGAATTTGAATTGTCAAAATGCAAATGAAATAAATTTTTATTCAGTTCATTTATAATTCTGAATATTTCGGTTTTGGTCAACAAAGAAAATTTCAAACTTCATATTGAAATTTTTTATTGGGTTTATTAAACCAAATTTCCTCATCATATTGTCTTTCTCTAATTTAGCTCAAATTTCTTAAATTTTCTTTTTCAGGTTCATTTTTCAACAGATTTTTATGATTCCAACCACATCATCATTTAGAAAGCGAGATAAGAAGGAAGATGAAGATTTAGACATTTTAAGTTATCTTCAGATCGGCGCCATTGCTGCGGCATATTCCTTCGTTCCTGCCTTCTTACAGATATTGATTGGCTTCTATAGGTTTTCATTTAGCGGAATATTTCAATTTGGTTTTGCTGTAAGTAAAAATCCAATATCTTGGAATAAATGGGGGCCTATATGGCCAAGTGGTCAAGGATGTTTATGAATCACAGCTCCTGTTACTATATGTTCTCATTCAGTGAAATATTTCAGTTAAGTTTTGCTGTAAGTAAAAATTCAATATCTTGGAATAAATGGGGGCCTATATGGCCAAGTGTTCAAGGGTTTTTCTGAATCACAATGCCTGTCAATATGGTTCTCATATAGTGGAATATTTCAGTTTGGTTTTGATGTAAGTAAAACAGGTTGTCTAAAAAAAATTGCCTTTTAAAGAGTTCTATCATCAAAATTTTAGAATGCCACTAATCTAACAATGCTTTGTAATATCTTATTGTAGACATTGTTTGGTTCAAGCATTCTTTGATTGCCGCCTTTTCCCATTAAAAAATTAAAATTCTGACAATTGAAAGTCTGATGCAATCCATCAGAGTTATTGAAGTTTCACTATTTTGTGCAGAATTATTTTCATTAAATACATGTAGTTGCAGGGGACTTGACAATATATGTAGTTAAACCATTAATACAAGGATTTATCAGGGTCTTTTGGGAAAAGGCCTCTAAACTAAAAATTGGGAAATACTATAAACTTTTTGCTCATTTTGGGAAAACTTTGACATCATTTTTGATGCGATTAATGATTAAATATAATGCTTTTAGTGTATTAAGTTGATTGAAGATTGAGAAAAGCAGCCACATTTATGGCCAGACTTCAGCTATGTATCTGGTACAATTTTCTAATTGGGAATTTTCTCAGCCCATTTTGGGAAAAAATCAATGTTTTTCCATTGGGAATGGGGCCGAATTTCGGCCCTAAATAGGCCCTTGATAAATCCCTGTAATAACACTATAATATGAATGAAGCAAGGAATATAACGTGCAAATATGACATAGTTTGAGGCAACTTATACTTTGGCTGGCTGGGCATCAGACAAATTGTCAGATGATACACTGTGTAGTTAAAGAACTTGTGTATGGCCTCTAAATGTCCAACATATTTTCACCGACTATTGGTTCTGCAAAATTGAGATTAAAATTGTACAAAAATATGATTTTAAATATTGTTACAAGATTCATCATGGATATTTTAGTATTATATTTTATTATTTATTTCTAAGACATTCAATAGTGATGTCTAGTTTATCACACATACCGTACCTTATTTCATTAATTTCCAGGTAGAGTTGTTGTTTTTGATGTCTAAATTATCACGTTTCTTTCATTTATTTTTCAGGTAGAGATGTTGTTTTTGATGTCTTAATTATCACATCTTTCGTTTATTTTCCAGGTAGAGTTGTTGTTTTTGATGTCTTAATTATCACATCTTTCTTTCGTTTATTTTCCAGGTAGAGTCGTTGTTTTTGATGTCTTAATTATCATATGTTTCTTTCGTTTATTTCCAGGTAGAGTTGTTGTTTTTGATGTCTGTTACTGTATTTCTTACCACACTAATGAGTATAAGACCACTTATTGAAGCAGCAGGTACTTGTCTTATAAATTTATTGTTTATCACACTTAAGTGATAAAGGGAGACTTGTGATGAATTAATACTAGACATAAGTGTTTGAGTGGGTGTTTTCTTATGTCAATGGCCATTTGAAACACGTGGTGCACATCAGCAGATGGTGGGACTCCCAAGATCCAAAGGTCATGGGTTCTATCCTAACACCATTTTGAAATACCAAAGTTATTATGCACATTTGAGACAATAGTGCAGCTATTTGTTTTACACTCACCATTTATTTAGTTATATTTTGAAGTTATCAATCAGTTTTGCAATAAAATGTGCAAGAATAGTAAAAAAAAATATAGATATTGAAAAAAAATTGTATTTAAGACATAAAATTGTGGCAATAATCCAGGTGACAAAATAATCATGGGGCATCACAACAGAGGTATATTACCTTTGTGTACTGTAACTGTATTTATTTTTCGTGGAGTACTTATTTTCGCTTATTTTGCTGTTGTTTGTTTTGCGCCAAAATTGATACTAAACAAAAATTATATTATGCTTATTGTGTTATAGTACATATTTTAAAAACACGAAAATTTAAGTACACGGATATGTCTACAGTTCCTATACCACGAAAACAAATACCCACGAAATTAAATATTTTTACAGTATTCAAAATAAAATTATTTGCTACTTGTTTAGAAAACCTAAATGTGGTCTAAAACTCTGTAAATATTTGGTGAACCCTTAGGTACCCAACCTACACACCATCTAACCCTGGTAGTTAAGTCTGGGCAAATAAAAACCAAAATATATAATAATAAAAAAGAATATTTGCTACAGAATTATGAGAGTATTTTAACGTCATTCTATTTAAATGAACCTTGTAAAACTTCATTCTTTTTGTAGGTATGCAATTAAGCATTTTGATTAAAATACGCTGGATAAGTGGTGCCATAGCAACCATCCTCTGCTATCCTTACTTGTCAGATATTGGAATCTCATCACATTTCCTGCCATGGTTACCGGCAGCCATTGCCGTATACTCATCATTTGGTGCATTACTAGGATACAAGAAATATAGGGTAAATTAACTAATATAATGAATAGAGGTGAATAAAGATTGATGAATTAGATTTGTTTTACTTTTGGATGTAATTGATGTATCGCCGGCCATGCCTATTATGTTCCATCACGGTACCAAAGCAGCGTCACGGCAACTAATGACATACTTGTGTCAGTGACATCATTAAACAACACAATTCAAGCTGAGTTTTTATTCTTGGTGTGTCTAATTTAAGCATTGTCGGAATATTGTGGGTGTTGCAGGCGATCTGTCAATTGTCTTCAGTTAGATTAAGAAATTATTGTGTACAAAATTATATAATTAAAAGATACCAACACCTTAGACTTTGTTTCACCCCAGTAAGTAAAATTTTCAAATTACTTCTACAAAGTACAGAAGAGCTTATGTGACCATGATCATCAAAATTAAAGCATGAGCATGATGATGAGTATTAGCATCAAAATCAATGGTTTAAATTTTGGGTTCAAATTTTTATAGAAAAGATGCACAAAGTCAAGCTACACTTAAATTCTGCCACCATTAGTCATGTGACGTTCTCCTAAAAAATGAAATACTTGTAACTGTGTGATAAAGCTACACGTACTGCAAAATAGGGGAACTTTATTTTGACTTTCTGTGATATAATTCTGTCTATTCTTATTTTATTTTTCTATTTTTTTTCAGGGAGGCTCTAATATATGTTTTGCTTTAGCATTATTGTTTTCTGTTGTTTGGGCAGCAAAGTTACCTTGGAGAATTACATATCCTTTTATGTTCAACATGAAGCGCGTGGCCTAGTGGTTAAGGTGTTGGACTCATGATTCGAAGGTCGTGGGTTCGATCCCTGGACCGGGCGATGTGTTGTGTCCTTGAGCAAGACACTTAATTTCACATTGTTCCAGTTTACTCAGCTGAAAAATAAATGAGTACCAGCAAAATGCTGGGGGTTAACCCTGCGATGGACCGGCGTCCCATTCAGGGGAGAGTCTTGTACTCTCAGTCGCTTAACGCCACCAAAACCGGGATAAGCTCCGGCCTGATGGGCCTAATGGCTCGGGACAGACTTTAACTAACTTTTATGTTCAACATAAATCAAGTACAGAGGAATTAGAGCATTCACATCAATTTTAGATTCAGTTACGATTGTTAAATTTTTTGATTAAAGTATTTTGGTGAATTACGATAGATATGCAGGCAAGCAATGCTATTCCCCTGAGGACACTTGCTAAATTTCAACCCATGTTGCTTATATTCTGAGAAACAATATGTTGGTTCAGTACTAGGTATACCTCATTTTGTTTGTGCAAAACTGCACTATTTCTGTGGAACTGATATTATTTTGTCGGTCAAAATGAGTGCAGAATGCAATATCACAGTGAAAAGAGAATTTTAAAACTAATACATTTGTACAATAGAGAAAAGTGGAATAATGCAGTTTGATATCACAATGAAGATTTTGTCATAAGTTAGTCAGTTCTGGGGTAGTGAAAGAAACCAAAATACCTTTCAAAAACCACTGACCTTTATCAAGCAAATTTTGTCATCCTAGATCTGACCCATTGGGATTGGAACCTTTGCAGTTAAGGGCATTATGATCTGTAAGTGTATACTTTAAACTAACCTGATCCCCTCCTCCTCCTTCCCCCCACCACCCCCCCCCCCCCTCCCTCCATGTTTGTAACTGTTACGGGAGCAAGCTTATAAATAATGGGTAATCAATAAAAGTATGATAACACTGGTACATAGCACATCTTGTAACATGAGTTTTAGCATGAGCATCTGTATGTGCTAATATCAAAGTTTTTTGATGGCAGAAAACCTAGATTCTTTTTACACCTGTTCTTTCATATATGGTTTTCCTTAACTTTGTGTATTTATGACTTTATGTTTTATTTGTCGCTGAAATCTGTGTACATCCTGATATTAGCTAACTCTGTGATCTGTTTATCTGCTGCTTATGTAGCGACGTACGGGCGACAGGAACTATTTACAATACTGATCTGCATACAAACAATAGGTATGTATCTGTCCCTGAAATCTGTGTACATCCTGATATTAGCTAACTCTGTGATCTGTTTATCTGCTGCTTATGTAGCGACGTACGGGCGACAGGAACTATTTACAATACTGATCTGCATACAGACAATAGGTATGTATCTGTCCCTGAAATCTGTGTATATCCTGATATTAGCTAACTCTGTGATCTGTTTATCTGCTGCTTATGTAGCGACGTACGGGCGACAGGAACTATTTACAATACTGATCTGCATACAGACAATAGGTATGTATATGTCCCTGAAATCTGTGTACATCCTTATATTAGCTAACTCTGTGATCTGTTTATCTGCTGCTTATGTAGTGACGTACGGACGACAGGAACTATTTACAATACTGATCTGTATACAAACAATAGGTATGTATCTGTCCCTGAAATCTGTGTACATCCTTATATTAGCTAACTCTGTGATCTGTTTATCTGCTGCTTATGTAGTGACGTACGGGCGACAGGAACTATTTACAATACTGATCTGCATTCAAACAATAGGTATGTATCCAATGTTTATTGCAAAAGAATTATGAAAATATTGTGCAATAAAACCTTGATTCATCTCCACTATTTGTTCTGTCAAATTTTGGCATTATAAAGGAGTATGACAAAAAAATTGGGAGAGACTTATAAAGAAAAAACTTACCTTTTGGGACTTTATACTTTAGCAATAAGTAAGTAGAAGAAAGTTTTTCAAGGTGCATTATAACTTAGTTTTACTGTATTTCAATATATTCTCCTAAAGTAACCGTTGTCGTTTATACTGAGGTTAACAGTGTGAAATGATTAGCTTTTAGTCACCCTAAAATTACTCGGATACACCAAAAGTGACAGAAGCACACACACACTGTGTATTTCTATCAGCATGCTTGCATTTAGTGTTAACTATTTGAATTTGCCCAGCTGCAGTTTTTACTCGGACCATGTAGCTAGACAAAACTTAATGTACTGACCTGTTTTATATTTGTAGTATTTGTACTTTGTGAGACATTACTGTTTGAAGCTGATCTTTATGGCTGGCCATTGTTTGTTGTTACTGCTGCTGCAGCTTCATACACACTACAGAGGTAAGTGTTTGTTTATAACAAAAAAAAAAAAAACAACAAGCATACAAGTCCATGTTCAAATCACAATCCAAAAAGCAAAATAATAACTTTGAAAACTGTCCAATTTTATAAACATTTTGACCTCCACCAGGGAAATGAGGTCAGGTTCTCCAGAAACAGTTAACATCTAATGATCTTTAGATTATCAGCACGTTTTATAATTAATATCCCTCGCAGACATGGTTTTATCTAGTCTAGGATATAAGATTTGGCCCTTATACAACTATATCTCTACAAAATTTTTCAAAATTTGCTCTACAGATTTATATAATGATAAAATCTCAGATATTGAATTTTGTTCATAACCCAGGCTCCTATTTTAAAGTTATTGCCCATTGCCCATTCACTTAATTTTTTTGTCAGTACTTCAACAACTTTATTATGTCTGAAAAACTGTTACTTCACATAGTAATAAGGATTAAATTCTCTATTGCAGGTAAAAGTTATCAAGAAGTTTTGTAACCTGCACTCCCTTTTAACAGAGTTATTGCCCTTTGTTTATTTGACGCAAATTTTTGCCAGTCTTTATTTTGAACAGAAGTCTGAAGAACCGTTATATTTCACATAATTTTGTTTTCTCTATTGTAGGTTACATTTGTCCAGGAAGTTTCCATTAATTCTGACCTGTTTCTGTATGTCTATACATCTGTCAAAAGCTGTCATAGTTCTGATGTATGTTTTTGTTACCATAGACGTCACCATGGTTACTGTTTTAGCGATGCTGTTCTTGATGTTTATGGTTTTAAGGGTACTTGTCAATGAAATGAGACCAGATATTCCTAAACAAGAGGTAGGTACATCTATTTGTATTTATAGATGTTACTATGGTTACTCTTTTAGCCAAGTTGTTCTTGATGTTTATGGTTTTAAGGGTACTTGTCAATGAAATTAGACTAGATATTTCTAAACAAGAGGTAGGTACATTTTTGTAGCCAATTTGATCACCATGGTAACTTTCCTAAACAAATCCCCAATAATGTTTTTACTGGAAAACTTGACCCAAAATGATTCCATATCCAATGGAAATAATGGGGTTCGCCACTGTACCACGTGATCAATACCTCTTAACGTTTGTGCGGAACGTTTTGGAAAGCGTCAACGTTACAGATTCCCGGAATGACGTCTTTTACGCGGGAAAACGTCATCTCATGTGATTCCATATCCATTGGAAATAAGTGTTCCGCACAAACGTTAGAGGGTATCACGTGGTACAGCGGCGAACCCCATTGTTTCCCACAAATGTTATTCTAAAGTGTATCACATGGTACAGTAGTGAACCCCATGGCTTCATTTGACTTGAAAAACTTTGTGTTTTCAATAAATCAGAATAAATTAGAGTACTAGAATTAGCTAGGTTTTTACAATCTTAAAATTACATGTATAAGAAACCAAATATTCAAAATTTGTGAAAATACAGTTCATTTTAAAATAGGTTGTGTTTTGAAAAAAAAAAAAAACAATCTCAGAAATAAGTAGCCAATAGTGATTTTGGCCACCAAGAATGGAAAACATATGAACTATTGGTATTTTTATGTTGAATAACTCTATTTCATTGAATGATTTATTTTTTGAAAATTTTAGTCTTACCATCCATTTAAACATCACATGTACTGTATTATAATTTGCATTGTAGGTAGCAATCAACTTGATACTTTTATGTTTGTCAGTCGCAGCTAATGTAAATCCATTAATGTTTGTAATGGGAACTTATTTATTTGGTGTACAAGCAAGTCCTGCTGATGTCACAGGTACAGTATGTCACACACACACACACACACACACACACACACACACACACACACACATTTACATTTCACACTCTATAAAACTACCAGTATACAATCCACATGAAATTTGAATTTATACCTGGCGCAGATTGTGAATTTTATAAAAAATTACTGAGTACATTCTAGCAAATAAAACCATATAAAATTTTAGTGTGTACAAATTTTAGTGGAAGTCTCATGGATCACCTTGTACACTATGATCATAATAAATTTGGTGATGGATTTGAATAAGCAGTACTGTATCATCCAGAAAACTGCTCAAATCAGTAAACCAATAAAATAAATATTTACAGTATAAGAAGTGTACTCAATATCAACAGTAGATACCCATACCAGTATAATTATTTATCATATACAATATGTATGTAGCAATATATGCATCACATTGAATTTAAAGGATAAATCCTGAGGTGTTAGTGTGCAATAAATACATATTATATACACAGTGTGTATGTACAACACTCAGTATCAGGTCGAGTCCTTTTTTCGTAGTCGTATCACTCAAGCGCGACGAGTAGTGATACAGCTACGAAAAAAGGACGAGACCTGATACGAAGGGTTGTACATACACACTGTGTATATAATATTTTTATCTTACATTTCCAATTAGGTTATTTAAAATAATAAAAAAAACAATACTTTATGTGAAAAAATTACATTTTACCACAGAAACCACTGAACTATGTTATGACCGACAAATCCAAGACTCCCTGATGATGTAACAATGAGAAAGTGTGCATGCGCTTTACCACCAATGTTGTATCACCACAGTGTGGTGATACAAGATTCTGTATCATGCGTGTTCGATAAAACTTGTATTTTGTCAAATCAGATAGAAAAAACTAGTCTAATGTTAGATAAATAACAATATTTGCACGCAAACTTTGATCCAGTCCGATGTTTCCCGAATCAATTTTTCATATTGCACGCTTTGTCACACAATGCTGTCATTTATGACGTCATATGATTGTAGTTACATGGCTGGCGACGTCATGATTGTATTGTTGTCGTATTGCACTAGTTTTTATATCCGTATACAGGAACTAGTGCATTATTTATGTATTGTAAGAAAAAATGGTATTTTGAGATGAAATACTTGACGGAAGTAAATGAAATTTATTTTGCTATATAATAAAAGGATTATTGAACTGATATTGTGAAATGTGTGAAATATCAGTTCAATCACCCTATAATACAGTATAACAAGAAATATTTATGATGTACTAATATTTGTGATTTTCACAGTCAAGTCTTAACTGGGAAAATAAGAAAACCGCTATGTTTTATAAATTTTACTTGTTAAAATATACACATGGGCTTACCTACCCACTCGTCAACCATGAAAGTAAATACACATGGACACATTTCTGAATATTGAACTGTGAAAGTTTTATCTGCAGATATTTCTTGTTATGCAGATAATAATTTACTTTGATTTATTTGTACAGGTATGTGTTTCATTGTATGTGGTGTGCTGGTCATCTCAGTTTGTCTATTACACATGAGGTCAGAGGTCAAGATCAGACAACTGGGTATAGCTGAAATATTCATTGGTTTGCTGATCATCCTACTACAGCCAGATATTGAGCTTACATGGTAGGTTGATTGTAAAGATCTTGGTTCAGTTTTTGATAGAGAGAGAGAAAATATTTAGTTCAGTTTTAGAGAGATTGGGATCGGAGAGGGTTTGTACCAATATGTCAAGTTTAAACATCTCTGTTCAGTTTCAGATAGAGAGAATGATGGAGTGAGAGATAGTAGGTTGTACCAATAGGTTGAATGTAAACATTGAAAGAGAGTAGGTGGAATGTTTATATCTTGGTTCATTGTTTGAGAGAAATAGAGTGAAGGAAGGGGGTTTGTTTCAGTTTTGTAAGAGAGAGAGGGGGGAGAAACAAGCAATATTTACATAGATGAGTCTGCTATATAAAGTGTTTTGATATGGAGACAGTCCATTAGGTATGCCTTTGAGCAGGATAATTACCTTCGTAAATTTATATTGCATTGATCCATGATTGATTTAAATGAAATTGAAAATATAATGAGTGAATCTGGATATTAAATGATGTCCCTTCATAAATCCATAAGACAAATAAATCCTGTAATCCACACGGTCTTTGTCAATTTTAATATTTATGGGATTCTTAAATACATGTATTAAGTACATGTAATATGTATGTTGATGTTTTCAGGTATTGTCTGTTTGAGTGGAGTCAGCTCCTTAGTTTTGTGATATTTGGGACAATTCTGTACACAGATTTTATAAAGTATCCCATCATAATGGTACTGGCGTCAACAGTTATAGGAATATCACCTGGAATAAGGGCAGCGTTACTGGTAAATCTTTATATACTCTCATGTCTTATAGACATGAATTTGTTTTAAAATAGATTGTAAAATTGTTGATAAAATAAATATTCTGCTTTTTACACCCTCTACATATAGGGGTGAGGTTTTATGTGATACTCTCTGCCCATCAATCCACCTGTCTTGTTTTTGGTTTCCAGATGATGACTTGAGAATAGATCAAAGATATTTTTCTTTGCGTATTTGCAGTACCAGACTTATAAAATACCGGTACATGTCAGGGAGAATAAGACTAAATCAAAGGATTTTTTTCTTCAAATTTTGCATATTCTTAATATCTATACTATAAAATATGGGTCAAGTTAGATTTTTAGCTTGATCCTATTTGAATAATAATAATAATATTCAAAACATAATAATACTAAATTTCTTGTAATTTATTGGTGTAAGCTTTTTCAGGTTTTTGTATATGATTTTCAAGTTCTGTTTTCCTTTGGATTTGATTTTGTTTGTGGAAGCACTATGCAACATGCATGTGCGTAATGGTTTTTCAAGTTCCATCATTTTAGAGATATGTTTGTATTTCTTTAGTAGTGCAGTATTTTATTTTACAATATGTATATATGTTTTGTACTTTCAGCTCTATCCAGAAGACAATGTTCCGTCATCAGGGATCGTATTATTTATACTCTCATCATGTTGTCTGGTCTGTAGTGTCATCTTTATATTCAAAGCTCGGCATCTTGATCAGAAATTCGAAAAATACATGATTATTCTGTAAGTCAACTTGATCATTGTTTACCTTTCTTTTGCTGTAATACCATTTTGATAGCTCAGTTGGTAGAGTGCTTACTTTGTATATGGGAGGTCGTGGGTTGGAACCCTAGCCAGGTCTGAGCAAGACTTGAAAAAAGGTACTGGCTGTTCTTATGCCAAACACTTAACATTTAGAAATGAAAGTTACAGGGTCCTTTGGAAGAACCCTCCTTGCCCATTGCCTTGAGTGCATTGCAAAAGTAAAACTTTCTGCCACTTCATCTATTGCAGGTGATGTCTCAATATAAGTGAAATATTCTTGACTGGGATATAAAACCCCATTCAATCAATTAATAAATCAATCTCTCAGTGTGACAATGGATGTAAGATGTAGATGTGTCTTTTCTATTGTTGATGTTATGTGCTAAATTTTTATTTAAGGTAACGAGAGTTGATGGTTTTATACCCCAGTCAAGGGTATGTCACATATATCAAGATTGCCTGTTTTGGGATGGTAAAGGAAATTTTGAGTGTCAAAGAATATCAGCAACATTCAGCAAGCACACTGAAAAAACTTTATCACACTAGTACTAGGATCTCCCCAATAGGAATTCAAACCTAGGCACTGTAATTGATCCCTGGACCGGGTGATGTGTTGTGTCCTTGAGCAAGACACTTAATTTCACGTTGTTCCAGTTCACTCAGCTGAAAAATAAATGAGTACCAGCAAAATGCTGGGGGTTAACCCTGCAATGGGCCGGCGTCCCATTCAGGGGAGAGTCTTGTACTCTCAGTCGCTTAACGCCACCGAAATCGGGATAAGCTCCGGCCTGATGGGCCTAATGGCTCGAAACAGACTTTAACTAAACTAAGTAACTGTAATTTGTTAGTGGGCAACATAGAACATTCTGTCACTAATGCTGCATTGAGATGTGTATGCAAGACATATACATTGTAGTAATGTGCGATTCTTATTCCCTTCAACCGCATTGTAATAGATTGTTTGATCCACAAGAAGTAGGTTGTGTGTTCAATGCCTGTAATGTAACACATGACAGATTTTTATCCATCTGTGAACCACTTAGCAATAAATGAAAAAGTGTCATTATTTTTTCTAGATTTCAGCTTGCAAACAAACCATTGCATCATATTGCAGTGGGTTTTATTTTTACCAAGCAGGTATTGGATTAAGTGAAATGAAATGAATGAATGTTTTAATGGAATGAAGTTTTGACATTAAATTGGCGATTTGTATACAATATGTATATTTACTGATATATTGGATAAAAATGGAAATATTTTGTAATAGAAAAAAAATAAACTGAAAATTAATTCTTTGCAACAGTTAATGCAACCAATAATGCAACACAATACATGTATAAGCAAATGGAAACAGATGTATAAGACTTAAAATTCATTTGAAAATGATGAATGGATGGAATACCATGTAACAAGAAACAAACATGTTTAATAATCAATCTTTTAATCCTCTGTTTTAGATTTATTATCCAGTTAATCATATCGATCTCAGCTCTAACCTCAGATTTTATGGCACGAGACAAACACCAGAGGATCTTTACATTGCCAGCATGGAAACTCTTCCTTAGTTGTAATATTGTAATATGTCTTTGTTTGAGAATTCTAGCTGTTCATAAGGTAAGGCTATGTTTCCATTCCTGGTAGCCAAAACCACCATTCGCTACTTATTTCCAAGAAATTATATACAGTCCAACCTGCCTTAAGGGTCACCTCTTTATAAGGGCCACCTGCTTATAAACACCAGTATAATTATATCCCAATGGTTCTTTGTTCATATTATTTGAACCTGTATATAAAGGCCACCTGCCTATAAAGGCAACTTTTATTGGTTCCCTTGGGTGGCCTTTATAGACAGGATTGACTGTAATTTATATTACCAGGACTCTGATTATCTCCTGTGTAGTGAGATTTGTTTGTTTTCAATCTATTACATTAAGGTCTACCCCGATACTTAAATTTTAAAAGGCACATGGATAATAAAAGAAGCTCTAAAAGCAAAAACAAAAAAGATCCTCAATGCAAATACCAAAAGTAAAAATAATAAAGGTCTGCATAAAAGAGAATGGAATGGCATCAGAATCTAAGATTGTTCCATCAAATGGAATTAAAAAGAATGAGTTAGATAGTATATCTTTATTTCACTAATATTTGTGCATTACCTATAGGCTGGCTTTGACCCTCGGTCCTGCCTGCTTTGCCTGTAAATATATATATATATATATATATATATATATATATTTGTGATGACTCTACAACTAGTATTTTATATTTTTATGCTGACTTAAATATGTATGTACTTTTAATTCTACTCTTATTCCTTATTCAGCCATCAGAAATCATTCCATTAACTGAAAGAAAAGAGGAAAAAGAGTTGTCATGGTTACCAGTACTAGGAAATATAACAACAATGGTGTCATTTATATTACTGTGTCTAATTAGTCCAGTTCATGGATTTATTCATGATGTTTGGGTAAGTATTCATAGAAACCACTGTATTTATATTTGAGCATAATTGGATTGACACTTGTAATGAAGTTGAGTAATGGTGTTTAACATCCTATTCAAGAATCTTTCATTAATATCGAGACGTCACCAGCTATAGGCAAAGGTGCAGAAATTTTGCCTTTCTGTTGCGCTGATGGCATTATACAGCAGGGTTCTTTATCTTGCCATGCTTACCATGACACAGGACCTCGATTATTTTAAGTTCTATCCAAAAGAACGATGACTTTCATTTGGAAATGCCGAGTACTTGCCGAAAGAACCGTCACTACCCACTTTCAAGTCTTGGGTCATACCTGGTTGGGGCTCAAACCCACAATCTTCCACAGAGCTAGCACTCTACCAACTGAGCTACTGCAGTGGTTTGTAACTAAGTAATAAGTGTATACTAGCATGCATTGAAAGAAAATTTTATGTATGGTTAGCTTGGGCCCAATTGTTGATAACCGATAGAATGAAAATTATCATTAAACATCTATTTTAATTATTATACAATTTTTAAAATTAAAAAAAAAGGATTTTAGTAGGGTAATGATCTACAAATTTCAAGAACCATTTACCGGTAGGCTGATAGAGCTTTGCACAAACAGGTCCAACACCAAGGCCCAGAACACATCCCTAATGCTTACACAGACATTTAACATTGATGTTTATTGTCAATTGGACAAACCACAGTAACAGGAACTATAGTTTACTAGTATAGTATTAGCCTTGGCTAATAGCTGCCACTTTTCTTATGGGGAATTATACTAGAAACTAACCATTTTACAATTAATATGCATGAAGTGATTTTGAACCTGTAAATTGAATTGAATTATTTTGGAATCAAGTGCAATGATATAAATGTACATCTAATTTTTATACCCTTCCAACTCCTCACTGAGACATGGAATAACTCAAGTCAACTTCTGTGATGGCAAGGTTTCATTTAAAATTCTATTACATGCTGTATTTTTATTTCTTTTTAGTGTTGTGCTGCAGGTCTTATATTAGTGTGCCTTCAAAAAGACATGAGAGTTATTTACAACCTAAAAGAAAGTAACCAGACTGTGCCAACCAAAATGGCTGCCATAGCAGTATTTACCATAGCAACACTCTACAGAAGTTCAATATGGCATGCATCGTCATGGGGATTTGCCAGATCTCTGTTAGAAGTTTTTCTCGTTTTAGGAAGTTTACCGACATTTTTTGTGCTGTGGGGAATTTTATGGAAAAATGACTTAGTTTTGTCTGAACAAGTTGTAGTGTTTGTATTGCCACTGTATTTTTGTATCATGCTTTATGGAAGTAGCTTCACTTCCTTTACCTATGGAATTATGGGTGCTGTAGCCTCAATTTGGATGATGTCATCACACTTACCATTAATACCATATGTAGAGGAACGCAGGAAGTGATGATCTCTGTCGTAAAATTAACATTAGTTATGCCATCACTACTTCCGTTCTTCTTTATTGATGATTTTTTGTTCATGTAGATTTATAACATATCATATTTATTTTTGTACTTTTTTTACCGATTCTCTGTTTCATGACACTAAATGTTAAATTGAGATTCAACCATTCAACACATGCAACCTTTAATGTTTGTGCATAACTGTTATTTCTATTGGATATTGGAGTCGCATAATATACAAATTTCCCAGAAAATTATGTTACCAGTATTCAAGAATGTGCAACCTTAACATTTTCCATAATAGTATCATACAAACCTTTTGTTTCTCTGAACCACTTTGTTTCTCCTTTTTTTAATTTATATTAATATTTAAATTATATTCAGTCTCATGCCATAAAAATATTACTATGAAACGTTGTATTATGTGTTTTAATTTATAAAACCCTTTCAAAAACATTGACATGACTATGGCATTTTGATGCAGGGAATATGCATGTTTTTGTGTGGGGTGTATGTGTGTGTGTGTGTGTGTGTGTGTGTAAGGCAGAGAACAACTGTTATACTACTATTTTCTGATGTGGCATTTTTGATGCATTATTTGTGTTCTTCTAAATTGACATAATTAATATTATAATGTGCTTATTGAGCCTTACATGCTCATGGTATTGCAATAAGAGTTTTTTTCTTTCAGGGTATCCAAAGAATTTGTTTTGTACTAAAGCCACTAACTAGTAAAACTGAATAATATTCACAAGCAATAAAATACTAAATGTATTTTGAAACTTATCACACTAGAAGAAAAAACATTTCCTTACACTTACAGGCTCCAGTTTCAAAATGATTTCTTCACTAAGATTGTCCTTAACAGCAAATTTTGGTTATCTTTTTCAAAACTACTAACAAAATTTTTTGACATAACTAAATATAAATGTTTTAAGCTTGAAATGTTGTTTTTAAATGACACCCTTAATTCTGAACAAAATTATAAAAGATTCGATATTACTGTGTGCCAAACTTTAGTTGAGGAAGGTCCTAGACTGATTGTGAAATATTTTGATATTGAAGCAAAAAACTTCTTGTCATGTTAAATAAAAAAGTTATTTTCATTTTGCACTTGGTCTAACATGGAGGAAATGTATAATTTTGCTCCCGTCTTTACTTACACATTGAATGTGAATTTTGATTTGTAATAATCAATTTTCTACTGCTGTTTTTGTTTTTTTTTTTTTTAGTTTATGAATTTAATATATAAAATAAAGAATTTATTGGTTAATTATAATAGCCAGTGTGTATTTGTCACTCATTTATAACTAAGTGGTATGGAGGGAGATGGGGCCTCGGTGGCCAAGCAGTCTAAAATACACGCTTACTGACCACAGCTCCTTTCACCACCTGGATTGGGATCCCAATCAAGAAAGATCCTACTGTGAAATGTTTGTCTGATTGCTTAATGAAGGTTGGTTTTCTTGGAAGAACTCTGGGTTTCCTCCACCATCTATGGAACTGACCACCTCAATATAAGTGAAAAAATTTGACTGTGCAGTAAAACACCATTACTTTACTCCACTCCTACTAATTAGTGGTATTTTATGACTGTAGTCAAACCTGCCTATACAGGCCATCCAATGGAACCAGTAAAGTTGACCTCTATATACAGGTTCAAATAACATGAATACAGAAATTGGGATACATTTTTACTGGTCTAATCTTAGTTATGTCACCAAACAATACTATAGAATGGAGTTTTACAGATCAGAGATTCTTTCACTTATATCCAGGCATTCAGTTCATGTTTGGTTGAGGAAACCAGAGTACCTAGAGACAACAACAAGCCTTAGCAACTCTACAATGAAGGTCAAGATCAAATTGCAAAAGTTGGCAGCACTTGATGGAATGATGCCTTTTTATTTATGAAGTTTCAAGCTTCTAAGGTTTTAAAGTTTTACCATTGAAAATCATTGTGACATTGAATGACCAATCTATACAAATTTGGTAGGACTTCTTGTCCCGATGGTGTACATTGTACTTGTTAATTTTATGGAAAATGTTTTACTACATAAGGTCATTATGGTCTTGAAAGAGAGACTGTCAACCAAGCTCACACATTTGGCAAGTTTCCATGCAATGATGCTAAATCCATGACTTGGGTTACTGTGACCTTGAATAAATGTCAAGGTTGATTAGTTTCACAAATTTGATAAGGCTGTTTGCACTAATGCTATACATCTTCTGTTCACGAGATGTTTAAAAGATTTAAATGCAGTGTCCAACTTGAACAGGTCCAGGCAATGAGTAACGAGGAATCATGGAATTTCACACCCTAGTCAAGATTTTTTTTACTTGTATCTAGACACTAGACAGTTAGCTTTGGGATGGTAAAGGAAGGATGAGTGAGTGCCCAAAGAAAACTACAGACTATCTGCAAGTGAACTGAAATTTTGTATCGCAAGTGAGATTTGTACCAAGTTGGTGAGAGGCACTTTCAGCTATTCTGCCTTTGTGGTCCCAGAAGGCAAGGGGACCTACCTACATATATTTAGTTTCATTTTTATTTTGCTGAATGCTGGTTGGTCAAGATGTATCCAGATGACAACTTTTGTAATATTGATAGAAACTATGTCGGAGTATTTATTGTTGATACATCTCGGATAAATTCAATGTATGACTAAACTTATCAAAGACTTGAATGGTATATCATTACTTAGTAAAACACAACAAATTGTAGAATATACATCAACTTTATTGTCTTGAAAACAACAATTTTGAATAATTGCAAAAACAGGCGTAAACCTTAGCTAATAAACAATCAACTTTAACAACAAAGTATTTTCTTTGTTTTGTATGTATTATCACGGATTTATATGGAGTGGTCAAACGTTATATCTCAAATAACCACTAAAGACAGATAAATCACATTATATTGAACAAAGTTCCAAAAAATATTGAAATGAATTTATGTCAAACTCTCATAAAATTCTGTAAAAGCAGTTCACAGTTACATGAATAATCATAAATAGTAATACCAGTTACTACTAAAATAGTAACATAAAGAAACAAACAAGCAATTATCAGTTGTTTCCATATATGGAAAATTGAAAATATAACGGAGAAATGGACAAGCAACTGTCTGTTGTTTCCATATATGGAAAATTGGAAATATAAAGGAGAAATGGACAAGCAATTATATATTGTTTCTATATATGGCAACATGAAGAGAAATGAATGAGCACTTATCTATTGTTTCCATATAAGGTAGCATAAAGAAGATATGAACAAGCAATATTATTTGCTGTTTCCATATATGGTAACATTAGGAGAAATGGACAAACAATTTTATTTGTTGTTTCCATATATGGTAACATTAGGAGAAATGGACAAGCAATTTTATTTGTTGTTTCCATATATGGTAAAATAAAGAAGAAATGGACAGGCAATATTACTTGTTTCCATATATGGTTATGTAAATGAAGCTGATTGTTTGGAAGTTTTTTCCTTTACATATTTTAAACTGATCATGCGTGCAGCATTTTTATATTACATAAAACTTTATAAGCAAAAACAATAAAAACGTGTATCCTCATATTCAAGCACTCAATTTCAATTACATATTGTGTTATAATCTCTTTTTAATAAAACCAATTTTCTTTAATACTTCAACATAGCAACTGCCAAAATAGAAATAATTATTTTATATTTCAACATTTGATTTCTTAAAAATAAAGCATAGCATTTTATTATTTACAGCAAAAACCCAAACAATTTTTTTATTATGTAGTCTGTGATATGTATCAAAGTCAAACGTTAATTAAGGTTTTGTTTCAATAAAGTTACTAAAAGTACATGTAATGAACAAGTTTGTGGAACCATCTTCTGAAACCCACAACTAATATTCAGTCAGGAAACTTCATAAATAGAGTGAATATCAGCTGTGGGTTTCCATCAATGGGGTCGGATATGAAGTTGTGTTTACTATGCATGAGATACAAAATAATGCATAACCAGGAATTTTGTGGCAGATAATTTTTTGCAATCAAGTCATTATGAGTAAATGAAAACTTTCATCAAAATGTCTTCATGGCTACATGTGAGAAAATATAACATGTCAGAAAATTGGAAATATCTTCCTATGGAAATGGCAATTAAGATAAAACTGCTAAATTTCTTCTTGTGAATATTTTTAATCATCCAGTATGTCGGACAAAGAATTGAACTCTGAAACATGGATTTAACATATATATAGTACAATTGCATGCAATAAATAAACAATATGATTTTAGTTCACGAGAGAGATTGCAAGTAAGCAAATTTAAAACACCCACTCTCATTTTCTTCTTTTGAAATTATCTGAATTTTGAACACAAAGTATGCCTTTCATTCTCTCTAGTAACATTCATACTACAACTGTGTATTTGAGCTTTTTAGGAAAATATAACATTGGGCCTTAAAGCAGCATATAATGGAAGAGATCTGTGACTTTAAATCGGAGGCAATTTTTATATCTTAATCTGAATCTTTGTACCTTAAAGCAATGCTGAAATACCAGGTTATCAATAACCCCGGACTGGTAACTTTTGAAGAGGATTCTGGTAATTTTTCCGACTTCAATGGAAAATATTAAGCTTGAACAACTTCAGATACAGTTGAAATGTCAGATAAATTGAGTAAAGCTTTGTTTTATACGCAAAAATAACCATAATACAAAACATATACCAACATCATCAAACATTACATCATAAATTAAAACTATAACACAGAAACATTAATCAAATTACATGAAACATAAATGACATTTGTTCAACATTTTTCTCTTTTTTATTTTTATTTTTTGACATTTCTACTCTGAGTTTTTTAATTCATCTTTTATATTAATAAACAAATCACATGTTTAATTTAAAAACCTGTACATAAAACTTAATTAAATAACATTTTATTTTTTTTTTAATAATGACACCAAAAACCAATACACAACTGACATTTTGACCTATAACTTTGGCAACAAGTCACATTATGACCTTTGACCTAGTAACAAGCTATGATATGAACTAAAACATTGGTAACAACATACCTTTTAACTTGGTAACTAGTTACAAACTGACTGCTTACCTTAGTAACCAGTTTTTTACTTTTGACCTTAGATTCCAAGTACAAATGACCTTAGTAGCATGTCACAAACTGACTCTTTACCTTAACAAGTTAATTTAAACTTAGTAACAATTTCAAACTGTTTACCTTAGTAACCAGTTATAGATTTTTGACCTTTAACCATAGTAGCATGTCACAAACTGACTCTTCACCTTAACAAGGGACTTTAAACTTAGTAACAATTTCAAACTGTTTACCTTAGTAACCGTTGTTTACCTCAGTAACCAGTTATAAACTTTTGACCTTTAACCATAGTAACATGTTACAAACTGACTTTTAACCTTAGTAACCAGTTACAATTGGCCTTTAACTATTATAACAGTTAGTTACAAATGATCTGTAACTATAGAAACCAGTTACAAGTTCTCTCAACATATAACAGCTAAAAAGCAAAGGTTATAATCTACTAACAGAGGTATCCAACTTCTGTTGTAAAAATAACACTTTTTTAATTATCACAAAATATTCTTTAATCATGTGCTACTGGATAAAGAACAGGGGATCTGATAATAGTAAAGAACTGTTCAGTCATTTATATTGTTTATTGTCCAGAAAATAAAATTTCAATTATATTTTTCAATATATATAACAAAAAGTTTTCACTATCACCATGCTAAATGATAACCCCTCCCCTCCCCCCTTTCCCGATATTACAGGATTCAATGTTGATGATTAATCAGACATAATTTGAGAACACAGTATGTGCACCATATAATATAGACCACTGCGGTATCTCAGTTGGTAGAGTGCTCGCTCCGTAAGTGGGAGGTCGTGGGTTCGATCCCCGGCTGGGTCTGACCTAAGACTTGAAAGTGGGTAGTGACTGTTCTTTCGCCAAGCACTCGGCATTACGAAATGAAAGTCATGGTTCTTTTGGATGGGAACTTAAAATAAACGAGGTCCCGTGTCTTGGTAGGCTTGGCACGATAAAGAACCCTGCTGTATAATGCTATCAGCACAACGCACAGGCAAAATTTCTGCACCTTCGCCTATAGCTGGCGACGTCTCGATATAAGTGAAATATTTTTGACTGGGACGTAAAACACCATTACTCATTCACTCACTCATCTGGTAATAAGTTTCTTTAGTTCTGAGTATTTATGAAATATGACCCATAACTGTCAGCGAAGATAGCTAAATAACTGTTCACTATAATTTGCAAAGTGTTGTGTTTTGTTATAGAAGTAGAGGTGTTAATTGACCTACATGTATATTAATAAATAAACAGCCATGACCTACTATCAGACAATGACCACATACACATACATGTATAGGCAAACAAGTTTGACCTGTTCACTTGACCTTTTATTGAAATATTCATCACGGACCAAGTGCATCTGTGTATAGGGAACACAGATGTATACATCATGAGATATACTCACCTCATAGAGTAAACCTGTGTCTTGTTACTAGTAATATGAATTAACTTGGGTCTTAACACTACCCATGTATTGGGTGGACCCTCCTATATGAATATTCCTAATGAAAGGTCAAACGGACAGGTCAATGATGTTTACCTATATAAGGGTTTTGATTCTTCTAATGTTTTGTATTTTTCTTAATGAAATGTGATTGGTGTTGAGATCAAGGAAATATACGCATTCACATACAAATAATAAAATCCATTCATTTGGCAATCTTAATATATATTTTCTGAACAAACTGAATGGAACTAACTCTTAGTTTTTAAAACAATTAATAAATTTGGTACAAGTCCAAAAGCAATAAGCTCCAGAATACATTTCATGATATTGACGAGTTTTGAACATTATAATATTTAGCCAGGATGACTCAAACTGGGAACAACAAAATATTGTCTTATCTCAAATGGGATGTAAAACCATGGCAAATATTTTCAACAAATAATAATTAAATTAAAGTCTATTAAAATAACGTCTAATCCAGATCTGGAGAAGATTTACTGCTACTACTGGGCGGTAAATCGTCTGTGTAAATCTTTAATGCTCGCTCTTTTCTTGGTGAGTATGAACTTTTGTATGTTCCTCTTGATAATCTGGAGAGAGAAAAAATGCAAAATTTGTTTAAACAAATGAGAAAAAAACAAGCAAAACTAGACAGAAAATTCATTATGGAATTACAGGCACTGATGTAAAATATGGAGGGTGAAAGACCTTAACGTTGGGTCAAGGAATTGTATTTAAAGTTAAGTCTCATTGGCACTTTTCAGCTGAGAATTGCTACCATACCAAAGTATTCTTGATAGGTTATTATGATGGCGGTGCAATGGCACACTGGTATGCTTTAGACACATCAGTTATGGAACAAAACATTCACATTTATCTTAATCAACAGATATTGAAATCCAATGGAATATACAATGTCACTCTCACACTTTAGTCAAGATAGTACTGGAATGGTGGAGGCAAAAAGTACTTGTAGAAAACCACAAATACTTGGCAACCAATCTGACAAAGTTTCTTTCACCTATTAAATTTAGAAATAATTATTTTTTTAACATTATTATTATTAACCTGCATATAGGACATAGTGAGAAAAAAGACCTATTCAAGTGACCCCATTCTAAACTCTACATGCTAACCTTTAAAACAAGAGCAAGTTTAGAATTGGGTGACTAAAGCTTACATGACCTAACTTATCATGCCAGTCACATAATGATAGTAAGATAAATGGATGGACAGATAAATACAGCTACATACCTGGCATTTTCCTTTTGCTGGAGCTCTTTCTTCTTTTCATCAGATAATTCCATCAGTTTCTCACTTTTATCCCTAAAATTACACAAAGTCACACTTAATCACATAATTCAAATACATGTACATGTAAACTAGATGTCAAACCATTTAAAATATTACTAATCAAACATTACATATCTATGATACATATACATTTCCATTATTATCAATGTTATATAATTTTTTTTTATTGTCATAATATCTGGTAACCTGTTTTGTGAATTTGTCCCATAAATTATTTCCCAACTTGAAATTTTTGTGATATCCAAACTAAGAACCGGTGATTGTTATTTAACACTTAAGGAATATTTATGTTCATCTACAATGTTAGGTAAAAGTTTGCCACCATGCTCATCACCACTCTAAAGTCTCAAAATCCAATTCTATGCTTTTTCTTGTAAGCCTCCCTCAATTTATTGCCAAACCCCTTTATAATGCCAAAATCTGATAGAACAAATGGTGGTGTTGAATCAAGGTTTTACCGTAGTAATAATCAGCTGCACACACATCGAAAAGAGAGAGAGAGAGAGAGAGAGAGAGAGAGAGAAGAGAGAGAGAGAGAGATGCTTACCTGTAATATAAGACATTTCCATCATCACATATATACAAGGGCCATGTATTCAATGTTGTGACATATGGACTCCAGTCTAGGTCGGTATGAATTTCCATCAATGAAACATCACATGGGAATGTACCTCTACCCTACGATTTAATGAAATACAAATTAACAACGTCATAATAGAGTGGGCTAAAGCAATGTTGTTATACACCCAGTCAAGATTCTTTCACTTGTATTGTGGCAGTCAGTTTTATGATAGTGAAAGAAACCAGAGTACGCAGAGAAAACCTTGACTTTTGTCCAACAAACTGACAAACTGATCTGCCAGAGCTGGGCTGTGGGAGACCCCAAGTTAGCACTTTAGACTACTCAGCCAAATTAACAACGTCATAAGAGTGGGGTATACACCCGGTCAAGATTCTTTTGCTTGTATTGTGGCAGTCAGTTTTGAGATAGTGAAGGAAACCAGAGTATGCAGAGAAAACTTTGACTTTTGTCCAACAAACTGACAAACTGATCTGCCAGAGCTTGGCTGTGGGAGACCCCAAGTTAGCACTTTAGACTACTCAGCCAAATTAACAACGTCATAAGAGTGGGGTATACACCCGGTCAAGATTCTTTCACTTGTATTGTGGCAGTCAGTTTTAAGATAGTGACGGAAACCAGAGTATGCAGAGAAAACTTTAACTTTTGTCTGACAAACTGATCTGCCAGAGCTTGGCTGTGGGAGACCCCAAGTTAGCACTTTAGACTACTCAGCCAAATTAACAACGTCATAAGAGTGGGGTATACACCCAGTCAAGATTCTTTTGCTTGTATTGTGGCAGTCAGTTTTGAGATAGTGAAGGAAACCAGAGTCTTAAAAAAAAGCGTGAACTTTGTCCAACAAACTGACAAACTTTCTCATACAAGGATCTGCCAGGGTTAGGCTGTGTGAACTTTGTCCAACAAACTGACAAACTTTCTCATACAAGGATCTGCCAGGGTTAGGCTGTGGGAGACCTAAAGTTAGCACTTTAGAATAAGTCACTGAGGCCCCTGGCATCATTAAAGAACCATCAGACATACTATCCTGTGGTCATCTATTTTATTTACATCATTTATATAACAATCCAGGTTAAAAATGTCAAGTTCTAAGTAATAAGAATAGTAATTTTTAACATATTTTCTGCTTCAAATAAAAAACATTTATGGTTATGCAAAATTGTTACCCCATCTTTAGTTTTGGGCTATATGAATGGGTTCACTTTTTGTAATGCTACCTGATAAAACCATGTCCAAGACGATATCACATCGGTTTTAAGGGTTCGGTCTGAACAGTGGAAATTTCATTTCTAAAAGTAAGAATTCAATTCATTTCTAGGATAAACATTATTAGTAAAATACCTTGGCATATTCAATGTTTTCTTCAGGTATGCCACTGACTTCAGCCAACTGTAAAAATGTAAATAAAGAGAATTAATAATAACTGCTATAATACCGACCCAATAACACATGGGTCACCTGAAAAATCAAATTTCAATCTTTCTCTAATAATCTTCCTATACTATTAAATAAGGCAGTGTGCTTTAGTTTGCCTACATGTCTAGCGTACAAACACAAAATTCTTTAAACTCAAATTAGTTTTGAAATTACAAATCTTTATTTACACAGATGAAATAGTGATATTTTACTGAAAATAATCAGATTACTGAATTTGTTTCAGATGGTGACTTCAAGTTTACACGTTCAGACACCTCAATATTCTAGACTTATATAAGGTAATTCAACTACAAATATATACATGGAACTGATATGTAGGAAATAAAGGATAGCAATGGAAAATTAACCTGTTCATAAATTGCTTTAGAAAAAGTATTCTCTTTACCATTCACAATTTCCCAAAACTAAACAAAGATTTTGACATCAAACTACATATTAAATAATAAACATGATTACCTTTTGTTTAAGTTCATCAACTGTCTGTTGTGTTAAAATGATTTCTTGAAATGGATCTACAGAGAAATTGGACGGCCTCCATCTGCGTACAAAAATGGCCAGGTAGGAATTACATGTCATCTTCTCTGGACCTTAAAATTAAAACATATGCAAATATTTATAACCGTCATTAACAAGAATATTTATTTAATGCTGATGTAACAAGCAAGCACTTTTACATGAACAGTGTAAGAAACCTTACACACACATCCAGCAGATAATTAAAAAATTTAGAACTAAAAGCTCACTTTTTACATCAGAAACATTTAGCAAAAAATTTCACAAATTGAATTTGTTGATGAAAATAACACATTTTTGGATATATTGGTCATTACTGATTATTTAGTTATGGCATCACATTTTAAACTGGTGTATAAAATGGAAAAGAAAGTTACTTATGAGAAATTCATTGTGGTTGTAATATTTTTACCATGGCTAGAGATAAACAAACTTTAAATATTGCAGACATGTTGCTGATCACTGACTACTTATGTAGTCAAACTTTTCTACTTTATCATGTTTTTTTAATATTTAACATCTAAAAAATTTTTTTTGAAATTTTGACTTTCAGCATTTCTGTTTACATTTAGGTGGATAATAAGTGAGTAATATACCAACTATATATATATATATTATGTAGAAGATGTACTTACCATCAAGTACTTGTAAGAACACTTCCCAGTTAGCAAATATAGGAACATCTTCTTCATACAATTGAGAATCAACATAAACTGTTCCTGGATTCTTCCAGGTTTTCTTTCGCAATCTACAACTGTTAAAGAAAAAAAAGTGTTTTTTTTTTAAATAAAAAATAAACTTCTCTGATATGTATATTGTAAGACCTTAAATAAGTTGGATGGTTAGGACTCTAAAACAAACTTTGAATGAAACTACCAGATACAATCTTGTCATTGACATTACAAACAAATCTTTGATTACTGTAAACGTGGATATTTTCGCAAATGGAAATTTTTGTGAAATGGTACTTTTGGCTTACTTTTGTGTTTTTGCCCATGTTCAAGACATGGAGCATAATACTGAACATGACTTGCCATTATTTTCGCCATGCATTTTTTTTGAATTCTCAAAAATAGGCAAAAATGTCCACCATGCGAAAATTACAGATTTTACAGTAGTTCAATTAACAGGAACACCACTAGGTATTATAAAAACATGTCACTACACTACTTTACAGATAATTTTATTTTCAACATTCGTTTATACATTGTGTATTACTAGTTTATAATTTATTACAAGTTGTATGTATTACCTTTCTAATGGAAAATCTAGTGAACACTGTTCCTTTATCTCTGGCAGTATCATCTTTTTGGATTCTAAAACAGACATTCCTTTGGCAAATATGGTATCTATCAAAAACTTGCTGGGCTGAAAAGTGGAACCATAAATAAATTAATATTAGATTTTACTTATAACATTCAGAAAATACTTTTAAAATTAATCAAATGTTAAAATACAATTTTTATTGTGTATAGACTTTAAATATAAGATACAGGAAACCTGAATCATTTTTACAACACCTCAATTTTGCCCCATTTATTTATAGTTACAGGAGTGTGTATCTTTTACCATTCTGCATATCTGGCAAAACTAGGTATGTCTCATTACTTGCCATAAAATTTGAAGTACAATGTACATGTATATTGGTTATATGATGGCATATACCACTAAATCCCCTATCACCATGTGTTGTATGGTATAAAAATTAGGCCGACCCTCTATATCATGCATTAGTGAATCACTAGTTAAACTGTATTGTAATTTATATGTTACTGTACCTCAGAATCATTCAGCAACAACTGATAAACTTTAACTCTGTATTCACCAGGCTTTAAAGCTCGGCCAAGTTTTATGTTTAACTGTAAATACAAATAAAATAGTGTCTTAGGTTCACAGAATCTGAAAATGGTAATTATCATATAAAATTGTAAAAGCAAGAACTGACAAAATAAAATAATTGATCATCATTTCTTTCTTTGTTCTTCCTTATTATCATTAAAAAAATTAAAAAAAAAATTGTTTTACAATGTCTTTAGAAATTTATTTAGATTTAGACTTCATATATCTAGCTCATTTGAATGGATTTCAGAAAAAGGATTTCTAAGAATTTAACTACAGTTACCACAAGGTCTGACTTCACACACAACTTCTATATTTTGATATGTAAATGGTTCCGTCAACCCAAGAAAAGTTAATCCCTCTCTATATGGTAAGAATTGTTGTCCAAGTGAGTATGGTAATTATCATCCCTCAAGTGAGACTATAGTCAAAACAATACACATATATATAGAACTACTACCTTGCCATCTTCAAAGAAGGACAATGTTTCTGACAGCCGAATACTCTCAAATTCCTGATTGTTTGAATACACCCTGTACACCTAAAACACAACAAAATTACAATACATGCTAAATATTCATATTTGGTTTCATTTTCTTCTATTTTTTAATTTCATTATATTTAATTTTCACATCCGAGTCAAGTGCTTACAAATGCTGTGCATGTATCACAGTGCTCTTTTGAACAGATGAATCAATAATATCATTACACCATGAACAGTAGGTTTCAAGTGTTGGAAGAGACCCAAAAACCAAAGTCCTGTGTTACAGCAGACATGGCATGTTAAAGAACCCTCCCTGCACCACAAAATTTCTGCCACTTCACCTATAGATGGTGAAGTCTTGATATGAGTGAAATATTCTTGAATGCAGACTAAAAAATCAATCAATCAATCAATCAATCAATCAAGTGTTGATAGATGGGCACAAAATCAACTATAAAACTCAAATAAAAGAAAGTTTCAATGTATATACAGGTTTTATTCAACATTAACTAACATGAAGATTGCTTTGAACTTAATAGTGACCGCTAACTAAAATTCCACACTAGTTTTGGTTCTAAAATCAATGGAATTACATTAAAACCTTGTTTTACTGCCTGCCCCTTGATAATTTTGCAACTTATCACCATGTTATTTTTCCAAAATTCATTTCTACTCTTTTTTCCCTTATAAGCCTCCTTCAGTTCATCACCAAACCCCATTACATCACCAAAGATTTATGGAACAAATGGCGGTGATGAATCAAGGTTTTACTGTATATACATGTGCACATCTAAAGAATATGAAGATTAACTTACTTTAAAATTGTCTGAGGTGGTTTGAACAAATGACTCTAATTCCGTTTTGAAAGCACCTAGAGTTATACGTTTATCTACAAGCACGGTTAATTCTGAAATAAAAACCGATTAATAACAAAAATAATGAATTTTGTGATGTTCCAAATAATAAATTAATTAAATTGAATTAACAAAAGAATCAATAACAAGAGAATCAACACCCTTATAGTAACCGTGGTGTTAAGAGTCCAATAGTTAATTCTTGTAGATACAATAGAGTTCTGAAGTTTACAAAATTACAGAAGACTCAACATTTCACAGACTGCTATGTTTCGTCATGCGTCTTCAGGAATGACTGTGTAAAAATTATAAAGCTAATGTACAAAATCCAGTTCCAAGTCATGTCACTGCTTTCGTTGTGGTTTATATTTATAGCTTACATAGAATGGTGCTACCTTAAATATAAGAAAAAAGGTAATTTTCCAATGTCTTTATGAACTTGATAAGTATAATGGGCTGTCTGGAATTGCATAATTCGCCTTTTATGGAAAAATTTGAGACAGCCCATTATATTTTCCTAGTTCATAAAGACAATTACCTTATTTTTTATATATACAATATTTGTAAAATTTATCTATTGCCGTCTCACATTTCTGTGTTAATTTGAAAACAATTTTGAAATACAATGTTGTTACACCTTCGCATAAAAATGGGTCAGTCTCCTGTCAGTCAACAAGAGCATTTGACATCTGACGTCACCATGTCAGCATGTGGAGCAATGTCTCTATGAAGTTGCAAAGTATAGTCGATGCCAAATACTTTATTAAAGGAAAGATATTGCAATTCTAAATATATGAAAATATAAACATTGTGATAATTTATATGTATTAACTAAAAATATAAAATGTAATTTATTGTTAATAATTTTGCCCAGAAACTTTAAAATCATACCAGAGTTATAACAAATATACATGTATTTATAAAGGTGAGCAAAAAAACTAATTATTCATAATTAATGTCTGAAATAAACAAAACACAACTTTAACAACTCGGAATAAAAAAACAACTTACGTCTCTGTTTGGTTAAGATATCAATTTCCTGATGTATCACATGAAAATATCTTCTAGGTGGTTCCTCATTTTCACTATTTCTGATTATAACATCATTGTCAGCCTCAATCTCGGCATCCCAGTCCTCTTTTGGTTCCTGTTTACTAAAGTCCAAATCCTTAACTGGGACGAAACTCCCCCTCTCAATCGGTGACGGGGGTGAGGTCTGTTCTGAATCACTGTCCTTATTCCCCAATGTATCATCCACACTTTGGGGATCCTCTACCTGTCCATCTAAACTAGTACTGCCGTTAGTCGGTAAACTAAATTCAGCACTTGTACTTGTGTCTTGGCTACTACTACTCTGCCCCTGTAATGACAGACTATTAGTTCTACTAGTATGGACTATCATTTCAACATCATCAGTACTCGTACTATATCTATGGTATATAGAAGGGTCACTATATGATTTATGTAATGACATTGATTTAAATTTGAGTTCTAGTTCACTTTCACTTCCTCGGTCACTAATTCCTTCGTCGACTTCTAACGAATCGTTTCCTAACTGGAATTTCACTTTATCATTGTCACTTATCACAGATTCTTTGACGGCTTGTTTTAATAATTTATTATGTCTCAAACTGGACTTGTGGAATTCTTCTACATCCTCTGTAAACAATAAAAACATAATAATGATGATAAATAAATGTCATAAAAAGGCAATATAGTCTGTCAGTGATATTATGGCAGAGCGTTTATAAACACAGAAGAGTTTATATAATGTAGATAGCCTAAGTTAGGGATATATAAATGTGAGGGTTGACAAATGAACGCATGAAGGTGTGAATATACGTATATTATAATGCAGTATTAATACCTTTTGTGTATAATAAACTCACCCGTGTTTTAAAACACTCTGCCACAATATCGCTGACAGACTCTCATAACACAGATTTGACAAATTAAAGTATCAATATATACAAGAGATCCACAGATCATGAGTTTTTAACTGGTGACTTTTCCAAAAAACCTTGATCAAACAATAGATACTTATTGATCACTCTACATGAAATCGCTTTACCTTACAGTAACTTCAAAATAAACTCATTACAAATTATCTTTCTAATTGTTCCAAATGTCGATGCCTCCTGCTCAATGCAAACCAAACACTTTTGCAAAGTTTGAAAACGTGTGTGTGTATGTGACTGTGACTGTGCGTGTGTGATAGATGACTTACCTACGGAGGGTAAATTTACATGTACTCTAATTGTATTTTGGTATCGATCTAGAAGTTTAAAGAATCTACTATCTTGAAATAGTACATCTTCTTCTAAATCACCTGAATATTCTACATAAACCTGAAACATAGACATATTTGAATTGTAATTATTTCAAAAGCTGGCTTTACATCTAAAATTACATACTGTGAAACTGTACAAAGGAAAATTCCTCATTTATAATAAAGCATCAAAAAAAAAAATTTTCCCAGAAAGTAATTTTTTTATAAATTTGAAGTGAGAGAAAAGCAGTTTATACCAAATCCATTAAACCAGAACTGTCTGAGGAAAGTATATCTTATTTATACAGCTAGTCTTTTGAAAAAGAAGTATCAGAACAGAACTGCTCACTTCTTAAAGTATTTATACAAGAGCTGTCAGCAGAACACCATAGTTCACTTCTACATTGAGTCCATCAAAAATCTTTAAACAATGGACATATATGCTATTTTACACTTATTCCACGGATACCTGTACCTAGCTAACATTACATTTGCTATAATGTAAACATACCTTATTACTTCTAAAGAATCCTTCTGATTTCAAGGTTTTATTTGGCACATTGAGATACCTTAAGTCATTGTGAAATCTCTCTAAAACACATCTCATGTAAGTGTCAGGAACATTCAAAACCTGTAACAAAAATAAATCATACATTAAACACAGGGAGAGCAATTGGCTCAGTTTAAAAACTCTAAAACACACCTCATTTAATTGTCAGGAATATTCAAAACCTGTAACAAAAATAAATTGTTGTATATGTAAGAAATAAGTGTCACTTCGAATTTCAACTGTAGTTGTCCAGCATGATCAAAATATAAAATCATAAATACTGAACATTAATACATTTGTGATTTATGGCAAAGTATGTGACAAAAAAAATAAATTTGTGATTGATACAAAAGTTCTTCAAAACCAATGACAGTACAATTATTCCCACATAACTTGCATTGCACTGTGCCTTTCGTCTTTGCATATGGTGAATTATCCAGCCCAACTTTAACCAATTGTTGTATTTTTGAGGTGGAAAACATTTTTAAAAGGCTAATATCTTTTTATGTTTGTCTTACAAATCGTTTAAGATTGAGTCAAATAATTCACCCAATATGATTATCGATTTTAAACCTCATAAGTGTTTTGTTCTAAGAAAATTTATCATCAGCTATCATGTATGTACTTACATCTGACACAATTTTCTTGAAGTCCCCGACTGTCTGAGTCTGGTAAGCTCTGACACTAACAGGATCTTGTATTAATTCTGTTTCTAGATCAGCTACATACAGCTTTATTGTAACACCTGTTAAATAAAGACATTTTATCATTTTGTACAACGAAGTAGGCTGCTTGCAAATAAATTGTTGACTCAGGGATATTGCAAGCCTAGGCTTATCAAGGCCCTCAAAAAGTTTTATGGCCGTCATCACAGTATTGTTGATAAGTTTGATGTCTCTGTGTTCAGGATTGCCTTGGATATATTTGACGTCTCATAGTTCCATGTTCCTTTCACACAATTTTGATTACACACGTGGCGGGTGTAGCTAGCTAAACAGGAGGTGCTTACCCTTCCGGAGCACCCGGCCTCACTTCCCTGGTGGAAGTTCACGTGTCTAACCTAACTTGTCGGTTCCAAAGTTTTTACTTTGCTTCTGGATTGTGATTCGGAAATGGATTAGTATGTTTGTTTTTGATTTAAATCACTTTAACAAAGAATTGTGACTTCAATACAATGATCTATTTTAGTTGTATCAAGTATCCTTTATCATCTACTGTACATTACTTACATTTTATGTAATTTGTCTCATTATAATTTGAACTTTAATTTGTCTGCTATGTAATTGTATCAATGTAATAAAGTACTATTATTCCAGTTATCAAAATACATGTATTGTATTTTCTTATTACATTATTATTGGTAAATATAATGTTTCTGTATCCAAAATTATCCTGGATATATTTGATGTCTGATAGCCCAATGTTCCTTTTATTCTGTCTTTGATTTCATATGTGGTAAAATATGGCAGGTTCACTGAACTTTTACAGTTTGAATATCAAGGGTCCTATTTTAAAATCAAAAGGTCTTGGACCAAGAAAATTTGGAACCCCTGGGCAATATTAATTTGTTGTCTACCTACCTCCAGGTTTATATTCTTGGAAATGTTGATCTGGACGTTTTGTCTCTAGGAGAAGATCGAAGTTGTATGTTTGTTTTACACCACCAAGAAGTTTCCCCATCGGAGTTTCTTCTTCTCCCTCAAATGAGCGTTCTAAGGAGTCCTGATACTCGTCATACTTCACCAGACGTATACAATCTAAAGCCACTGATTTGTCTAAGTCAAACATCTGAAATAAAAAATAAACTAGATTGTAAGTGATGACAACTGACAACTATATTATAGTCTTATACCCCCACCTCCACTCCACCTCCAACCCTGCATAGGTTTTGCCATTGGGTTATGACCCATGACCTATGCACCTGAATTAAGTATACGACACATCAGCTCATGTTGGTTTACATTTGTGTCAAGTTTGATCAAAATCCATCCAGCCGTGGAAGACGTGTAGCAGATATGATATTAGGACAGATGCCAAGATGGACAGACAGACTGACGGACAGGATTATTCCTACATGTATATACCCCCTAAACTTTGTAAGGGTATAAATATTATGAAAGTTTTCCTTTTTTTGTTTTATTTATTCATTTATTTTGTGTTGTGTGCCTTTTTTCTTTTAATGTAACTATCACCAGTTTTAATGTCACATAGTCTACATACTACATTTTTGAAATATTTATTTATCTGTGTGTGTAATGACTTACTTTATGCACCATTTCTGTAGCGTCCGACAGTGTTTTGTCTTTATGAACTTCTAACTTTTGTTCAATCCTCTTTCTCTGTACTGGATGATAACAAAATACCTTTATCTAAAAACAAAGTATACAAAAAGTATAATCATACATGTATATTATGAAATAAATTTGTCAAAACAGAATTTCAACAGAAGGTTATGCACCAATAATATGTTATACTCTTTTTACTTAAAAAACTGATATTGTAAGCAACTCTTAATTTTTTCTTTGACAGCTCATGGAAAAATTAGAACACAAATACTTGATGAATGACTTGTAACAGTCCATATGGGAACTAATGACACCATTAAAACAGTCTAATTTCAGCCTTTACAGAAGACTATTGAACAAGTAACTGGTTCTTCCCAAAAGTTACCAGTCTCAGACTATGTGATTGGCTGTTATTTCTAACACTGACACAACATTTATGTATATAATTATCATTGCTTACTTTACACGTGGATGTGTCCATTTCTCTCTGGGATTTTTTTTTCAGCCTCTATAAGAGACTTTTCAATGTAACCAGTCAAGACTCAGACTTTGGGACTGGCTGTTGTTTCCAACACCGACACAAGATGCACATGTATATACATATAATTGTTTACTTTACATGTAGATTTGTCTAATTCTCTCTGTCTTTTTTCAGCCTCTATAGGAAACTATTGAAGGTAACCAGTCCAGACTCAGACTTTGGGACTGGCTGTTATTTTCTACCACCAACACAACATGCTAATGTATATAAATGTCATTGCTTACTTTACATGTGGATGTGTCCAATTCTTTCTGGGATTTTCTTTTTTCAGCCTCTATGAGAGACTTTTCAATGTAACCAGTCAAGACTCGGACTTTGGGACTGGCTGTTGTTTCCAACACCGACACAAGATGCACATGTATATACATATAATTGTTTACTTTACATGTAGATTTGTCTAATTCTCTCTGTCTTTTTTCAGTCTCTATAGGAAACTATTGAAGGTAACTAGTCCAGAGTCAGACTTGGGGACTGGCTGGTTGTTTTTTTTTTTTTAACACCGACACACATGCTAATGTATATAAATGTCATTGCTTACTTTACAAGTAGATTTGTCTAATTCTCTCTGTCTCTTTTCTGCCTCTTCTTTTTCTTGTATCTGCTGTAGATGTTTCTTCAAATGTTCAGGAAAGTTATCTGGTTGTACGAAATCTATCAAATAAAGATTTATATGTAACATAGAAAGACGCAGCAGGAGAGCATGTGCTTAGCAATAGCCAGAGTCATCACCAACATTCCAAAACAAAACACATAAAAAACAAAAAATAAAATAAACACTATTAACACAGACTACTGTTATTAAAATTCCTTACTTTGAACAAGTACAGGACGCACTGACAAAATTATCAAGTGATGTAATTCAAGTACTTTAAGCATAGTCAACATTTTTTAATTTAGTTTGTTTTTTATCATAGTAAATATATTTATGGTAAATAAAGAAGTAGTGAAAAACCAAGAGTAAGGTTGTGTTTACTTACCAGCATTCTTTTTCTGGTCTATCTGCCTGTACATTAACATGTAAGCATTTGTTGAACTGAAATAAAAAATAATAATTGATATACATATAGATCTCAGATAAAATGAATGCACTTAATATATAAACTATGTCATCGAGAAAATAAAAACTCATACTTAATATCATGAGATCAAAGTGTCCAGCAGTGACAAGACCCAGGTCAAACAAGTTGATCATGATAACCTAATTTCTGATGTTATTGCCTGTATTAAATGCTTCATTCTTGTTAAGTTTTGAACGAATCTTTGCTTATCAAACATAAGTGATAGTAAAATTCCATTAGTCACTTAGCTGTTTCAACTCTGTAAGGACTAGTGACAGTGTACTTTATCAGAGGCCTGGGTTTTCTCAGAGATAATTTACCTGGAATAAGTAGCCGAGTAGTACCCTCTAGCTGTACTATTTCCACCATAGGTTTTTGTAATGTCTTCATATGTGATCTAAATACAAAATAAAACATGCAAATGTATAAATGAAAGAGGAATCTAATAACCAAATAGGTATGTAAAATGAATGAATAACTCAAAATCAGATTCTATGCCATCTCTACCATGAATTCAACAAGGTAGGAATACGAAGCTAATAGACATGTAGGAGACCAAAGATAGGCATTAACTTTTAATTTCTCCAATGGAAATTTATTTAAAGATTTCAAAACAAACAATAATGTCATTGCAACTTAACAAATTGTAAAATTGCTATTTAACAATAGGTATGCAAAATTAACAAATTACTCGGAATTGGATACTTCACCATCTCCTGTAAGAACTCTTTAAAGCCCATTAGATTTATCCAATTTCTCCAACAAAAATTGTATGCAACATGAATAAATATGGGGTCTTTGTTTATACTAAAACAAATGATAATGCAATTGCAACTTAACAAAGTTTAACATTGCTATTTAACTGAAAATAATTCTGGTACTTACCTTAGATACATGCTGGTCATTAAAACAATACCACTGTCCATCTTTGAAAGACCTAAAATATATCAGTACAGGGTTAAAACGTTATTATGTTACAAAATAGTTAAAAACATGTAACAAACATACATTTGATATACATGTAAACTTCAAGCATTTAGCATAAAATAAATTATTAACTGCATGCATTCAGTTCATATGATTAAGTACTGAAAACATATTTATTTTCACAGTGCTACCTTGTATTAATTTTCTCTTAATTTGTGCAAAAATTAATACTGAGCAAAAGTTAAATTATGCTTGTTGTGGTATAGGCTTGAAAATTTAACTACTCGGATATGTCTAAATTTTCTATATTTCGAAAATAAATACATGCAACATTGAATATGTTTACAGTTGTTACAAATTCCTGTTAAATGCATTCTGATTGCTAATGATCCCAATCGATGCTTAATAGCATTAGAAAAATACTTTAGCAATTACATGTATGGTTTAGTATAAATTTAGTGTCACCATCAGAATACAAAATAAATTTTTTTTGGCATTTCAAATTCATAAATCTTTAAAAAGATTTGTATGAAGATGCATGAACCCCTATCCCACCCCTATAAAATATATTCCTTTAGTGAATATCTGTTATGAACAAGGGACATAACTTACTTTATATATGCGTAGTAGTGTCCACCAGCAGCACTCCCTGAATGTATCATGATAGAAAATAACTCATAGACATACGGACCCTGTAAATATACAACAATAACTTGTAAATATACTAGGAGATATGTGGTTAAGTGGTAAAGGCCACAGACTAATGATTAAAGGCCTGTAGGTTTGACCTTCCTTCCCCTTCTCTTATCTTGTTTACTTTGAATTGGGTTGACATTCGATCATATAGGCACCTGCCTGATGAGCTTCTATGCAAAACAAGGATCATTCCACGTCAGATTCGAAACCAGGTGGTGAGAGGCAGAGCAAGCTGACATTTTTAACCACTTGGTTAGTTTAAACAATATTTTATTCTCCAAAAACAATATATACAACATATAATTCAATATACAAACATATAGAAATATAGAAAAGGATTCAGGAACAAGCCAGAATGGCTTATATTAACCTGTTTCCTTAAACCACTCGGTTAGCAAGGCTCCAACAAAGAACACTATGAGCATTAAGTCATTTATACAAGTTTATACTTTAAGCATATTTTTTTTTCTTTTACCTTATATTCCAACTCTTTTGCATTTTTATCATTGGCAGCAGCTTCACTGGAAAGACTAGACGAATCACTCCCGGACGAAGTTCCGGAAATACCATTCTCAATCTCTATACCTTCATCAATACCTGTAATAAATTAATGCAATCATATAAACACATTTGACAGATTATATAAAACACTTAGAATATACTGTAAACATATTTTTTTCATGCGAAATTAAATATGTTTAAAGTATTACATTAACCAAAACAAACTAATGCAGTTAATGAGTCAAATGGAACCATAATTGGCACCAACTGTTGAAAGTTACTGCAGTCATCAACATAAGGTAATTGGATCTATCAATGAGACTATGGGAACAGACAGACAAGATTTCAGCCAGGGGCTAGATGCATAGTTTACCCAATTATTTATCGAAGATAACAGCAGAAAGAATAGGAGGTCCAGATATAAATGACTGATTACAAATGTAAATGGTGTTTTACATTCCAGTCAAGAATATTTCAATTACATCAGAAGCAAATAGCTACAGGTGAATTTTTTACCTTTGCAGTGTGATCAGAGCAATGTCCTCTAGTGTGCCATGCCTATCCATGACACAGGACATTGGTTTTCAAGTTGTCTTACCAAGGACCCCATAACTTTCATTTCTAAATGCCATATGTTTGACAAAAGAGTAGTCAATACCTATTTTCAAGTCTTAATCAGACCCAGCCAGAGTTTGAACCCAATCTCCCACATATGGAGCGAGCCCTCTACCAACTGAACTACCACAGTGGTCCACTATAAATGATGAAGATGTATAATTCCATGTAACATTCTGTCAGAGTATTATAAGATAATTAAAAATACTGTATAACGAGAAATATTCGCGATGCAATAATATTCATGATTTTTTTGGGGTCAAGTCCAAATCTTGGAAATAAGTACAATCAAACACACATTTCTGAATATTAAAATGCAGACATTTCTAACCGCAAATATTCTCATTATAAAGTACCTTCATCTTCACCACTATCCTCTGTAACACTTTGGGAGGTTTTTTCACCATTTACTGTACATGTAGCTGAATCAGTCACACCAGGTATACTTTCTCGGTCTACTAAATGGTTCAAATTTAACACTTCACTGAAAGTCATTCTGAAAATAAATATAAAGAAGGAATTAGAAAACATTTAAATTCTTAAAAAAATAATTTTATTCTGAAACTTACATTTTCTTTTTAATTTTACAAAAATGTCTTTCATAGTCACTTTATTGTTTTATAAGTAAAACACAAATTTAAAACCATTAGTCAAAAGTACCTGTTAGTCAATTCAACTAAACCTAAACCTAAATATTTTACTAGAATTACATGTATCAAATGATACCAAAGAAAGTAGAATTACATGTAATTGCAATTACTAGTATATTTTTCTTGTCATTCTCAACTTTTAATTGGTTAGGTATAGTCGCATATGGTATTTCGATATTGGACGTTCCCATGATGCTTCTTCACAATTGTGCTTCCAAGAGAGTATGTCAAGACCTGTATATCATTTAATCTTTGACATTCTTGTTCAGAACAGGGTTCAGATCAGAGGTACTAAATGAGTCACAATGAGAGGGCTTTACAAGATCAAGAGGAGTTGCAAGGAGATTGCCAAATTGGAGATTGGAAACCCTCCTAAATCCCAACAAGGGTCAGAATGTAAAACTTAAATGGTAAAACTATGTACAATTGTACATATATTTCGTTATTGTGCTGCTTTTTTTTAATCAAAGTGAGACAATCAGTTTCTAATGTAGATGTTTGTGTGTTACCTACCTGTCATTGAGCTTGATTCTATGCATTGTTGTGTAGTCAAAATCAAATCTTTTTAACTGTAAAGTTAGGAGGTAGGGAAATGATACAAACTTTAAACCCTGAAAAAAAAAATTAAACAATTTCTGAAAACAAACTGTAATATAAAATATACACATGTATAGGATGTTTTAATACAACCATTCCAATGCTGGTTTTTTTAATTAGATTTCAGGTGTTTATATTAGTTTCAAGATATACATGTCAAAACTTTATAACAATCATTAAAAGCTTTTTACTCTTTTTAAAGTTTTAAGAAACACACACGATGCTACAATGTAAATAAATCAAACAAATCACCATGTTTTTTTAGAATAAGATTACTGGCACCAATTAATTTCTCTTAATCCATCCATAAAACTGATCATCTCATAGCATGCTGAATCATTCATTAAATGATACATTATTTTATTATTAAAGCAAGTCCCCCTACATCGTTAAACCAACCCTCCCTTTTACAAATATTTGTTATATATATACCTTATGGGCATCACATTTTTTGTTACATTTTTCACAAAAATACTGATTACTATCATTCAATATCTCTGGCTGTACAAAAGCATCCAGTGCTTCATCCTGTAATGAACAACAAACTGCATGTATATTTAAACTATACATAAAATATTAAAATATAACATTTACAACACTAAACTATTTTTAACCATGAACATGTAATTTATTAAAATTGTTACTTTCTATATGCAATGCAACCACATAGCTTGCCTGTATGGATGCATCATTTTAAAAACATTGCCCCAGCCATTTAATATTGGACTCTGACAGACACAAAGGATATGACACTTTTGCACTTTGCACAGGTGAGCTAAAATTACATGCACTTGAAAAGACATTTTGTTTTCCATGACTATATAACTAAGTAAAAAATATTTATATCCGAATAAATTATTATTTAGTAATTTGTAAATCCATTTCTGTCAACCAGCTGTTTTGTTTTGAGTCTGTCTATTGCTATGAAAAAGATAACTTGTCTGGTCACTCTGCATACAAAATGGATATTTTAAGAGCGATTCATGGACTTTTAATCTTGTTATAAGATATATATATATGTATATTAAAAGTTATTAAGTATATCCAAATACCATGGTTGCAAATCTAGTCCATCAAAAATTAAAAACTTAAGAATTTTTTCATCAATAAACTTAAACATCGGCAGTGTTTGAAATAAGTTATATTAAACTAATTCTTGTCTGATAATGTCAACATTTTCTTTTGTGGTTTATAGGAGACTATTGCAAATGTCACTAGTCCTTCCCAAAACTTACCAGTGTTGGAATGTGGGCTGTTATTTCAAACAATGAGATTGGATGTCAATGCTTAGGCTATTATAGCCAATGTAAATTTGGGATAATATTTACTTACCACACTACCATATGTAACATTAGAACCAAATGGACGAATAACCAATGGAATATCTAAATAAGCATCAACACGAGCACTTTCGTGTTCACACTGAAACATAGAAAAATAAATATTAACACAAACATTACATCATTACAAGCCATTCAAAATCGAATGACAGAGTGTTTATGAACATAGGTAAGTTTACACCATCCAAAAGCTAATAATAGTGTGTTCTGTTAGTACTTAATCATGCTATCCTATGCTTTATTTGTCAAAATAACCCTGATATCAAAATAGACTCGTTGTAACTGTTTGCCATCAGATAGTAAATTACCTATACCTATCATAATTCTAATATTATGGAAGTGAATAATTTAAGATGCCAAAAACAAAATTCATGGCTCAGTTATACATGCACATGTTTTCATAGATAACAATTTTGAGTTGTTTACATCCAAATTAATAATTTTTTCAACAAATAAAACTTTATAGATATTATTCATGTTGCTTTTTTGGCACTTGGTTTTAAAGAAAAATTTTAGACTTCAAATTAACAGTTGTTTCTTTAAACATTAACATGTGTACAACCAATTCAGGACAGATTTTATTTCAGTGAAAATCTAAATGTGTTGCCATCATCAATTAATAAATTCTGGGGTCAGTTGTTCGAAGCCTGATTAGTTTAATTAATTTATTAGTCAAAATTTGAATTTTGCATAATTTCAGATAAATTGTGAACTTAAAGTTGAAATGTTGAAAATGAATAAAAATTCTGTCAAACTAAAGCAAATTGTAATCAAAGTACTGAAAGTACTAAAATTCGCGAAAGATTAGAAAGACAGGGAGTTCAGTGTCTCCATCAATGTAGTGTCAGGTATATGAAGTTGTCAGGTAACTGAAAGGAGGTTGTTATGTTCACCTTGCATTGCTCCCAACACAACATAGCGGGTTCATGTAGTGTGCAATGTGCAGACTATGAGCATGGGGCTGTTTTAATATTCACACATTGGACCAATATTAAGGATTCATGTAGGAAATAGTTCAATCCAAATAAATGCATGTATGGAACCATCAAGGATGGTCAAAGTTACTTCCATTGTCATGGAGACCCTAATATTAAACAAGAGGTCCATGAGCCTTAATGCTCACATGCAGCTGAGTACATATCTCATGCAGAGGTTCAATGGTCATTGACATTAATTAAAGAAAATGTCCAATAAATTTTCAGCAGTAAGGGCCAATTATATGTAAGGATTTTTTGCAAATGTATTATAACATAACTAGTCATAAGAGTGCTACATATAATATATCTGAAATCTAGCTACAATATATTGTTTATAAACAACTAAAAAGGTAAAGAAAAATTTGAACCCATGACCTTAATCTAAATATCGCAATGAATATTAGGTCAATACCTACAATTTAGAAGCCTATACAAAAAGTTTATAGTTTTTGAGATAATTAACCATGTCAGTATTTGTTTGCATCAGTAACCTTGACTTTTAAACTCATGTCCTTCATTCATATATCAAAATGATCGTTAGGCCAATACCTACAATATTTTAACATATATGCCTATACAAAAAGTTTATAGTTTTTAAGACAATTAATCATTTCAGTATTCATTTGCATCTATAACCTTGACCATTAGACCTATGACCTACATTCATATATCAAAATGAACATTGTGTAAATGCCTATAACATTCTGATATACATGCCTATAGAGATTTAAAGTTTATCATTTTTGAGATAATTCACCATTTCAGTATTGGTTTGCATCTATGACCTTGACCTTTGATCCTATGACCTTCGTTCATATATGGAAATGACCGTAAGGCAAATGCCTACAATATTCTAATATACATGCCTACACAGAGTTCAAAGTTTTTGAGATAATTAACCATTTCAGTATTCGTTTACATCTATGACCTTGACCTTTGAACTTATGACCTCTATTCATATATCAAAATGACCGTTGTGCAAATGCCTACAGTATTCCAATACACATGATGATGATGCCCATACAAAAGCTTATAGTTTTTAAATATATTGACAAATACATTAATTTTGCAATTTCCCCCTCAAGTACCTTGCCATTATCTCATTTTGGCCCCTAAAGCTACAATATGTGCAAATCTAAAACTAGGTGCCCATAGTGTTTTACATGAAATATCTAAGTTATATCTCTTGTAGGTTCAGAGCAGATGATTTTTAAAGATTTTCACAAATTTCCCCTTTATGGGGCCCCAAGGGGACATAATCCTTGCATTTGTGCAAATCTGAAAACCCCTTACTTGACCATTACTGTCAAATATCATCCAATTTGGCTCTGTAGTTTTGGAGGAATTGATAAAAAATGTGAAAAGTTTATACATGACGCACATCGGACGAAGATAGATGGCAATTGCACATCTGAGCCTTTGGCTCAGGTGAGCTAAAAAGTTTATACAAGACGGATGAAGATAGATGACAATTGTTCATCTGAGCCTTTGGCTCAGGTGAGCTAATAAGCTTCTGATATCTTTCATGTCATAATTGAGGATATTTTTTAAATAAATTAATAACTTGAAAAAATTAACTATTATTTTATTATTATTTATATCACCAGAGTTGTGTTTTAAGAATTCGATAATTTTTGGAAGACTTTTTATTCCCGAGACCAGCATAATTTTAGTAAATCTTGTAAACAACAATTTTTTCAATCGGGTGGCCGTTAGGATCCCCGCTGACTGGGTTTGACAGGTGACCCCTCTACAAAGGTTCTGTACATGATAAAAATGTAGTTGACAGATGACCACTCTACAAAGTGATCGCTATCCCAGATTTCACTCTTATCAATTTATAATTTTTTAAGGATGACTTCACGGAATGCTTTGAAAAACGGGAAAAGCAGTATGATAGCACAAAATTCCAAAATTTTTGTCTTAATATGGGGAGACTCCTCACATCAGCAGGGATTGAGCTTAACTTTTCGATGAGCCATACAATGAACTGTCAAGAGTGATGGTTGATCTGAATATATCAGGCATATACATTTGGATTATTCTATCCCTTGCTTTACTTTTCGATATTCAACATCTGCAATTACATTGACGAATGGTTTTGCAGAAAATGTTGATCTATAGGTACTGCCAATGTCAATGACTGTATAATTTTGGCAGATTTTGATTTATTAGCAGGAACTTGTTTTGCATTACTAAAGGCTTGGGCCTGTTTGTGAGATTCAGAAATGTCATGTTTATTTACACTGTCAAGTTTATAACTAGTGCAACCCTCGGTAAATACAGATTTTTTTCCTGTCGAACTCTACACAATCGGCACACTTCATTCCGTCCTGCGTATCATACAACCAAGGCCTGCCATCTTCCCATGGCTTTTTATATGCTCCGATGCGTTTGGACATATCATACTCTTGATAGTACTTTCGTTTTTCCGCAGGTCCTTGTTTAGCCTTTGGAGTCGATGCTCCTAAAAATTTCCACATGGCAGAAAGCCGGAAGTATCATTTTATACATAAATATCAGAAAAGGAAACGAAATGGCACCGTATTTGAATTCCGGTCGGAACACCGGTCCATTTACACTTGTTAACTATATGATACCCATTTTTCAATTTTACTATTATTGTCGCCAGTCAGAAATATAAACAGGAAATCGGTAAACGGATCGGAATGTCAAATACACCGAACTGAAAATTCTAATCGCCACCTGGCAGCCCTGGGCGACCTGTGTATGATACATTTATCGCCCAGAGCGAAAAAACTGGGCGCCCGTTAATCTCAATCCCTGATCGGGAGGGTTGGCAGGTATGATAAAGCGGAGAATATAGTTGGGGCGGAAAATATTAATATTGGGGCGAAACGTCCATAACCCGCATTCAAAATTTGAGTTATCTACCTTTATTTCAACTTTGAACCTACATACGAGAGAGAGTTGATTATCTGTAACGGAAGAATATTCGGGTTGAGAAATCTGCATGTAACAGCTAAATTCGAGAATGATCAAGATCATTCGCGAATAATAAAACTATAGATTAGATGATATTTTAATTTTCATTCCTGTTTTAAATTTCTTCTAATCATTGATTGAACTAATCAAGCTTCGAAACACCTGGATCCAGATCTAAAGTATATATGGCGTTGATTGACATCTGAGTTCCTGATATGAATGTAACCTGGCATAAAGATAACATTCTAACAAATCATTTTATTAGGTCTATTATGTATTGACAAAGCTTATCTTCTGCATGATTTAAAGCACATTCCAATTATGTAAAGTTTTGTTACCTCTAAACATTTGACATAATCTTTCATTTTTCCTTGATAAAGGTGATTAATTAAATGTGATTGATCAGTATTCTTCCATTTAAGTTCTAATGCATCAAACATCACACGACACAACTCCTGTACATCATGTTGCTGCCAAACTATAAAATAGAAAATATATATTACTTATATAGACTAACATTTGAGTCTCCTCCCAGGAAAGACTCGTGTAATCTTGCATATACAGTAATGACACAAGACAAAATACCTAGGATAATACTAACTACTGTAATCTCCATATTTTGGCCAAACTATGTAGGTGACACAAAAAATGTGCAATATTTGTTTTCATTGCATCACTTGTTAAATACCAAAGTTTGATAATAAAGGCAAACTATCATAATTTTTCTCTCTCTCTTCTAACTTAACCTCCATAGAGAGAACATATACATATGTAACAATGATATATACATGTATATACAATATATAACCAGAGAGGTTTCATTTTATATGAATTAAGAGTTGAGCTGAGTAATGGTGTTTAACGTCCCAGTCAAGAATATTTCACTTATATTGAGACGTCTACAGGCGAAGGTACAGAAATTTTGCCTGTGCATTGCGCTGATGGTATTTTACAGCAGGGTTCTTTATCGACCCAAGTCCAACGTGACACAAGATCATTTTAAGTTCCCATCCGAAAGAACCGTGACTTTCGTTTTATGATGCTGAGTGCTAGACGAAAGAACAGTCATTATCCACTTTCAAGTCTTGGGTACAACAGTGGTTTAATTAGGATCGGACAGTTAAATAACCCAGATTTAATAGTGATCAACACAAGTTCTGGTAAACATATAAACAAATTACATTATTTGTAATCTCTTCTCATGGTTACATGACTGAATGTTTTCTTAAAAGTTTGTTAACTTGGCAAATAAATAATCATAATGGTCTTACTGTCTACAAAAAATGAATTATAGAAATATATTAATCAATATGACCTTACCCTCACTGCTATCCCAACCAAAACTTCTTGTTAGGTCTGTAGTTTCAGCAGCCCTCTTTTTACTTGTCTAAATAGAATACAATATATATATATATAAGACTGAAGTTTTTCTTGCCTTGTTTGTTAATTGTTTAAATGTGACAAAGCCACTACAAACAAGTTTTTTTATTGTGTAAGAAATTAATCCAAACACACAATTGTGTAGTAAGCTGTGTCAATGATGAAGATAGGTGTATTGAAGCACTTTGATATTTCCAGGTACTGGTATGCAGCAAATCAACATGGCAAAACACAATTGATTGTCATACCTATTGGTTTAAAAGACAACATGGAAAATTAACTTTCTGAAAAGGCCAATGGTGGTTATCAGGTAAAATCTTATAATGGCTGACTATGAAAGAGTATATTTTTCGCTGGCTTTCAAAATTCAGGGTTATGAATTCAACCTCAAACTAGATTTGAAAATTTACTGCCATGATTTTTTTCTCCTGTTCAGGCAAGAGCATTAAAAGGTTTGCTATTGAAGTGGTTGTTTTGAATGAGACTTTAAACAGGTGTTCTGTGCCGTAGTACATTCTCAAGAAAGCTGCAATGTAGAAAAGAGTAGGCAGCCCATGGCTGTGAAAGAGGACACCATAATTTATACTTAAAGAGACCAAATGAGAGTGGACAAAGTAACTATTTACCTGTAACTGTAAAAACAATGTCTGGAGTTGATATGGGATACTTTTTGATTTGTCTTCAATACCATCAGGAGACCACCTAAAGTCAGTTATATGGTAGATTAAATATCTTGTGACAGCAAACAGAAAATAAAACACTTTCATACATAAAGGTAAACTTAAATTTTTGGGGCTGATTGCACTGTCACTCAAAGCATTATAAAGAAACTCCAACCCGACTATAAAATGGCTGCTGTACACACATCCGTGAGATTCAAAATTCCACTGTAATTGAATGTTTGGATATAAATACTACACAAAATACATGTACATTTAGTTTAAAGGAGAAAACATTTTAATTAAAATTTATATTATTTCTTCATTAATAATAAAAAAAAAAAAAAATCTTCAAGATTTAAGCTTTTCTTCCTCGGTAAAACCATAACTGTCTCTGAATCTTTGGTTAATGAGACCAGGGTCCTTATTGTGAAAATTAGTGGTGTACTGACAAAAATTGTGGAAAAGAAAAATGCCATAAGTTTCCTAATTGTGAATGGGTCCCCAGTGTTAGCTTAAAATATGGCACAGTGAGAGCCTTAAAACTGATATTTAACACTGTGTCCTTTTCTACATTACCTGTACAAAGCATTCCTAAATTCTGGTGTCATATATAATGTTTGTAATAAACTGTTAAGGTAACATGTCATAGCCTGGTTAACCAACCCAACATATCCTGAAATATTAAACAGATGTCACTGTTACATCTTACAGAGTAGTGTTGCAATTTTGTATACAATTTTACCAATTATGATCAGTTTAGACTTTTAGAATGGAAACACCAAAACAAGGATTCCTTAAAAGTAACCTTCTTTTTCCCCCCAACGATCAATTATGAATACAATGGATAATCACAATCAGAAGGATTCATCACCATTACATAGGTTTTCATAGGTGGTATGTAGACATGAAATCTGAACATTATATCCAATGAAACTTGGGTTAATTTTATAGACTTGAATAAATGTCATCTGGACAGATTAAATAAAGTTGTATGTGCAAGCATGTAAATCCACAGTGTTTGAAAGAAATCAAAATTTGTTACCGATCCTCATCTTGATAATTTCAACATTTTCTATTGTGGTATATAAGACTATTGAATACGTAACCAGTCCTTCCCAAAATTTTCCAGTCTTTGCTAGTAGGACCGGTGTGTATTTCATACTCTGGTATCAACGCATGCGTATGTCTGTATTTTAAATCTGTACTCTTAAGTTTTCTGTACATATTTTTTTTTATTCATGCTACACTTACCTGTGTCAGATTTGATAACAGCTGCTGCGTACGAATAGGAATTCTCTGGGTATGTTGAATAAGAAGAGTATGTATCTCCAGTACTTGTACTGGCTGTACTGAAATATGCTGATGAGGTGGAGGCCACAGTATCGGCTTCACTCTCTGCCTGTTCCACAATACCCTAAAAAAGTTTTTTTACATGATTAAAATTTAATTTTAACTGTTTTAAACACTACATAGTTTGGCATAGACAACACTTATCTTCTACAGTCAAACAAGGATGTTATACTATATGAATAAAAAATGCAAGAAATGATGGAAAACAATCAACATTTCTGTTGCACAAAATAGTAAACAACAAGCACAATACCATTATAATATTTTATTTCAAGTGGGGTTAACCTATGTTTCCATTCCTGGTAGCCAAAATCGCCATTGGCTACTAATTTCTAACGAATTCTTTCAAAAAGTAACCTATTTGAGCAAACTTGTGGAAAAATATTTTAAAAAGGATTATATTTTCACAAATTTTGGAAATCTGGCTACTAATTATTTTAAATTTATGGAAACCTAGGGTTAACAATAGAACATTTTCCTTTATACATATGTCTAACAGTAATGTCTACAACCGCTCTCTATATTCTTTTCATATTTTATTATTATTATTTTTTTTTGTAATTTCATCAATCAGTTTGAATTATTTTTCCCCAATTTTTGTCAAGTTTTGAAAACTTCATCACAGGTTTAAGTATAAATGTTTGAGCCTATCTAGTACGAGTCAGCTTCAAAGAGTTCATTAGGTAGGGAAATCATTATCCATGATAAACCCTATCAATATTATAAACTTTCCATAATTATGGTATATCAGCCCTCAATTTTGTCATCTAAAATGGTGGCCAAATCCACCTGACACTGTGTCTGGCGATCTTAAATTTGTAAATGGTGGCCTGCTTGTCCACTTTAAGTGTAAAGAGCTTTGGACTTTTATGACCAGAGAACAGATACTTTTCTGTGTAACAGAATATTCATGATACTGTTGCCATTTCAGGCAATATAATGGACACTTTACATCATCATTATTGTTATTAATAACACTGATGTTTGCAAGTGATTGTAAGTCAGTTTTAAAAATGCGCATCTATGTTCTCCATACCTAAAAGATGCCTTAATTTTCCTTCATTTGGAAGAAAAGGTTGCCTGGCCATTTGAAACTTTCACTGGCCACCTGAAAATTTAAATTAGTAGCTAGCTGGCCACTTAGTTTTGAAACACACTTTGATGGCTATATACAGCACTCTACTCATGTAATTATTTGTTTCCAGGACACTTTTTGGTATCAGTTTATGTTTTTTTTCCAGATAACACATACCTCAATCTTTTGAGGTAGAACTTCATCTCTCTCATTTATAGTAAAATCATGTCTCTTTACACCATAAGCACAGATTTCTACCAGACTTTTTTCTTCACATTGTTCTAGGATTACCTATAATAAATAATATTTTCAATATATTTACAATGTTGGAAATAACTCGGCCAATAAAAAAACGGACTAGAGAGGTGCAAAGCCTATATTAGTTTCTAAAGACAGGTAACAGGTATGTAACTCAATTCTTTTAACCAGCCCTTTTCTCGATAGTTTAAATTTTTTCTACTGTGATATATAGGAGTCTATTGGAAAAAGAAACCAGTCCCTTTCAAAATTTATACCACTCTCAGGCGATCAGACTGGCTAACATTTTGAACAATATACACAGAAAATACTGTAACCTTCAAAATCTTGTTGTTTTTTAAACATAATTTGTTTAACCTTGGTACAAGGTTATATCCCAACACTGGACCATAGAAATCATTCATGACACCAATTTTCATAAAATTCCTGCATAGCTGCAATGTGTTATGGCCAAGACACAAAAAATATTAAATGATAATGGATGTATCTGTTCATCACCGAGTGGTATCAATCTAACTTGAAATATACTTTAACTTATCATGTGCTGCTTATTCAAAAGTACTGCATGTTTTAGTTAATAGTGAACATAGATACAGTACAGACCTATCGAAAGTTTAACACTCTGCTAATGAGTAGTCGAAGCTCGGTTGTCATGTCTCCTAGATATGGCCAGCTAGAGACTAAAAAACTGTTGAGAGATGGGCATAGCAGTTACCAAGATATAGCTAACGAGGGACTGAGATGAGCGGCCAATGGGGTTCGCCGCTGTACCACGTGATACCTTCAAACGTGTCTGCGAAACGCTTGTTTCAAATGGACATGTAAACGCAAAATATGACGTTTTCCCATAAAAACGACATTATTCCGGGAATTTGTGACGCTGACATTTTCCAAAATGTTCTGAACAAACGTTAAGAGGTATTGACCACGTGGTACAGCGGCAAACCCCATTGGACATTAACTTAGTGACTGTGTTAAACTTTCAACAGGTCTGTACCATATACACTTTTTTAAAGAACATAAAACAGAATTAATTCAATAGTTATTTTTGATCTACCGTAAGTTAGGTAATATTCAGTTTAAATATTAAGCTTAGCCACAAAAAACAGACTAGTAAAATGTTTACTGCTAAAACAAAATTTATAAAATTTTATATTTTTCTTTACCTCTTCGACATCAGCTCCTGCTTGCTTCTGGTAATGAACAGAGATTGTCTCCACAACATAACAAAATGTCTTAGCTACTTCCTTCAGCATACTCCCCACCGTCATGGAGACGGGGAGATTAAATGTTTTCTTATTCCCATGATGTTGGTTATCAACCAAATCACGTACAATACATAGCACTTTAACCTCATCGGCTACACACACATTCTGGAAAGATAGAAACCAAATAAAATTATTGATTAGGGTCTTTTAAATTGCCTGCAACAGTTAACAGGGTTTTCCCTGACACACAAAAAGCTGCGTTTTGCCACGATTTTATCACCAATGTCCCGTAAAAATTCATCAAATGCCCTCATGATGGCGCAATCTTGATCAAAAGCGAGATCCAGAAATATTCCGCTTCAGTTCGTTTTTCGTTTTTGCCAAACAGAAAAGTTGTAGTCCAAGACAGTTAAACCGTATATGCATAGCATTTTCAGCTATCGTTTGCACAAATACTGTCATGTCATCCAAAACTATTTAGTATTTTTGACCAAATCACACAAACATACTGACAGTGAAAAATCAGATTCGGAAACTGCTGTCAGTCTGCCTGACACCCCAAAAAATTCAATATTTCAGAAATTCTTGGTTTCAGAGTTACACATGGTTTACTTGAACTTCACTGAATTAATTGGCATGAAGAAAACCTTCATCAGTGGATGCAACAATTTTTAGAACCTCCACACTTCCAAGATACAAGGCTTCTAAATCTCATTGATAAGCAGTATTGGACTTGAAGCCCCAGCCGGATTTTAAAAGGGGCAGACAACGCCAAAAAAGCACAAGACATCCACGAGTGATATGATGTGACAAAGTTTTATTATGTCATTGTGGAAATTAAACACAGCACTGCTGTGCTGCTGTACGGCGTAGTTGGAAAAATGGTCTTGAGTTGCAGGGCTCAAAATAAGGGCGAAGTTGGGCGATATCTTCGCCCTGTTTCAAAAAACTTCGCCCTAAACTGTCTCAAAAGCGAAGTTCTAGTCGCCCTAAGTTTTGACAAGTTTATTTAACCCCTCAAGGCGCCTCTGTATATTACATGCATACAAAGGTAAACACAGGTAACTCCCGATATCTACAGGTGTTTTAATCCGATAATTAGCTTAACTTGAGATCATCCATGCATGTCATGGATTCATCAACCTATTGACTGATGTAATTGAATGCCATCTTGATGAAGAACCTCAAATATTTGCTAATAAAAACGTCTCTATCGATGTGTATGTAGGAGTATGGAAACGGGGGGGGGGGGGGGGGGGATGTATTGAACAAAATAGTGGATCGTTTTTTTGTATGAAAATTTAATAAAATAACAGACCTTCTTAGAATGTTGCCTCCTCACAAAGGAATCCATAAATAAAAGCATTTTCCGATTGAATGATTGAAAATGAGTTAAATCATCTCTAGAAATTTGGAGTCAGGCTGATTGACATACATGTGCTTTTAAACAAGGGGGATAACTCAATCAGAAAATAAAAGTGCACATAGATTTTTTTTTTTTTTAAATTTTTTTTATGTTTATAATCATTGTATTTTTAAAATTAATTATTACAAGAAATTGTACATGTACTTCACATTTACATTGTAATATTTAGACAGTGTTAGTGAAGTGACAATGTAATATTATAAGGACAAGTTTATAATGGCTTTAATAAAAGAGCCTTTAAATTACAATAAACATAAGAACAATATTTTTTGTTAAATTATTATCAGTATGGCGGCACTGGCCTTGTACATATATAATTCTACACATTGCCAAAAAAAAAAAAAAAAAAATTAATTAGAAGAATTTTACATCTTAGTTTATTTTAATTAAATAATATTTAACATTTATGTAATATGCAAGTCCTAAATAGGGATACTCCCATTTATAAAGACAAACAGCTTGGAACATGCGTCGCCGCATATTATATTTCGCGGCGGAAAAACTTCTCCCTGTTTTGAAAAACTTCTCCCTAATCTTGGCTGAGGGAGAAGTCACTTCTCCCTGTTTCAAAATCTAATTTGAGCCCTGGAGTTGGGGCAAAACTATGAATAAAACTGAAAATCCCCCAGGGGATCGATGATGCAAAGTACGATGGATGGTGTTTTTGAAAAAGAAACATGTACCAAACCATGTATTGCTAAGAAAAAACGGCAGAAAATAATAATTCTATAACTACCGTATATGAAAGAGAAGATCAGTAATTAAAATTTAATTAAGTTTTATAAATTGTACCTGATTGTTGTTTGTTATTTTGGATAGAGAGAAAGTAGTTTTTGCAGACCCGACTGTCGCTATGAGGGGGTAATTCTAGCGTTTGTATGTAACTGGATCATTTGCTGTTAAGTCTGGTTTTTAATAAACTGCTGATTACCATTCACAATATTCCCGTTTCGTGTTAATTTTACTTCCAAATCGGTAAAGTATTTAAAATCCACATTTGTAGTTTGCACATGGCACTTTATAATTTATCTCCCTTTCACAGAGTTGAAATCAGATTTAAAATGTGACAGAATGCCTCAACACCAAAATGCGTTATTATACCCTTCAAAATAAATCAAAATTACCACAGATTTAAAAAAGAATTACTTAAATCCACCTTTCATTGCTGTTTATTTTATAAAATGTTATGATTTTACATCGTAGGACACAAACTTCCCGGACTACTTTTTATTGTATTTACGAAATCAGTTCACCAGATTGCACAAATTATTGGATGCATCCCACTTCAATATGTCACTATATTCCGAAATATATTACGAAAATTTATTCCAAATGTGCATATGTAACCAAATGCATTACCCATCTCAGAATACATATCTCACAATAAAACAGATATATTTCTTTCACGTTCATTTACCAGGCGCACTATTTCCATGCGTACTCATTTCATAGTAAAGAAGCCCGATCTTGGCAGAAAGTGATAGCAATATAGGCTTTCATTGTCGTGAACGCCATACAAAAAGGGGAAATTTATATTTTAAAAAAGTAGGGCCACTGAAGAGGAATGGGGCCGTTAGTAGTCTTATTTTGATAGAAGAATCACCATTAAATGAAGTTATTGTGGTTGTTCTTATTATACGTAGGCCTAAAAAAAAAATATGCGTGTTTCCGCTAACATAGAATTATTATAAAGGGTCGGTAGGTCGATTTTTTTTTTTTAATAGCATATGTTATAAATGTGTTGTTTAAGTTATTTTAGATGATTTAGATGTAAAATTAAAAATATAACTAAAATCAAAAACATGTACAAATCATACATGTTGCTGACTTGTTTTTGATACAATAGAGTTTTAATTGAAAAACGAAAACGGATTTTTAAAAATACGGGGAAAAAAACTGGAGTCGGTCCTTTTTTAGTTAGGTCGGTCGGGTTAGGGGAAACACACATATTTTTTAGGCCTTACTGGTACCGATATACCCGGTAGTTTAAATGATTCCAAATTTTAAGTTAATAAGAACTGTCAAGAGAACATGTTATTTACCATAGTCCATCAAAAATATTCATCCATGATAGAAGCCGAGATTACTGTTTTACAACCGAGATTCTTATACCATGGCAGTCAGTTCATGGATGGTGGCGCAACTGAAGTGCCAGGAGATAACCATAATCAAACTAACAAGTTTTCTCGCACTAGGATTTGTCCCGAGTGGGATTTGAACCTTAGTAGTAAGAGGCACTGAGATCTGTAAGATGACATAATATTCACCAACATATTGTTCCTTAATTATAACACCACACCAATGTAGGATAAACTAATGAGTGGTAGAGGGGTTTTTATGCCAACACACAAAATAATATACATATCTTCCATGAACATTGTGCTCCATTGATTTATTTCTAGCTTGCTATTTATTCATAGGTCTGTTAAAATCAAATCTTACAAATGTTCAAAAATATTAGTATATTTTGGCATATGTAAAAACTGAATATTTTTTTATGATGGAAAGACTTCCATTTTTACCCTTTACTAAAATTTTAATTTTGACTGAAAAAGGTATAAAAATGTCAGATACAAGTCATTTTGAACATTTCTTTAAAAAATGATTTTTATTTTTTATTTTTACATAGACAATAACGGGTGGAGCGAGGATTTACAAAAGGAAGTCTTACCAAAGGTTAAATTATCAATATCACAAAGCGAAAAGTAATTTAGCAAATAGTGATAGATACTTGGAATTCAATACCAGATGAGGTTGTTAGCCACCTACCAAAAATTCACTAAAGAGCTGCTTAAATAAACACTGGAAAAAACAAACTGTCACGTTCCAGCCAGTCCGTTATTGCGCAACTCGACCAAACCTCCAAAATGTTAATATACACAAGAATGCACCTCAAGAAACCTAATATTCAATCACAGTGTCTAGGACGGCAAGAAATATTATATTGAACTGAGTCTTGCCAGCCTGCATTGCTGATATGGAATATAAAAATCTTTGAAATGGAAGGCAACTTGAAAAGGAAGAATTTTGGAAATCCTACCAACATAGTTACTGACACGAAAATATTTTTTTCTGATTTTTTAACTTCCCCAAAAAATCAACATTGGGAAAAGTATCTAAAATGTGTAGATCTAAAACATATTTATATAAATATAAACAGTTTTGTTTACAAACTTGTAAACTTGAAATCTAAGGATGACAAATTAAAAATTTCTTGTCTACACTTCAAGAAATCAGTCGACTTTTAATCTGATCCAGAGTAAAAATTAATAAACGACAAGTCATACCTCTATGGGGACAACTTGGGTATTTTCACCTGTTACCATTTTACGAAATACACTTCACTGTGTTAGCAACTTAAGTAATAAAATGTTGAAGACCCATGGTGAAATGTATTTTCCTTTCACATTGAAAGAATGGCCTCTTATTGATCTCGCAAAGTCTCGTAAGAAGCGAAATCTCACGATCAATTTTGCACTTCCGCCTTTTCCGTGACACGAAAACTGCAGTCATGAGGTGAAAAATTCGCTCTGATTGAATCTGTAAAAATCGTAGTAATCATTCATAAGTTAGAAGTAAAAATTATTATATGGGTTAATAAAAGAAATTACTCCATGTTTCTGATATAGATTTATTTACATTTCGGTTGTTTTCAATAAGTTTTATCAAATAATTTTATACCCAATGAAGGGGGCATGCGATTTTCACCTGATGGTGCAATATAAGATTATAGTTATCAGTTGAACTATCAACAAAATATATTAAACATCTTTCAAAGAACGTTCGAAATAATTTTTAAATTTTCACTATTGATAAGACTGACGCTTGAACTGTCTATTTAATTGATATGGTTTTGGTCTGAATTTACAGAAACTCTTGAGACTTGACTTGTGTATTCGGTCTAATGTCCATATACTAAAAGATTTACCAAGTGTATACTAGTATTAGAACAAAATTGGCTTTTTAACATTCAAATCTGACTGTTTACAATTTAATAATAATGCCCATGTGAGTGTGCTGCTGTGGTTAATGCTGAATTCTTTCATTGTAGTAAAATATCGAGAGACAACTTGTACGAGGCAATCAATACCGTGCTGCAGAATGCTACAGACAAGAAGCGCAAATTCACTGAATCAGTGGAATTGCAAATTTCTCTGAAGAACTACGATCCACAAAAGGACAAACGTTTTGCTGGAACTGTCAAGTATGCAGATGATGAGTATTCAAGTTTTACCTGGCCAGTTTGAACTTCATCCAAAAGTTTTATTAGCATCATCCATTAAAATGCAGTTTAAAATTGTATTATTTTCTCCCCGTCAAAAAATTTCAAATTTTTTTGTCATTTGAAATGATAGCAACAACTTCCTTTGACATTCTGTAAAAAAAATAGTTTCGACTTAGTATTCAAAAATATACACTTGTACAAATAATAGAAATTATTAATTTGGTTATGCTTAAGTTCTGGTTAATATTGCCATCTTGCATCAAAGATTTCAAAATTTTTTGATAACTTTTGGAAGAAATCACTGGTTCAGGGAGCTGGGTGTGAAAGCATCTGGCGGACCTCCACCCAGGGTCTTAAAATAACTGGGAAGGTGTACAGTGGAATTTATTTTATTGGCACCTAAAAATGTCAATATGGGTCAAGACCCCCACCCAGGGTCTTAAAACAACTGGGAAGGCATATGCTTTGTGCTGTGCCGTCCAATGACTGATGAAGCTTTGGATGATTAAATCACTATTGAGTGTATAAGGTAATTTTGAAAGCGCTGGTACTTAGAAATGCATGCTTTTATTAAAATCAATTGCAGTTGTTTGGTAATGACATGGATCGACACCAACACTAGCCTGTTAACAGTTAGCTCCAGGCTTGTAAAAATTGGTCAGGGCTAGTGAATTTTGTATTACCAATATCCCCATTGGCTAGTAGTTTATCTCAAAACGGATCATATACTTGATACAGAGCTTTTTAGACCCAATGAATATATAATCATGATCTAAATTTCCTTAGATTGCAGGATTTTGCTCTATTTTTATTTTTTCGGGGGGGGGGGGGGGGGGGGGGGGGGTGGAAGGTGGAACAGGACATGTCCAGGGGTACTTGACTTCAAGCAGGACTAGTGATTTCAAATAACTACTAGCCCTGTGGGCTACTGTTGAAAAAAAGTTAGTTTCAAATCCTGAATGAGCCAGTTCATGATGCCTGTAATCATGATCTACAACAACTGTTTAAATGCATAGGGTCATTCTGTAACTTTACTTTTCTAGCTAATACATAAGGATGTGGAATACTTTGCTCAAGTATTTAATCTTTTTTATCAAACTGATTACATATGCTTGGCATGACTGATAATACTGCCCCAGCTAAGATTGTGTTGTACCCATTTTAAACGAAGTGTCTAATGGGATAACAGAGCCTCTTGCGTCTAAATCTTGTGCACTAATGTCCAATCTAAAGAGAAATTCCAAGTACTAACATTTTGTATCAAACTGACACATTATATAACGTTTCTAGAATTTGTTATAAATCCAAGTGGGAATGCTTGTTCAATGTTACACTACAAAATGTATATGACCATCAAATATGTATTCTTCTTGAATTTTGCAGACTTCGTCATGTACCCAGACCAAAGATGAGAGTATGTGTATTGGGTGATCAGGTACATTGTGATCAAGCCAATGCCAACAACATCCCATGTATGGATGCTGATCAGCTGAAGAAATTGAACAAGGACAAAAAACTTGTCAAGAAATTGGGTAGGTTTTAACATAGATGGTTCACATACCTGCTCTCTTTAAGTGTATGGAATCCGGTGATGACCCTAGAAGAATCTTCAGTGACACAAAACCAGTGCTCCACTCCATTTTGCTTTAAAACCCAAAGCTTCCTTGCTGTTGTGGGTTGTTCCTGATTATGAATTTCTACTTGTTGGCTTGTTGCCTGTTTCCTATGACTTGATTGTTTGCAATGTTTATCTGCAACATAAGCCCTATGTTTCCATTCCTGGTAGCCAAAATCACCATTGGCTACTAATTTCTGAGGAATTCTTTCAAAAAGTAAACTATTTTAGCAAATTTGTGGAAAAATACTTTAAAAAGAACTATATTTTCACAAATTTTGGAAATTTGGCTACTAATTATTTTAAATTTATGGAAACCTAGATAAGCCAGTTAGATTGCACTAAAGATTGCCATGGTATACACCACGTTTACAACTGTTTCGATTGATCTCCCAAGAGAACTCTGTTGTTTCTAATTGTTGGGTATGGAATGTAGTTGTAGTGCAAAATGGTGTACACTTGCTACCAAGTATATGCTAAACTTGAATTTTGATATATATTTTCAGCCAAGAAATATGATGCTTTCCTTGCCTCAGACTCCCTGATTAAGACAATTCCTAGGATTTTGGGTCCAGGATTGAACAGAGCTGGTAAATTTCCAACAGCTGTATCACATTCAGAATCATTGACAAGCAAAATTGAAGATACCAGGGCCACAATTAAATTTCAGTTGAAAAAGGTTTGTATACATTCAAATTGTTGTTAAATTGTACCATAGTCCATTTGAGCTGGACTAAAATCGCTGCAATAGCTCGTTTGGTAGAATGCATGCTCTGTATGTTCATTTGAAAACCCTGACAGGGTACGACAAACACTTCAATTTAGGTAGTGACTGGCTTTTTCTGAAGTGACCTGAAAAACCAATGCACTGTCAGTTGGACGCGACTCGTTAAAAGAATCCTGCTTGCACTTTGTCCTGAGCACACTGGAAAGGTAAAAAGTTCCGTCACTTCACCTATAGCGTGACATCTCGATATAAGCTAAATATTCTTGACTGGGATGTAAAACACAAATCCATCAATGTATTACAATAAAGTTTCTTTGTATTGCTGCAATCTACATTTTTACATTGATATACTTTTGACAATGTATGTTCTCATTGGTTGATTGGTGGAAGCGCGTGGCCTAGTGGTTAAGGCGTTGGACTCATGATTCGAAGGCCGTGGGTTCCGTCCCTGGACTGGGCGATGTGTTGTGTCCTTGAGCAAGACACTTAATTTCACATTGTTCCAGTTCACTCAGCTGAAAAATAAATGAGAACCAGCAAAAATGCTGGGGGTTAACCCTGCGATGGACCGGCGTCCCATTCAGGGGAGAGTCTTGTACTCTCAGTCGCTTAACGCCACCGAAACAGGGATAAGCTCCGGCCTGATGGGCCTAATGGCTTGGGACAGACTTATTGTATGATTCAATAGTGTCTAATTTAGAACTGAATTTTCAAGCAGATTTTCATGAATTTTATGTGTACCTCTTCTTAACCCCTGGGCAAGAAGAAATTTTGCATTTGTTGAAACAGGAGATTTTGTCTGAGGTAATAGAATTTGTAACCACTTGGGTTTTCCAAATTGTGTATCCCAACCTTTTAGATGCTATCCAACCAATATTGAACCAAAAGCTTTAATTACAAATAGTAGAATTAATTTGATAATTGTTCTGTTTTAGGTACTGTGTTTAGCCGTCTGTGTTGGACATGTCAACATGACACAAGATGAGTTGTATGTTAATATTACATGGGCTGTTAACTTCTTGGTATCCCTGTTGAAGAAGAATTGGCAGAATGTTCGTGCTTTATACATCAAGAGCACCATGACCAGTGCACAACGTATATACTAGACATTGTTTGTTTTAGAGTATGAACTCGTGCAGTAAAAGTGGAAAATAAAAACATCTGCAGTAAAGCTATGACTTTGTTGTGTTTTATGCTACCCGGCTCCATTTTCACAATAATTCATTAACTGAGATTTTCTCAAATTAATTTAGCAGGTTTTGGCAATGTTTTTGAAACTACGTTATACAAATACAGATTTTTGAGGCATGAAATGACACCTTAAATTCTTGAATATCTTTAAATTTAAAATATATATACATGTATATATATATAAGTTGAGGAAAATCTTGTCAAAGAAGGATTATGAATTGGGCTTCGACTCTTGCTTTTTGAAAAGGTCGAATGAAAGTCCTGCACTAGGCAGTAGCCAACTTAACCATAAACACAATAAAATGTATAATGAGGAAGGGTTAATTTCATGCATCATTGAATAAGAATCTGGTCAGATTAGATTCTAGTTATGCAAGTGGGCTAGCCTAGAAAACGATTTTGATTTTGCCTTTCTTGAGCTCTTTTTAAGAAGCAGTAAACAAACCTACATGTATATCATTGAAACTGACAGGAATGTTGCTAGGCCCAAGCCTTTCTAAGTCTGAAGCTGTTTGAACTTTAGTCTCATTTAAGGTCTGACCTAAAGCAGTACCGGTAATAACTTCAACCACCTTGTCAAGCCAAAAGGCATAGAAACTTGGAAACTCCATATGTACGGTTATGCCATAAGCTCTATAAAGTTTTCAAAGCTGGTTTTCCTTGACCCACATGCAATGTTGCAGTGACCCGAAGTAATAAAACCTTCAAATACAAAGCCCAAAACTTTGGCCTTAACCAAAAACTTCAGAATAAGAAGTATAAACTTTTATTCAATGCTGCATTACAAAGTTGAAGCTTATTTAGAAAAGAACCATATTTTGTGGAGAAATTAATTTCTTTTGTCAAGGAAATCGAATGTGTTTGCTAGTACATATCATAGTAAATTGGGTCATAGTACCGGTAAGAGTTGTACATCTTGGTCAAGATTCTTTCACTTGATCTAGGTGGCGGTCCATTCTGGTATGATGGAGGAAACCAGAGTGATTTAAGAGAACCACCAACCTGAGTTGTACATCTCGGTTAAGATTCTTTCACATGATTCTGACATGATGGAGGAAACCAGAGATTTAAGAGAACTACCAACTAGCAATCTAACCAAGTTATACATCTTGGTCTAGATTCTTTCACTTGATCCAGGTGGCAGTTCATTCTGGTATGATGGAGGAAAAGGAGCGATTTCAGGGAACCAGAGATCTAACCAAGTTGTACATCTCGGTCAAGATTCTTTTACTTGATTCTGGTGGCAGTCATTCTGGTATGATGGAGGAAACCAGAGTGATTCAAAGAACCAGCGATCTAGCTGAAATCCTAGGTAAAATTTTGCAACATGAGCAGAGTTGTTAAAAAATAATGATTATACATATCTTGATGCTTTTCCACACACTGCTATATGTATAAATTGATAGAATGAAGGCATTTGAAAAAAATGTTACATTATTGATTTGCTTTATAAATTAGAAAAAATTTTTGCAATTTCTGAAAACTGGCTAGAAATCAGTGCCTTGGGTTGGTTATAGATAAGAATGTTTCAGATTCAAGACGGCTGCAAAGTGTCTTAAATATGATCCAATTATTACATACAAAATTTTTGTCTAGATGAAAGGCATAAAAGAGCACCATCTGTTGTACAGGAACATTGTATACAGTTTCATTTAAGGATAGATTTACTCAACAAAAAAGTTATGGACCATTGTTAAATTTGAAATAAAAATTCAAAAACTGAAAAATGTAAAATCCATCTTTGTTTTGTTCTTAATTCTTTTCTTGTTTCAAATGATGTTATGAAGTAAATATTTTGTGCATGAAATTAAATCTCCTTAATGAATATGAAATGATATTATTTACATTCTACAAATGTAAATAATATTTTTGATGTGGTCCTTAACATTTTGTTGTTGAGTGTAATTTGCATAACACATGGTCATTATAAGCTAGGTTATCTTCATCTTAACCTTTAACACTTGATGGCTTGCAATGCCGGGTAAATAAAATGGACTTTTCTCTCATCCGAGGTGGGGTAATGGTACCTCACACCCCAAGATTTGAGGTCAGTTCTAGCACAGTAGAGGAAAGCAGAGTGCCCGAGAAAACCAGTGACTTTTGGATATGGATATATAGGCAGAGGAAATCAATTAAAAAGAACAATTTTGAAAATGTTAACATTTATTGACAAAGTATCACAGTTTTAATTAATAATCACATTGTAATATGCAAAAATACCTTTAACAAATAAAATTCATCCACAATTTACATATAAATCTCTCTATAAATAAAGTTTTATACAATGTATATAATATATAAATAAAATTTCAGTAAACATGGCAATAAACCCCTTAAAATTCTTTAAAAGGCTAAACAAAATAAAATTTCTACAAACTACTGATTTTCTCCATGGCTATTTATATTTTTAATGCTGTTTTTATATGGATGGACGGAATCAATTTGTGTTATAACCTTCAAGGCTTTAACAACTGCATTCAAAATAATAATATATACATTTTAAATTTCTTAGTACAGTATAACCTGCTATAAAGTCCACCTCCATATAAAGTCCACCTGTCTATAGCAATCGGGCTGAAGTATCCCATTGAGAACATGTACCGGCATCATAATATTTTACACCAGAAATCCATGAAGTTTTTATTTTGATATATATACAACCAAACCCGTCTATGAAGATCACCCAAAGAAAAGTAATCTTAATGAGCAGTTCGGTTTTATATATAGCTCGAATAAAAAGGTTAAAGAAGAATTGGGTGCAATTTACTTGGCCATGGTGACCTTTAGGGTATTTTTATTTTGAGAAGGCCTAATCATAAACTTTAGCAGAGATGTGGAAGGATCATAACATTTCAGTAAAAATAATAATGCATCGATATTCACTTTCATTTAATGCTCAGTTTAGTACAGTAACATTAATTCAGCAAATTAATTACAGTTCTAAATTGGTGCATATTATTTTTGTGATTTTACTTTACATAAGACATCAACAGTTTTATTTTAGGGCACCAACGTTTTGTGTGCACACCAAGTTACTTATACATAGTTAATTCAATGCAATATTTTAATTACCGGTAAGTGGAAAAGTCTTGACCACTAAAATAAAACTGCACAATATTCATCAGAATTATATGACCACTGATTTATTCAGCTAACTTGTCAAATATTTTGAAGTCATAAGTCCAGTTATTAATATTTGATGATTGTCATGGACCACTCTAGTGACCACACTGAGTATATTTATGGTTTATTTCCCAATGAGCTTATTAAATAGGTAGTACCGGTAATGAATTATTGAATTTTGATGTAACGTAAATTATACTTATGATTGTATTTAAATTAGTCAACAAGAAATAACAGAAATATTTGGCTTAAAACAACGATGCTACACAATGTTTATACGAGGCACTAGAATTAGCAGTAGGTTCAAAGTTGTCACTTGAGTAACAGCAGTTTTAAAACACACAGACATACCTGTTTCATCACTTATCTAACCATTCAGTGTTGTACAGATGTATTGACAAATTGGAGCTTTGATTGTATTAAAGTTAAAGTCAACAAAACATTATAAAAAATATTTGGATTGAACAAAAACTAATAGAGAGATGTTCATATTAAGCATTATAAATCATGTTACCATAACGCTTGTGTGGAACTATATTATTTCCACTGGGAATTGAGTCACATAAGTCAACATTTTTTTTATGAAAACAGCATTATTCCAGGAATTAGCAACATCAAGGTTTTCCATTCTGATCCACCTAAACATTATGGGCTACTGATCATGTAGTACACTAAGGTAAACCCCATTTGACCAAAACATTCAACAATCCACAACAGTCAAAATAGCCATATTCGCCTGTTTAATCACTGGTACAACTTTAAGGTTCTTCTGAATATTTTTGTCTTGGGTACCAGGCCTATTGCACAGCAAACACAGAATCGATACAGAATGGACTGAGTATCTAAGGACGGATTTACAAACAAAAATCTTTTTCTTTCATTACATTTCCATCTCAATCTCTCTATCCCTATTACTCGTCCCTTGTAAACTCTGAGTTGTATCATTAAATCTTTTATCTAGTGGTGAATTTTCACCAGACATTGGCACGGTTGCTGTGGGAGCTGGTGTCCCTGGTAACATTCCATTTACATTAGGAACAGGTTCCTGTTGTTGTATATATCTCTCCATTAACCAAGTTTGACCTTTTGTGTTGAAATTTCTACTTAATTCAAATAAATTAACAACAGCCATTTTCTGATCTCTGATTAAGGAAAAACATGTTTTTCGAATATGACAAACTGCTATATCGATCACCTATGGGATAATTCCATTAACACAAACATATTGCACCATCATCTATATGGCCAAATAATAGTGCACCCTGAGAATATGGTGCTTTATTATCCCCCTTGGAAGAAATGTCAATCTCTACCAAGTCGCTTGTTAGACCATAGCAATGAAATGGTTAAGTTTTTGTTTAAAGAGACGTACCAATATGAAACCTGTCTGGATCACAAACCCTATGTATCCCCTTGATTTATGGGCTTGTGACTAGTAAACAACACTGCTCAATTGCCATGGCTACATCTATCTTCTAACTTAGCCAAAGAGAAAATTATTTGGCAAAATCAACCACAAACATACTGATCAATCCCTAAAGCAAAGTAAAAACTTTGAAAACTGGCAAATTTTCAGTTAAGTTAAACATGTCAACTTCCAACAGGGAGCGATGCCGAGTGCGCCAGAAGAGTAAATACCTCCTGTATAGCTAGCTACAACCACCATGTGTGAAATTAAAATTTGGTTAAAGGAACATGAAACTATGGGACGTCACATATATCCAGGAAGTGAGGCCGGGTGCTCCAGAAGGGTAATTGCCTCCCATTTTGCTAGCTACACCTGCCAGGTGTGTCATCAAAATTATGTAAAATTTGTAAAAAAACATATAATAAAGGATACACTTTTTGGATGTAGGGGAGGTAACTGGAACATGGATGGCGGCTGAGTAAGTCGTAAATCACTAGAACCTGAAATAGATAGAAAAAAAATACATGTAGTAGTGGAAATCAAAACTTAAACCTATGATAAGTCATTTGCTACAATAAACTGAATCTACAATATTATAATCCAATATAAATTGTATCGATAATTACATTAAAATATTTACCACACAGTCTCAAAATGCACTTATTTTACCATTCCTATCTGAATAGTAATGTTTAAAAACTGTAAAAGCTTTTTCCAATTTTCTTTAGCAAGAAAAAAAGACATTTTGTGTAAACATGTAAAAATCCCCTGTAACAGTATATCAATTGTATATTCTTGACCTCTAATTTGACAACTCTTGAACATTTAAATACATGTACTTACTCTCTCTCTCTTCTCTTTCTCTCTCTCTCTCTCTGTGTGTGCTTACCTGTAGCATGGAAATACTGATGGGCTCTAGGATTATATACTCTCTCTCTATCTCTCTCTCTCTCTCTCTCTCTCTCTGTGTGTGTGTGTGTGCTTACCTGTAGCATGGAAATACTGATAAGCTCTAGGATTATATACTCTCTTGCTCTCTCTCTCTCTCTCTCTCTCCGTGTGTGTGTGTTGTGCTTACCTGTAGCATGGAAATACTGATGGGCTCTAGGATTATATACATTTCCTGATTTGTATGGCATGAATAAAGCAGGTAAACTCACATCTGAAATATTATTGATATATCATATATAAATTGAAAGTAAACTTATACCCCGGTGTATATACTAGTATCATAAGTTAATATATTGTATGAAATAAATCTACTGTCAAATCAAACACCTACATGAAATTTTGATATGAATTGATAAAGACATTTGTTAAATTTTGATTGTACTTAAATTATCAACCAAAAATTTTAAATGCCAGATATTTGTGAATAAATGCATTTAAAGAGGTAAAATTACCAAGTGGGTATGGTTTCAATAGCTTCAGAAATCTATTTATATAATATGATGTCATGTTCATAATTTGGAATTTGATCCTAGGAGGTAAAACGTGGAGTGTGTCCTAAACTCAAGACACACTCCATTACCAGGTACCTGGTACAAACATTGATCACTTGAATCTTTTCAAATCAAATCTAGTTCCACTTACAACCACTGCGCAGTAGCTTAGTTGTGGAATGCTGGCACCTTAAGTGGGAGGTCATGGGTTTGATCCCCTGCCAGGACTGACCCAAGACTTGAAAGTGAATAGTGACTCGCCAAGCACTCCCCATTATAAAATGAAAGTCACGGTTCTTTCGAATGGGAACTTAAAATAAACAAGGTCCATGTCTTGGTACGCTAAAGAACCCTGCTGTATAATGCCATCAGTGCAACATACAGGCAAAATTACTGCACCTTCGCCTATAGCTGGTGATGTCTTGATATAAGTGAAATATTCTTGACTGTAACGTTAAACACCATTACTCAACTCTAGTTTCACTTACCTTTCAAAGCATCATACATTTGTTCTTCTTTCTTACTAAGTTTATGTTGACCAGCCAGTTTTTTCTCTATATCTTTACTAATACCCTTCATAAACTTCTCCTGTAGTTCTTGTCTGTGCTTCTTACTCTCCTCTTCAAACCATTGTAACCGGTCAAGGAACTGAAAACATATATAACAGTACAGTCAAACCTCACTATAATGCCCACCTAGGGGACCAGTAAAGTGGCTTTTATGGGCAGGTGGCCTTTGTATATAGGCTCAAATTGACAAATCGCCAACCACACTGACAGTGTTCTGTCAAAGGGCCAGCACGCTTGACTTACACAAAAAAGAATGAAAACTCGTCACTGACACTAGTATGTCGTTAGTTGCCCTGATGCTGCTTTTAGTACCGTGATGGCAGCAAGTGTCATAACATAATAGGCATGGCCAGCTATATGTCAATTACACAAATAAAGAGCAATTCGAATAAAATTTTACTGGCCTTTAAAAGTAAGTGACCATTGTATAAATGTGGCATTTAAGGCAAGTTTGCAAACCTGGCCAGTAAAAGTGGTTCTTATAGGCAAGTGACCCTTATTTACAGGTTCAAGAATGAATAAAGAGCAATTATGATAAAATTTTACTGGCCTTTAAAAGCAGGTGGCCATTATATAGCATTTAAGGCAGGGTTGACTGAGTTACACTACTCAATCGCTCCAATCACTTCAAGCAAAGTGGAGTGGAGTAATGGTGCTTATACACCAGTTAGATTCTATCCCTTTTACAGAGGTCAGTTCTGGGATCATTTCTAGTATAAAGCACTCTCTTTAGCAATCAAAGATTTTACTCTTTTACAAACTCTAAAGATGTGTCCTGCTCAGCATGCATTAAAACAAAGGACGTAGGTTTTAATTAAGTCTCAACCAAAAGAGTATTTGAGTACCAATTATTTTATTAATAGTTCCATTGTTGGCAAGAAATTAAAATTGTCTCAGAAAAATTTCAAAGGTTTAAGGGGTTAAAATCCCAAACGCTTCATTTACTTTGAAAGCCAGAAATAGTACAAGTTGACCATGATTCAGATTACCTACAGCATGAGGTGATACACAGCTAACTGTAGTAAAGATTAGAACTAAAAGATGCTGCATCTGTCGTTAAAACAAAAATGTCATGGGGACACTTTTCTCAGCCAATGGTCCACATACTTGGTCATATTTGTTTGATTTCAGTCACTCTTTAAATCAGTGATCATTACATAAAATATTTTGCCATGGTAACACATTAGTTTTATTATTTTCATATTTATACTTACATCTGATGGCATATTTGGTCCCCAGTGTTGCATTGGTCTACCTTGTTTTTTCCTGGGCTTTGATGGTGGTTCTGGGACTAGAGTTGGTCTGGTATCTGGTGCTGTCTCTGGCCTTAAAAAATTTAAATATGCAAACATGATTTTTGGTCAGTATCTAAACAATACATGTACTGTGTAATGTTACAATTGTACTGCACCTGTTATTTTTGAATACGCAGACTTTCATTTGTAGACAGGATGGGTACATGGTAAACTTTGTGGTATTACAACATGGATTTTAAGACTAATTTCTGGTCTGGACCATATGGCAAGGACAAATGTTTTTACGAGTTGTTGACCAGGGGTCAAACCCAGTGGTGTGACAACATGTATTTGAAGACTAACTTCTAAATCACTTGGCATGGAAAAATGTTTTTACGAGTTGTTGACCAGGGGTCAAATCCAGTGGTGTGACAACATGGATTTGAAGACTAACTTCTGAACACTTGGCAAGGAAAAATGTTTTTTATGAGTTGTTGACCAGAGGTCAAACTCAATGATGTGACAACATGTATTTGAAGACTAATTTCTGAACCACTTGTTGGCCAACTTGGCAAGTTGTACTAACTTCTGTACCACTTGGCAAGGAAAAATGTATTTTACAAGTTGTTGACCAGGGGTCAAGACCCAGTCGCTAGACAGCATGGATTTGAAAGCTAACTTCTGAACCACTTGGCAAGGAATAGTATTTTTTTTTATTTGTTGACCATGGTTCAAACCTAGTGGTGTGACAACATGGATTTGAAGACTAACTTATGTACCACTTGGCAAGGAAAAATGTATTTTACAAGTTGTTGACCAAGGGTCAAACCCAGAAGGGAGACAACATGGATTTGAAGGCTAACTTCTGAACCACTTGGAGAAGAAAAATGTTTTTTTTTTTACAAGTTGTTGAACAGGGTTTAAACACAGTAGTGAGACACTCAGCCACTGGAAGAGGATGCATGTTGTATGTCAGAACACGAGGACCAACCTGTAGTCTTCTTGTACTTCCTGTGTCTGGATATTTATAGGAGTAGCAGCTGTGGACATGACGGGACTCTTTGATTTCGGAGCACCTGGCGATTTACTTCTCTCTGCTGATTTGACACTAGATGTTGATGATACTGGTCGTTGGTGTAGAAGCGGTGGTCGGCCATCTTTTTGTTTATGATGTTGTCTTTGTTGTTCCAATTCCCTCTGTTGTTGTTGGTGTTGGACCTGCATTTCCTGTAGATTTTCCATCAACTCTTGTAGCCGTTTTCTGGGGGGAAAAAAGTAGTAAAATTTATAAAAAAATTACAAGTATTTTGTATACTGGGTTGGTAGCTCTTGTGATGAGTTTGATGATTTATTGACAGAGAATTTACCAAAACATAACTTAGTCTTTCATCAATACAATTAATACATCCATGTATTGAGGAACAGAAGAAATAAGCTAGAAAACTCATAATGAAATTTGGAACAAAAATTACTATAAGGAAATCCATTATTATATAGGATATAATGGGAAATAATTTTTAAGATATTAAAAATACACATAAAATATATAAAATAAAAAAATTGCTAAAATGAAAATTTTGATTGTGGGGTCAGTAGTATTCTATTCATCTTTTATTGTGTAAGTCAAGAGACTTTACTCTAGTGGTTTAGACTTAGCTCATTTACTCTAGTGGTTTAGACCTAGCTCATTGACTCTAGTGGTTTAGACCTAGCTCATTTACTCTAGTGGTTTAGACTTAGTTCATTAACTCTAGTGGTTTAGACTTAGCTCATTAACTCTAGTGGTTTAGACTTAGCTCATTGCCTCTAGTGGTTTAGACCTAGCTCATTTACTCTAGTGGTTTAGATCTAGCTCATTAACTCTAGTGGTTTAGACTTAGCTCATTTACTCTAGTGGTTTAGACTTAGCTCATTTACTCTAGTGGTTTAGACTTAGCTCATTTACTCTAGTGGTTTAGACTTAGCTTATTTACTCTAGTGGTTTAGACTTAGCTCATTTACTCTAGTGGTTTAGACTTAGTTTATTTACTCTAGTGGTTTAGACTTAGCTCATTTACTCTAGTGGTTTAGACTTAGCTCATTTAATCTAGTGGTTTAGACTTAGCTCATTGCCTCTAGTGGTTTAGACTTAGCTTATTGCCTCTAGTGGTTTAGACTTAGCCCATTGCCTCTAGTGGTTTAGACTTAGCTCATTTACTCTAGTGGTTTAGACTTAGCTCATTTACTCTAGTGGTTTAGACTTAGCTCATTTACTCTAGTGGTTTAGACTTAGCTCATTGCCTCTAGTGGTTTAGACTTAGCTCATTGCCTCTAGTGGTTTAGACTTAGCTCATTGCCTCTAGTGGTTTAGACTTAGCTCATTTAATCTAGTGGTTTAGACCTAGCTCATTTACTCTAGTGGTTTAGACCTAGCTTATTTAATCTAGTGGTTTAGACTTAGCTCATTGCCTCTAGTGGTTTAGATCTAGCTCATTTACTCTAGTGGTTAAGATTTAGCTCATTTACTCTAGTGGTTTAGACTTAGCTCATTTACTCTAGTGGTTTAGACATAGCTCATTTACTCTAGTGGTTTAGACTTAGCTCATTTAAACTAGTGGTTTAGACTTAGCTCATTTACTCTAGTGGTTTAGACTTAGCTCATTTACTCTAGTGGTTTAGACTTAGCTCATTGACTAGTGGTTTAGACTTAGCTCATTTACTCTAGTGGTTTAAACTTAGTTCATTGCTTGTATACCAATTTATCAGGTAAGGTAGATAACTCCTGACTATAATTTATCAGGTAAGGTAGATAACTCCTGACTATAATTTATCAGGTAAGGTAGATAACTCCTGACTATAATTTTTATTAGGTAAGGTAGATAACTCCTGACTTACTCGTATTCTTCTTGTATCAGATGTAAATCCTCCTGGTGTTTGGTTAATACTTTATCATACTCATACTTAGGGACCATATCCTGTAATAACACAATATTGATAACTTGGTATGATAATTTAAGGTCATAAAATAATCAAATACAGATAATGTGTGTGTGCATGTTTAAAAATTCATAACTAACAGCTTATAGATTATGCATGTTCATTATATTTTATATGCTTTTTCCACCTTTAAATATTGAAGTTTCCACCCGTTCAGTGTCAAGACAAGTTCAAATGCCAGAATTTCTATTGATGTCATAAACATTGTGATTGTGACGTTTGTCAGATGATGCTAACAAAAACATAGCACCTTGGAGCTTGGTTAGCAAATGTTTGACGGTGCTTACACACATGATCATGATTGTTGTCGGACTCATTAGTCCAACAATGTGGCTATAAAATAATAAAAATTGTTATTTCAATAGAACATGCAAATAGTATTTATTTTTCTGAAGAATATTCGAAACATTATCTGGCAGTGAAGGATCCCCACAATCCGCCATTAGCCGATTTTGGCACTCTAAGGGTTAAAATACTGAACCTAATTCTTCAATATTAGAAGATGTAGAAGTGGTACATATATTGTATATGCAAAACAACACAGCTTGTTAGTACATTTAGTCTATAATAACTTTTAATATTGACCGCTGGTGCTCACATTCACATAATGTGTATGACATTTATGCTCTTCTGTACTTCATGAAGCTAGTTTAAAAAGCCTACAGTTTAAATTTTTAAAGGTTATGCATACCAAATAGAACCTTCATTTTGAAAATATCAAACAACATTACTTACCTCTTTCAACTCTTCTATTACTTTCTGTCTTATTTCATCCTCTGTTGGTTTTACTGGTGATGGTGATTTTTCTGGTGTTTGGGGTTTTACAGGAGACTGTGGTTTCTCCGGAGGTTTTTCTTCCGGTGTTTTTGGTTTTTCTGGCGTTTTTGGTTTTTGTGGTGTTTTTGGTTTTTCTGGTGTATGTGGTTTTTCTGGAGTTGGAGCCTTGGCTGGTTGTTCTGGAGTTGCTGGCTTCTGTATTTCCTCAACTTGCTTTATTTCTTCTACCACTTCTGATTCTATGACCTCTTGCACTGTGACCTCTGCCTGTTTGACCTCTGGTGCAACCAAGGACATGGCAGACAATGCTTGGTCTCTTGTCTCTTTGTATAAATCTTCTTTACGCCATACTCTCATGTCTATCCCAGCGACATCAAATATCACATCATTAAGTGACTGTGTTCCTGGAAAATAAAATACAACATGTTGACTGAATATATAATACAATTCCATACAATATTTGCCTTATAAAGTTAGCATCCAAGACTAGGTTAAATCACCTACATTTGAACAAGTGGAAGACAAAAATAGGGTGGAGAAATTGAAAGCAGTCAGTTCTGGTCTGGTGGAGTAAACCAGAGTACCCTTGCGAACCTCAACATTCTCACACTAAGATCTGCTAGGGTTGGATCTAAACTTTGGTGATTTACGGTAATGATGGGGATTTAGGTAACTCAGCAACTGAGAAGGTCCCTTTAGTGAAGAGAAGCAAAACAAAGTTTACTGGACCACACTAATGAAAATTGAACATAGAAATTAGGTCACAGTTATCTACTTATTAAAATCCATTAAACTTAAGGCACATTGCAGACATTGCATAACAAGGTAATTAAGTTTTGCTACAATAAATTTTGATATTTAAAAAAAAATTGTGTACTGTATATGCAAAAATTAACATACCAATGTGTCTGTTGTAAAATTGCGGCCTTAATCGTCGAGCAAAATACATAACTAGAGGTAGAATACCACTCGGCTTGTGAACATCGTCAGTTTTGGCAGTGTGTAATGCATAAAGTGGAAATGGAAGTGGTTCCACATCCTTAACAGGATCCTCTTTATGTGGATCTGCTGGCTTTCCGGACTCTGTTCCAGGAAGTGGTATGTCCATTTCCGATGAGATAGAATCATTGTCGCTCGTGTTCTGACCTGGCTGAGGTGTGACAGGTACATCATCATCTCCGTGAGGTTCTGGTAGATATATTGTTCTTAATTCCTAAAAAAAAAAAAATCAAAATTTATTTAAATTGTAGATAATTTATATTAGGTACCTATGAATGAGATGGACAGACAAATATTGGTTCACCAAATGGGGTAGATGTATGCCATTGTACATAACTTTTTTTGAAAATTTGGGCATCTTTAATCCTTCATCAGAGGATACAGCATAAGCAAGATTTGGTAGATTTTGGTAGACCAGCACTAGTTGGTACCACCTCATGCTTTGATTTATTACCCACCATCAAATACAGCTGTGAGTGATCTTAAAACAAGTACCGGGTAATGCAATAAATACAAAATTATGAGGCAGCAACATCTTACTATCAGTTATATATGTGTGACGAAAACAACTTATGTAATCTAAAAAGTTTACAATCTCTAGTTTAATTGGAGATGTCCATATAATAGTTGTCAAAAACCACTACAGTCAAACCCGTCTATAAAGCCCACCCAAGGGAACCAGTAAAAGAGGCCTTTATGGGCAGGTGGTATTAATATACAGGTTCAAATAGTATAAATAAAGAACAATTTGGAAAGAATTCCACATGGGCATTTATAAGCAGGTGGTTCTTATATAGAGGCAGACTTTAAAGCAGGTTGAACTGTACTAGTATATCTTCAATGAGTATATAAAAACTGTAGTTTTAAGAACATGCTTTCATTTTTGGCAGATATTGGTGAAATAATTGTAATTATGTCCCACCCCCCATGAAGTGAAACATGTTTATGAAACTTCACAGAAACAATCTGTAGTGGAGTAGATGTACTATTAGCTATTTGTGTTTTTATTATGCACATGGTTTGCATTTCCCAGTTGGGGTTCATTGGGAGGCCCTTTTTGAAATGGCATCTCATTTCAGTTATTACTTTTTTCATTAAATTTTAATGAAATTTATTATAATAAAAGAAACTCTTAAGAAAGGTTTTCCTTTTTAATGCAATGTACCAAGAATAATTGGAAAGAGTTCCATTTGTACCCTCCAGTAAAATTTTAAAATTTTAATTTCAACTAAAAAAGCCTAAAAATGACGGAATCAGGCAATTTTGAACATTTCTGTGAAAAAAGAATTTTATAGGTGGAGGGTACAAAAGAAACTCTTACCAAATAATCATAATTAAGGAAAATCATAAAATGTTTCTTAATTCAAGTCAATTTCAGACTAAAAGTCAGACCTACAGAGTACAGACCTGCTGGCTACATCAACGATTAGGAACTCTCAATTACTTGTTCTCTATAAGCTGATCTTATTTGATCTAGTTTTTTTCCATTGCATGTGGGTATGGGGTTACAATTATAATCAGATTATAAGAACGCTTGCACTCAATAACTGGATTAGTCTAAATGGATATAGAGTTATCAGAATGTACAACTCAATGATCATTACTCATATTTTTTGCTTAGTCACTGGGATTGGTTGTTTGGTTGGTTGAATGTTGCTTAACGTCACATCAGCAATTTTCAGCTATTCACGACGAGAACTACATTTTATTAATTTATTTTATTAATAAAATAGAACTGTATTTTACTAATCTCTATGGATTAATCTATGAGCAATTTTGTGTATGCATGTGAAGTGCGAGTGTGTTGTATGGTCTGCCTTGTACTAGTGCGCACTCGGGGCGACTGTAACGTGCTAGCTCACATAGTCAGTACGCCTCAGACAAGCGTAACACTCCCCCAGTCCATTATACTGATACCAGGTGAACTAGTAAAGGCAAACATCAAGAAAAATTTACTTTCCAACATGTGGTCTGAGTGGGACTTTAACTCACAGTGGTGAGAGACCCTGGATTTGAAAACTGTCACCTTTAGGCCATCACAGCCTCTTAGTCATTGGGATAGATTTAGCAAAATTTCACATTTATCACAATTTTGTTAAACCATTTGGATAGACTTAACACATTTTGGACAGATCAAAACAGTTAAACTAAGATATTTTTGGTAATTTAAAAAAAAATTGGAAACCTTGTACTAAATCGGGGCAAATATATAACATAACATAACATATATTTTATTAGAGTCTCACCTCAATTTTACAAATATTAAGATATATTAAAACATTAAATATTCTGAGCCACTCTTAAAAGAGTTATGAGAGACTATAACAAACAAAACAAAAATAGGGGTCCGATAGACAAGCAATCTAACCCAAAGACCTCAAGATAAAGAGAATAGGAATTGTTCTGACTTTTTACATTTTATATTCAATTTAAAAAGGTCAATGGTTCAAAGATCTAACTTGTAAACATTAACCAATCAACCATAAATATAATCTCAGGTTAATGGTTCAAAGGTCAAACTTGTAAACATTAACCAATCAACCATAAATATATAATTTCAGGTCAATGGTTCAAAGGTCAAATTTGTAAACATTAACCAATCAACCATAAATATAATCTCAGGTCAATGGTTCAAAGGTCAAACTTGTAAACATTAACCAATCAACCATAAAAATAATCTTCTGACATTACATTTTCTAAATGATTGACAGTATTTAAAGTGTTTTTGACAGGATTAAATTCTTTTAAAAAAAACTGTTTATTTTTGGACCCACTTGAACATGTAATACCCCTAACAATAATTAAAATAAAGTATTATTTTTGTAACACGCAACATGATCTTCTTTTAGCGAGGATTGTCAATTCTTACATCTAATCTCTAATCAGACAGGCTAAAAACAGTTCAATATATTTTTTTTCAATTTTAGGGATCAAATGAACAGACAGGCTTAAAAACAGCTTAATATTTTTTATTTCAATTTTAAGGATCGAATGACTAAAATCTGTTGTTGGGTGATTCAATGTGTCGGCTGTTGTTAGTTTGACACCAGACAATAATAGCCCACTTAGACACAAATATCCTCATTATCGCCCGACAATAAATTTGCCGTTTTTAGAATATCACCAGTATCATAAATACTTATATAATCAATATTTTCAACCTTGAACCAATATTCAACAGCATATCATATGAAACACCATAAAGTTTGTGGAAAACATTTGTTTCCATTAGATTTGAAAACAACATTATTCCAGAAATTTGTAACATAATTTTTTTTTTTAAATCGCTCTGCAATGAGGTTATGTAGACCTTAAAAGTCATTTAACATGGCAGCGCCAATATAATCTCGGGGCCAGGTTTCACAATCATTCCTTAACTTAAATCTAGCAAATTTGATACTGTTATAATTTTGTTAATTTTTAAAATATTGAATTAGGTGTCAATTTGAAGATCATTTCAAGTTTATAACATCTGTATTCAATTTTTGTCCAATATATTAATCTGTAGTTCTGAAAATAGATGGTCAAAATTAGCTAAATTTAAGTTAAGGAAAATTTTAGTTACGGAATGATTGTGATCCTGGGACCAGACCTATTAGGGTTGGGACTGGTTTTTAACTTAAAACCCATATCCTCAACAAAATTTCTATTTAAGGTCAACGGATACATTTGAATTTTTTTCATCAACAAGACTAATTGTTTAATTTGAGTAGCAAATAATGCAATGCAAAATTCCCATATCTTTCATTATTCCATAACTAAAGAAAAATTATTTTCATTTCTTATTATTCAATTCATAGATTTTTTTTAAACAACAAATCAACAATTTAAACAACAACAACAATCTGTAGTAAGTAAAATAATAGCATTGGTATGACGGATAAGACGTAAGTCTTCAAATCCAGGGTCTCTCACCGCTGTGAGTTCGAGTCCCGCTCGGACCACATGTGGGAAAGTGAATTTTCCTTGCCGTTGGCCTTTACTGTTTCACCTGGTATCAGTATAATGGACTGGGGGAGTGGTACGCTTGTCTGCGGCGTACTGACTCTGTGAGCTAGCCCGGTAAAGTCGCCCCGAGTGCATGCTAGTACAAGGCAGACCATACAACACACTCGCACTTCACATGCATACACAAAAAATTGTTCAAGGATTAATCCATAGAGATTAATTAAATACTTCTTGTCGCGAAAAGCTGAAAAATTGCTGATGCGATGTTAAGCAAGATTCAACCAACCAAACAAGCATTGGTATGACACGGGAAAGGTTGTGGTGCTCTTCTTTTTAAAAAATTCTTAACCGTAGTGACTGTCCTTAATGTCATTTTTTCATGAAATATAATCATCAAAACAAATTCAAAAGACATCTGAGTTTGTATAACAACAATAACAAAAGTATCCATTACACCATAAGACAAATAAATTAAAATTTTAATTTAAAAGTTAATTACTACTTAATTGCTAAACAATAATGTCCAAAACATTCACAAAATACACCATAGTATTTTAAAATTGATCAAAAACATGCAATTCTTTTTTATTGAGATGAATGCCAAAGTATCGTAACTTTGAGGTGTGTGTAATGCAATACACATATTTATACACGCATAAAAACAGATGCATATGACACACACAAGGACGTGACCTCATAGAATACCATATAAAAGTTCCCTAAATATAATCACACATATAATGGGTCTTAAACAATTGTTATATTTTTAAAATTTTAATCTTTAAGAAAGATTATTATAAACAAAAAGTATTGATTACAAGTCGGATTACGTAGATAAAAATATATATGTATATATACGAATAATAAATATCATATGTTTCTATTTAGATTTAAATAATTCACCGAGCTAGAATGTTGCAAAAATATAATTTTGATATCAGAAAAGGAAATACTTGAATTTTTTCAGATTTTTCTTAAAATTTACCGATATACAAAAAATATGGATTATTTCATCTACTGTTACGTAATTAATATGGAATTTTTATTAAATAATTTTGGATTTGTGTGATATTCGATATATATTTTTCAATTCCGATTGGACTAACACATTTTTGAAAAAAAATAATTTAGGAAAATTTTTATCAACTCTAGTGTACTAAGAACTGTTTTATTTATTGAAAAATGTCTCACCAAGAAAGTGACTTTAAAAAACTTTACAATCAACATGTACAGGAAAAGTTTAACATGAAAAAATATGTACATGATCTTGACTTTGCGAAGAAGAAAAAATTTCAAGAACTGACAAATTTTCAAAATGTCTTTAAACGCAAATATCGGAAGTACTTACACACACCAGACACAGTGTTACCATCTAACCATCCACAGCTGCTCAGGAGAAAGTCTTTTGATCATACAGAGTTACAGAGAAACTCTGCGGAAAATTTGAACAGGGAAAAATCTGATCTTATTTTACCACCTGTCAATCAGAGCAACCTTGGAAGACAATGGAAAAGTTTATATGACATGCCGTCGTCTTTTGGGGTTCAAAGCTTTCACGGCCAATCTGACAATTTACAGGTAAGGAAACAATCAGGAATGACTAGCTCTATTTCTCCTCAAGGGTCTCCCAGAATGACCCCGAGGAACCGGAGTATTGTTGAATCATCCAGTATAAGCAAACATTCAGGACCTCCGATTTCATCGGAAGTTCCGTATTCATACGAGACTTGGGATTTAATGGTGAATTTTGGTTGTGGAGGTAGTCATGGAGGAACATTTCTAGATGATATAGTAAATCAAGATGTTATGATATCCAAAATCGAGGACAGTAAATTGAGCGACACACAAAGGGAGATAATCAAGAGAGGACAATCTGCTAAACAAGTTAAACAAAAAGACAAACAACCTGAAAGAATTCAAAGACAAAAAACTGACACTGCATTACTACAAACTAAGTCAAAGTCTGAAAAACAAAAAGATCAGCCATCTAAAAACCGCACAATAAACTTAATACATGGCCAGAATGGAGAGAGTGACTCGAATACAAAAAAATCTGACTCAAATACAAAAAAATCTAACTCGGAGCAAGTATTAAAGTTACCTCCCATTTTACAAGTTAATGATGAACAGATTACCAGTCCAGATTATAGCAAAGAGCAAAACAAGGAACCAGTCAGTGAAAGTCTAAGCATCTTGTCTGCTATAAAAACAAACAATGAAAATAAAAATTCTCCATCTAAACGCGACAGTCCGATAATTGGGAGCAGAAAACGGAGCAACAGCTTATTACCGAACATGTTTTCAGGGATTACGAAATTAGTGTCACAGCCACCATCAGATCAATGTTATAGCATTGAAGAGGAAGAGGAACTTTTGGAAGAAGAAATGCGATCAAGAACAAGAAGTTTCTCTTATGTTGAAATGATGAGTCGTAAAAAATCTATGGATAAGACGGCTTTACGTTTAATGATGGAGTATAGCAAGGGAGCTAATAAATTCAAATATGCGGCAAAACTCGTAAACATGGGAATAAAGGAAGTAGCAGAGAAAACCCCGAAAGAGGAAAAACTTGAAACAGATAAAACAGCAAATATAGGTGACTGTCGATATTTACGTCTTCCAAATAGCAAAGCGGATGGTGAAGAAGAGGAAATGAACTAATAAACAATAAATTTGTTATCACAGCAATTTGTTTATTCAAGTTAGTGATATAAAGGTATTTTGGTTTTTCAATGAGTCTTTATACAGAAAATTATAGAAAAAAATGGATTAAGAAATTTAAAAAAATGTGATAATAAAAAAAGTAGCAAAGTCCATGGAGGAAGGTTTATAAAATAGTTTAAAAATGAGAAGGTAGATTTTGAGATCTTCAAAAACTATGATAATAAGCAATGTGGCAAATTTCAAGGACTTTGGAGTAGGAGGCATTATAAAACAGTTTATCCTTTTTAGAAAGTAAATATATGAATATGATTTAGTACTGTTATGCTTAATTCACTATAGTTAATATAATCTTGATAGTGATTAAAATCCTCTCAAAGAAATTATGTAAGTATCATTAATGGAAAGGAGTGGAATAGAGTGGAGTGAAATGGAGTGGAGTAATGGTATTTTATGCACCAGCCAAGATTTTTTTTACTTATATTTAACCACTTCAGTTCTAGAATACTATAGCAAAGGGAACTAGAGTGTGAACTTACAAACTTTCTCACACTAGAATCTGTATTATTAATGGAGTAGAGTACCTAATGGTTATTTATGACCCGGTCATGATTTTTTTACTTTTATCAAACAGTAGAGTTGAGTAAAGGTGTTTAACATCCCAGTCAAGAATATTTCACTTATATCGAGAAGTCATCAGCTATAGGCCAAGGTGTAGAGATTTTGCCTGTGTGTTGCGCTTATGGCAGGGTTCTTTATTGAGCCAACCCCACCGTGACACAGGACCTCATCTATTTTAAGTTCCCATCCGAAAGAACCGTGACTTTCATTTCGTAATGCCGAGTACTTGACGAAAGAACAGTCACTACCCACTTTCAAGTCTTGGGTCAGACCCGGTCAGGGCTTTAACCCACGACCTTCCACTTACAGAGTGAGCACTCTATCAACTGAGCTACTGCAGTAGTCACTTTAATCAAACTTCATTTCTAGGATGGTGGAGGAAAATGAAGTGCCAAGACTGCCCAAGAGAAAACCACTAACCTGTACAAACTTTCTAACACTAGGATCTGCATGGATGGGATTCAAACCTAAGAAGTGAGAGGCACTGTGGTTTAAAAGGACATGCTTCAGAACACACTGCCACTGAGACCCCTAAGTATTAATAATATTTTGTATGTATATTGGTAACTTAGAGTGGAGTGGAGTAATAGTGATTAAAGCCACAGTCAGGATTCTTTCACTTGTATCAAGGCCATCAGAATGGTGGAGAAAACCAGTGCAAACAGAAAATCACAGACTTTTTAGGCTTTGGTAAGAAAACTGACAAATTTTCTCATACTAGGATTCTTTTAACTGGGATTTAAATACTGGCTCTCATCTCCACTAATGGATGTGTGAAGTGGACTGGAGTAATGTGGTGTTTTACTATGAAGTGCCATTCTGTATTTATTCATTATTTTCACATATGCATAAATCGATTTTTACATATGCATAAATGCTTTTTGAACATATGTAAAATATTCATCATTTTCACATATGCAAAAATTGAATTATGCAAATGAAAAAAAGCCAACTATTTTTACATATGCAAAATTAAATTTTGGAAATTTCAAAATACCGAGTTCTCCCCATATATCAATCCCGAGGTGAATACTGTTGGTATATTGAATTAATTTTCCTTCTCGCAATTAAAAATCATATTTTTACAGTGCGAATTATAAATGTGTTTTTTTCCATCAATTTTTGTTAAAAATGTAAACTTATGCATATTTTAAGTTTTTTTTTGTTTCCTGCAATGACCACGCACTTTACAATTTTTACATATGCAAAAATAGTCAGCATTTTTACATACTTAAATATGTATTTTTGCATATGCATCAATCGATTTTACATATGCATAAATGATTTTTGCATATGCAAAAATAGTGAATACATAAACGGCACCCCATATTTTACATCCCCAGTCAAGAGTATTTCACTTATATCAAGATAATCAGTACAGAGATGGTGTAGGAAACCAGAGTGTCTAGAGAAATCCATCAACCTTCAGGATTGATTTGTGGGTACCGGTAGTATTTTTGAGTTTTGTGTTTACCATAATCCAATGCAAAAAAATAGTCCAACACACACATTATTGCTGGTGAAATCAAGTAGCTGTATACCCATAGTTCTGTTAAAAGTTAAAGTCTGTCCCGAGCCATTTGGCCCATCAGGCCGGAGCTTATTCCGGTTTCGGTGGCATTAAGCGACTGAGAGTACAAGACTCTCCCCTGAATGGGACGCCGGTCCATCGCAGGGTTAACCCCCAGCATTTTGCTGGTACTCATTTATTTTTCAGCTGAGTGAACTGGAACAACGTGAAATTAAGTGTCTTGCTCAAGGACACAACACATCGCCCGGTCCAGGGATCGAACCCACGACCTTCGAATCATGAGTCCAATGCCTTAACCACTAGGCCACGCACTTCCACATACCCGTAGTTCTGGGCTAGGTTAATAGGTTTGCCAGCTGACATCCCATAATTTGTGTGTGGGGCTATTTTTTTCCATTGGATATAGAATCACTGAATCAATGTTAATTGAATGTTTTGATATGTCATGGCAATCTTTCATTAATTTGTGACAATGCATTTTTTTCTTTTTAATCTCAAAGATTAATTTAAACACAAGTTCATGTGGGATTTGATTTTGTGCAAGCATTTTTGTCTGCTTTATGCTAGTGTGCACTTATGGCAACCCTTAGAGTGCTTGGTACACTAACCCACAATGCCCCAGATATATCTCACAATTCACAAACCACTCAGTTCATTATACCGGTAATGATCCAAAAAGTAAACGCCTTGATTACTCATTTGCAGTCAATTGATTTAACATTTAACCACTCAGTCAGCATAGTTACATGTATATGAAATACAATACATTGCCATTCTCCAATAGGAAACCATAATACAAAGATAAAGTCCCATACACTTAATATTACTAGAAAATATAGCTTGGATGAAGTCCTATAGACCTAATGAGTTATCAAAGCCTCACTGCATGTATATATAAAGTAAAATTGCTTACCAATTCTCTTAAATCTTCAAGATCAATAGTTGCCATGGCAAACATTTCTTCCTGTGGCCCATAATGCACTGAGATTTGTAGGTTCTGTAAATCAGATTTCTCCCGGTCTTTACCGATAAGAACACCTTCTGCTTCATCGTCGGGGAGATCAAATTGAAATTCTTGAAATCTGCAAAATTATATATGTACAAAAATATTAAGTATAGTGTAAAAATTATCTTAAAAAGCTGAACTGTTTTTAATAAAATACATGTGAAGTTTGGTATTATTTACTTATAACACTGGTTTCAATTCAAAGGGGAGATAATCAAGTTAAAAAAAACTTTACTTAAAAAAATAAATGATATTGGATCATTTATAACAACAATTGTTAAATACATGTACATGTTTGGTCCAAAACAATGAGTAAAATGTAACTACTGTTAACAGTAGATATAATATTTTCACGAAAAATATGACCAATTTTAAAGCCATGTTTTCAAATTATTTTAAATGTAAATAGTTAATGCACTGCACTTTTTCTCATCTTTGCTTGAATGTCCATGTATAGAAGTAGTTTTAAGACAGTTTTAACATTAGCAAACTTTTAACTGCATTAAACACAGTTTTATACACCATGAGTAATGCTTTTTTGGAGGACAGCAAACAACATCATGACACTGTATCTTGGCATTTAACTCTTGAAATATGCCTTAATGATCAATTGGTCTAAAGTATTAGCTTGCAGATAAAAGCATCTCTCACTGCCTCAAAGTTGCAATCCCACAGTAGCATATCCTAGTGGATTTGCCAGGTTGGTGAAGCTTCATAGTTTTCTCTGAACACTCTAGTTTCCTCCACCATTCAAAAACTAACCATTGTGATATAACTCAAACAGCATTACTCCACTCAACTCGTAAAACAAAACTAGGACTATAAGTAATTAACTTACTTGATTTGAGCATTTGGATCTTTAAAGTCCCACTGTTTCCGCTTTTCAGGTTTCTTCTTTTCTGTAAAATATATACATATTATATACACACTGTGTATATGATATTTTTATCTAACATTTCCTATTAGGTCATTAAAACAACAAAAAAACCAATACTTTATGTGAAAAAAATACATTTTACCACAGAAAACCACTGAACTATGTTATGACATGTTTTGTAGTAATGACGTCATTGTTTACATTTGACAATTGGAGATTCCCCAATGACGTCACAATGAGAAGTGCATGTGTACTTTACCACCAATGTTGTATCACCACACTTGATACAAGATTTTGTATCATGCGTGTTCGATAAAACTTGTATTTCATCAAATACAGACAGAAAAGCTAGTCTAATGTTAGATAAATTGAAATTATACTACATGTACAAAATAGAAATTAAAGGCATAAAAGGATTAAATTTGTCTGTACAATGTCAACCTAAATCCATACTTCTATGTTATTCTTTATATGTCCCTTTCTATTTATCCAAAATCCCTTTATAACACCAAAATATGACTAGATAAATGGTGGCAAGGGTTTACTGCATTTCAAACAAATACAAGTTACAACATACACAGCATTTCTTATCTTTGAGTAAGCAAAATCTCATATGTAGAAAGAATGGGTAGACAAATGGTGGCAAAGAATCGAGGTTTTACTGTACTTCAAACAACAACATGTTACAAAATGCACTGCACTTCAAATGTTATGGATAAAGAAAATGTCATGTGTAGAAAGGATTGGTGGACAAATGGTGGCAATGAATGGAGGTGTTACTGTACTTCAAACAACAACATGTTACAAAATGCACTGCACTTCAAATGTGATGGATAAAGAAAATTTCATGTGTAGAAAGAATGGGTGGCCAAATGGTGGCAATGAATCGAGGTGTTACTGTACTTCAAACAAAACATGTTACAAAATGCACTGCACTTCAAATGTGATGGATAAAGAAAATTTCATGTGTAGAAAGAATGGGTGGACAAATGGTGGCAATGAGTCAAGATTTTACTGTACATGTTTTTGCACACATTTCTTACTGGCTTACCTGGAGCTTTTGATCTGGATCCTATTAATCCTTTTGGCTTGACTTTCTCTTCTTCAACCTTCTCTTCTTCCTCCTAGCAAATTTATAAATGATTATAACCATATGAAGTAACAAAATAAAATGTCTAAGTGGTTTTTGTTTTTTTATAATACATGTAAATACATATATATGAACCCATTATAATGTATTTTGATCATGACTATCTAAATTTAAAAAAAATAAAAATAAAATTATTATAACCATTATTAGCAAAATAAAAAAAATGCAAAATCAGTCTTTTTTAAAGTTTTTTTCCACAAATTTGCTGAAATAAGTTACTTTTTGCAAAAATTTCTCAGAAATTAGTTGCAAATGGCGATTTTGGCTACCAGGATTTGAATCAGAAAAAGTGTCTGATAATTACCGGAGCTGGGTCCAATCTGTTACTCTTAAACCTCTGGACCCCTAATGTTAACATAGCTTTTAGTTCCGTCTGCTCTAATCCAGTTGGTGTGTATACTCTTACATACAGGAAGTTGTCATACTCCGGTTCTTTGGTCCAAGTTGATGCATCTACCGTTGTTGGTGCAGGTGGTTCCTCTTCCTTATCATCAGCAAATCTTACTTTCTGTTTAAAAATAAAATGTTTCTGTGAGATAATCTATGTCACCAAACAACAATTTATATGAAAGATGTCAAAGGTCAAGGTCATGTCATCACAAGAAAAACATGTGACGAGCATGAAACCCTGGTAAGGTGCATATTAGTTCCTGAATAAAAGACTTGCCACAAATGAACACCTCCAATAAATGTTGAGGTTTTGTAAATACCAAATATTCATATGGCACAGAACATTTTTCAAAAAAGATCACAAATCAATTACAGTCAAACCTGTCCATAAAGGCCACTTAAGGGAACCAGTAAAAGTGGCCTTTATGGGCAGTTGGCTTTTATATCCAGGTTCAAATAATAAGAATAAAAAGAAATCGGGATACATTTCTACTGGCCTTTATAGGCAGGTGGTCCTTATATAGAGGTGGCCTTTAAAGCAGGTTGGACTGTAATTGGTATTCTTTCATAGAAATTCAAAATGTGGTAAATGACAGTTCTTCTCAATACCTAGGTTCAAATCACATTTACACAGATCTTATCACGAGACTGTTTGACACAGCTCTTGCCAAAGGTCAGTGGTTTTACTGGGCAACTTGGTTTCCTTCTTCATTCCAGAAATGAACACCTATAAGTGAATGAATCTTGATTGGGACGTAAAACACCATTACTCCACTTCATTCTATTTTCCAAATGTTTACCCAGTAACTAATTTCAGTAAAACCTCGTTATAATGCCCCTCGATAACTTTGCCACCTTGCTTATTGCCACGCTATTTTAAAGTCCCAAAATCCATTTTGTTTATGTTTTTCTTTATGGGCTTCCCTCGATTTATTGCCAAACCCCTTTATAATGCCAAATTTTGACTGAACAAATGGTGGTGATGAATCGAGGTTTTACTGTTTATTATATTTAAACATGAACATGATGAAATACATACAGGAAAGCATTATATTATAGATAAGTTAATAGAGTGCTCACTTAAGGTCTGAGGTTCAAACTCCAGCAGGACCAACCAAGATTTGTTTAAATTGAAATTACATGTACATTTATATTGGTTAAAAAATTAACTTTGTTATTAAGTTGATTGTCGGTCATTGCAGTCACTCTTTAATTTTAGATGTACATTATACATGCATTTACAAAATATTTTAAAACATTAATAAATGTTATCATTAATTTTCTTTTATTTTATGGATTTTCAAGAGATATAGGAAATGTAGCTTGGCATTAAAGTTTAGATTTTCATTTTGTAATTATAATGTTAATTTAATTTTGCATCATGCAGTTAAAAGCACTTTTATAATATAGATTTTGATAAATATATGAAAATTTATGGATTTTTTTGTTTTTAATTTCATTATTAATTTGTTTTTTGGTTTTTTTTTAACAAAGTTGTAACAATTGTTCCATTACCTTGAATTTTTTCTAAAAACAAATATTTATAATGATAACTCATTTGGCATATTAAAAAGAAGAAAACAATTTATAATTCAAAAAGCATGTACCTGAATATGAAAAAAAAAAAAACGGACAAAACAATCAAACAGCACCAGATAAACTCTGTATTGGGAGAAGTATATATGGTAAAACCAGGTTTAAATGTCATTAGATAACTTTACCACCTCACTTATCACTTATCACTATACTATTTTGAAGTCCCAAAATCCATTTCTTCTATGGGTCAAATGATTTCTTACTATTGCATTTCAAGAACAATGTTTAGCAAATTTCACAAAACAACAACAGCATTTTTTTAAGAGTCTAAATATGAAATAATGCAGTACTGTATTTTTCATGAACCATTTTAGTTTCAATCATATTTATTCTATAACAACTCTTAGAGACAGAGAAGATTTTGCCAATGTACCCAAACATGTGATACATGTACTAGCTAGTAACATTTATGCAGGTTATGGAAAATGTAAATACCACATATTCCTGATAAAAAAATGTAAGCAGGCTCCAAAGCCTTTTACATGTGAATGATCGATATTCCTGGAAAAAATCAATTTTACAGGAAGACTTTAATCGCTTTTCTAATGGCAAAGACAGATAGCTCCACATAAGAGTTAATGGCAAAATCCACTGGCTTTTTTTTCACATGTAACCATGGTAACCAACCTTATCCGCCTTGGATACTTGTTCATCATCATCACTCTGTCCTTCTGCTTCTTCATCTTCTTCATTCTTCTCACTATCACCTAAACTACCTTGTGATGCTGAACCTGCTGCATCTCTGTCTTCTTCTAATTCCTGTGTGTAAAAATATTGAAAATTTAAAAGAGCAGCCAGAAGAACACCATAACTCCCTTGCATTTTATAATCTTCAAAAAATCTAACACAATGGACACCAGTACTGATATTCATCTCAGAGATGACATAAGTTTTGTATTTTGCACATGCAAGCTATATAGGCTACAGAAATATTGAAATTAATATAGGAAATGACTTGGAGATACATAGTCTGATTTGTACAACTGGTAATTTACTCTAGGCTATAGTCATCAAAGTAAATGGAACTATTTAAATATATTCCATGTAAAATGTGTTCTCCTTTTTCTGTAAATGTTTTCAAAATTCATTTCTTTTTAAAATATACCACATCACCAACCTTTGGCAAGTGAAATGACAAACTTCCTCATACTAGGAAGTTCACAAGTGGGATTTGTACCTAGGCAGTGAGAGGTGCTGAAGTATAACTACTTTATAATGATAACAACGTGATTAAACACAAGTGTCGTGTACATCTGCTTTAATGGCTGAACCTCGTGTACAACTCTTGACGTCATATAATGATGACGTAGTTATTACATCACATGATACATACATGTACAATAGAGTTATGTGCTCTTTGACCGTAATACACTACATTCCCCCCTTTCTTAAGATATATAAACCTTCTTCCAATATTAATGTCCTATACACGAATTTCAAAACAAGCATTTTTAAAACACAATCTGAATGAAATTGAAAACTATTAACTGCAAAACTTGCTTAAAAATTAAAGTCAAATTGTTCATGTTCAACACTTTCATTAAATTGAACTTAAACACAAAGAGAAAAGAGACTTAAAGAAAATAAACATCAAAATGTCCTATCCCATAAAAAAGTCATTAAAACGGCTAGGAAGTTTTCTCTCTCTAGCTGGTCTTTTCACTGGAGATTCTGGTATTTTCGGTTGTTCGTCGTGATTTGATCCGTTCTGTATTTCGTCCTTAACATCGGTAGTATCACTTTGTTCCGTATGTATGTTTTCTGGATCTGTTAATATTTGGTCGCGGATAAATTGTCACAAAGTTCATTCGATAATCGTTCGTTATATTTCTTAACATGAGTGTTATTACGTTTATACATAACACCTTCAGGTGACTTTACAATACAACTGTTGCCTACTTTGTCAACCAATTTATACGGATCTTTATGAAATGGTGTATCCATCTTATCGCGTTGCTGTTGTTTGACAAGCACTTGATCTCCAACTTGTAAATCACTCTCTTTCGCGTTACGTTTACTGTCTATATACACCTTGTTTTTGTGTTTCATTACGCGTCACGATCGCGAACTTCTTCGTCTAAAACTTGATCTTCAAACTGTGGTAATAGTGTTCTAATAGTCCGATTAAACATTAACTCAGCCGGACATTTGCCTGTAACATTATGAGGCGTTGTGCGATACGCAAAGAGATATGTCCTCAGTTCTCGTTTCCAATCTTTGGATTCCGCCTGAGCAATCCGTATTCGTTTTATTAGTGATCGGTTTTGTCTCTCTACTTCTCCATTAGCGGCTGGATGTAGAGGTGTTGTACATCTATGAAATGTTCCAATACTGTCCAGATAATCATTGAACACTTTTGACCTAAACTGAGGTCCATTATCTGAAGTAACTGAAATAGGTAAACCATGTCTCGAAAACATCGTTTCTAATGCATCGATCATCTTTTCACTTGAAATATCTTTTGTAATTTCAATTTCATAATAACGACTATAATAATCAATAGCAACAAACACATAATGACCAGATGCCAAAGGACCAAGTAAATCTATACTAAGGTGCTGCCATGGACCCAAGGGTAATGGGGTGGGTTTTAATGGTTCAGGCTGGGGCATTGAACTGACTAATTGACAACCATGACAAGAACTAACATATTTTTCCACATCTTTGTCCAGTCCCGGCCACCATACCTTAGTCCGTAGTCGTCGCTTAGTACCTACTATCCCCAAGTGACCCTTGTGAGCTAGTTCTATACATTTACTCCTTAATTGCTGTGGGATAACTAGTCTTGTCCCCCTTAATAAACAAGAACCTGTCCAACATAACTGATCTCTGATAGGAAAATAACTAACGCATGATTTCCCCATCGTGCACTAGACAATAATGATCTGACCTCCTGAATCTCGGGATCCGACTGTGAACAACTTTCAACTTCTGACAATTTAATTGCTTTGGGAGTTGCCTCCCTTGAAACGAACCCTACATACTCGTCAGTTTGCTTTATAAACCGTTTAACACTATCATCAGTTTCACTATCCGACTTTACTAACCGTGACAATGGATCGGCAATATTAGACTTGCCTGGTGAATACATAATTTTATACTTATATGGCATCAACTTAAGTAACCATCTTTCAATGCGAGCATTTGGTCTAGATTTAGGCCCATAAAGAAATTCCAAAGGTTTATGATCTGTAATTAACTCAAATTCAACTCCATATAGATAAATATGAAATTTCTCGCATGCCCATACAACTGCTAAAGCCTCTTTTTCCGTAGTTGAGTACTTTTTCTCACAATCAGTCAACAACCTACTTGCATAACTTATGACCTTGGTTTCACCTTGATACTCCTGTAGTAAAACTGCACCGAGACCTACATTACTTGCATCAGTGACTAACTGAGTGCGAGTAGCATCTAACCTGAAATAACCTAAAGTATCTGCATTACTCAAACAATCCTTTAACTTATCAAAAGACTCTTGCTGTTCAGTACCCCATTCAAATACAACATCTTTCTTAGTTAACCTCCTTAAAGGCTCTGATATAGTCGCTAAATCAGGAATATACCTGGCACTAAAATTGACCAAACCTAAGAAACTTCGGATGTCAGCCGCTTTACTCGGCGTTCTGCATTTACAATTGCCTTAACCCTGTCAGCAGTGGGACCAATGCCTCTTTTCGACAAAACGTGACCCATAAATGTGATTTTATTCATACCAAACTCGCATTTGCTCTTATTAAGTGTCAGATTTCTTTCCTTTAACCTATTCATGACCTTGCCTAATCTGATATCATGTTCCTCCTTATTCCTACCATGAACCACAATATCGTCTGAAATATTCTGAACACCTTCACAATCATGAAATACCTGTGAAATGACCTGCTGATACTTCTCAGGGGCTGAACAAATTCCAAACATCAACCTTTTATAACGAAACAAACCCTTATGAGTTACAAAGGTAGTTATCTCCCTTGAAGCCTCATCTAACTCAATTTGGTGAAAGCCATATTTAAGATCGAGTTTGCTAAAAACCTCACTTTCATTCATGTTATAGAGTATTTCGTCAACCGTCGGTATGGGGTGTCTTTCCCGTTTGATAGCATTGTTCGCCTGTCGCATGTCAACACACAGTCTGATGTCACCATTGGGTTTGGGTACACAAATAACAGGGCTTACCCATGGGGTTGGGTCATTGACTTTCTCAATAATATCCAAACTTTCTAGTTCTGCTAGTTTGTCACTAACTTTCTGTCTAAGACTGAAAGGAATTCTATACATCCTTTGAGCCACAGGTGTAACTGTTGTATCTATGTGTAACTTGAGCTGATAATTATTTAATTTCCCAAAACCCTTAAAACAATCTTCATTGACAGAAAATATACCCAGTTTAAGTACCCCCAGTTTAGTGGCTGTATCTTTCCCCAACAAAGCTGGACCCCTACCCTGCATGACATAAAAATCTGATTCTATGCTTACATTACTATCCTTAAGGGAAACTTGAGCAGTAAATTTACCTAACAAATTCAGTGGTTTTTCAGAACCATATGCAAATAGTCTTTTGTCAGTTTTTTCAGACACACACTTTATCTTATTACTTTTCAGTTTATTCCACAGTTCACTATCTATAATATTTACAGCCGCACCACTGTCAATTATAACCTCAATGTCATTTCCTCCTACTTTAATGTCTATCTTCTCATTGTTACTCTTATTGTCATTAACACTGAACGCATATTCATCCGAGTCCGACGACGGATCTACATAATTACACATATTACTTCTGCCTTTACCGCGATGTCCGCCACGGCTGGGATTCGACCCACGGGATTTAGTCTTGGTCTTACACCGGTCGGCAAAATGTCCAACATTTTTACATTTGTAACACTTCTTGTGCGTGCGGGACATGTCGGGTCTTTCGAAACATGACCCTTCCGGCCACAACTGAAGCAAGTCTTAGCTGCCGCTGTGCTCTGTGACGTCATGCCTGTCCCTTTACCAGCGCTGAACTTACTTTTAACTTGATATAATTTTCCCGTTTCTGGGGTTGTTTCCGCTAACTCTCCCTGCAACATGTGCTGTTCATTTCTCTCGAAATTTTTCGCTGCTGTCTGTAACTTTTCTAAAGTCAAATTTTCAATGTCTAACAATTTCCTTCTTAATCTTTTTGACACACATTTTTCAAGTACCTGATCACGTAATTCATCATCTAAATTTGGAAAATTACACAAAACTGCTTTTTGTCTAAGTCTTGTAATGTACTGATCTACAGTCTCATTGGGCGCCTGTAACATTGACCTGAATGCCGCCCTTTCCACCGGTATGTTAACACGTGGCTTGAAGTGATCGTTTAAAATAGCGAGTGTGACGTCATAGACAGTGTCAGTTCCTTCTGGTTCACGATCAATATTTGGCAATGAAAAATAAACATCTTGCACATCAACACCTGCTGTATGCAAAAGTAATGCTTTCTTTTGCTCTGGATCGGCAATGCCTTTCCCCGTCACAAAGGTGTAAATGATCGAACCCAACGGGTCCATCTTGTGCCAATGTTGTGCATTTCAATGTTTGGATTAAATGGTTTTAATGTCAAACCTTCTAATTTTACTGGCGATGGTGCCTCCGCTTCATCCCCCATATTCCTGGAATTATCTTCTGATTTTCCTCGTCGCCAAATGAAGTATAACTACTTTATAATGATAACAACGTGATTAAACACAAGTGTCGTGTACATCTGCTTTAATGGCTGAACCTCGTGTACAACTCTTGACGTCATATAATGATGACGTAGTTATTACATCACATGATACATACATGTACAATAGAGTTATGTGCTCTTTGACCGTAATACACTACAGGTGCTATGATCTGTAAGTGAACGCCTTAGACCACTTGGCAATCTCACATGTACTGTGGGAAAAAAATTATGAGATAAAGACTATGAAAGAAAAAAAGAAAGAAAGAAAGAAACAATGAATGGGGTTTGCCCCTGTACCACGTGCTACTCCCTAACATTTGTGATGAACAATTATTTCCATTGGGTATAGGATGACATCGGTTCACATTTTCGAGTAAAAATGACAATATATCGGGAATTTGTGACATAATGTTTTTTGAAAAACATCCCGCACAAACTTTAGGGTTATTGGTCACGTGGTACAGCAGCAAACCTAAAGCTACCAGATAAGAATGTATTGTAGTAGAATATAAGAGAAGAAATTATGAGTAGAAGATATGCTGTATTATTATTTTCTTTCGAAGAATGCTGTGTGATTTCAGTTTACCAATAAATTAGATAGTCATTACAACTGAATTTATGTTTAAGCTTCTAGAGTGATCATCAGAAATTAGTCAACGAGTTTGTAATTTCCAGGTACAGAAACAATGGGGTTCGCCATGTAACCCTTGATTAATATACTCTTTAAATAGCAAACTTTTTATGGGAAAAGATCCACTTCAATAGAAATAAACATTAGATGCAAATGTTATGTTGTATCAAGTGGTAACCTAGCTGAACCCCATTGTTCCTGTACTCGAAATTCATGCTTGTCACATGATATTTACAGACCTTAGTATTACCAACTATAGTAATGCAAAGGTGCCAAGATGGAGATGAGAGAAGAGTATTACAAAGTCAAGAGGTATGTTCTCTCTGTAGTTCGTAATTATCAGATAATATAACTATACATAAAGAATTGTAGGTAGAAATTTTGCAGAATGACAGTTTTATATCTACATGTGGCCTGTCTGCCAATGTGCAGACAGTTTGGAAATTGTTACTAAAAGCTAATTAACTACTTTACTAAATGTAAATAAATAACTGTTAACTAAAGAGAACAATTACTAAGACTTTAATTGTTGATACTTGCCCATTTTATTTCAAAATCTCCCAATTTTGATGGGTTCTATAAATGCATAATTGTCAGATATTAAAAAATTGTATCCAAGAAAAAGAATTATTTATTTACTTTATCTTTGAAAAAAACCTTATTATCCAATGTAAATGATATTAAGCAAATCATATCCACCTCAGTTATATCTACATGTTGTGAAAACAATTAAGGGGACATAACTCAAATTTGTACTCTATCTACATCTTATCATAATTTTTATCTTATCATAGCTGCAGTAATGTGGTAATATGTCAAACACAGGTGAAAGGGACATAACTCAAATGTGTACTCTATCAACATATAATAATTCAGCTTAAAAGGGACATAACTCCAATTTATAAGCTATTGTTAAACTTTTTTTATAATGTCTACATATATCAAATGTACAGGCATTCATGGTGCTCACGACATCTGCCAGAAACAATGGTAATTGAACACTCATCAGCATACTAAACTGATAAAACTATAAGATACATGTACTTATATTGACCTGGAAGGAGAGGTAGCTTTATATTCTTGCATAAAAATTTATTTTAACCATATCAAAGATGAAGAAAGGAACTTGTTTAACCATGAAACGTGAGTTTCAGCTCAGCTGGTGGGAAATCTCAAGCAACTGTTCTCAGATAAACTGTTTTAAGCAAACTAACCTATTTGGGATTCAGATAATATAGGTATTTTAGCCAAAAGAATATAAGGAGCCTATTAGCCACTGACTTCTAAAAATAAATCTGGAATTCTATAATTAATTACTGCTACTTCTTTTCTATGTGAGAAGCGCCCACATCTCTAAAAAAGCTTCATCCCTGGAAACACTAATATCTAGTTTCTGTTTGCACTATACTACATGTTTTTATATAAAATACACTTTTTGTTAGATATTGGGATTCATATAAACATTCAATGACAAATAAACACTTTTAACCAAGATCTAATCTAGTTGCAATAATTACTGGTATCATGAAAAAAAAACCAACTCATTTTACATAACCAATTAAGTTATTCATACATAATTCTATTCCAGATTATCCTTTATAGACAGCCTTTGAAGGATCTAATCATGAGTTTAGTTGTATAACTTTACTTACAGACATTTTGTCACTGTCCCCGCTATCCATTCCCTGTTTTAATGTCATGGGCATCTCGTCTTCTTCTTCTTCCTCATCTGAACTTTCCTCCAGAGCTCGTGTGTATTCTTGTACATGTTCAAGTCTGCAAAAGACACATGTAGGAAATGGAATATTTATTTTTGTAATATATTACACGTAATATCTCTATAATAATTATAATATTTATGAGAATAAAGAATTTGAATTTGATTACAATGGGAAATTTACACCACAAAACAAAAATCAGGATCAACATATAAACAAAGAATACTTGTAAAACCATGAACATAGAGGGTGAAATTAGGGTGAAAAATGACTCAAGATTTGTATATCAACATAAAAATGGTTTAAAACAATAGAATCATTATCATTTTGGTTTACTTAATGGAAATATTTAAAGTTGAATGTAAAATTTCACTAATAGTTATTGGCAGCTTAGTATAGTGGAAATGCATGCCTCATGTTTTAAGAGCTGGGGCTTGGAATGCCTAACAGACTGGTTGATAACTCCTTTAGCAAGACATTTATTTGGATAAATTGCTGCAATCCTCCCTTCTGCTAAATGAATGGTTAGAGGCAGAAATGCTGGGTGTTAGTCTTCAGCTGGACTGGCATTCAAATCTGATTCAAGATGGAGTCTTGTACTTTCAGCTGCTTCAAGCCACTAAAAGTGGGAGATAAGCATTGCCTTAACAAATCTATAGGTTTGGGACAGAACTAACTGAAATAATGATAACCAGACTCTATCAAGTTTCAGATGGCACTAAATAATATCATTATTATCATCTCACCCTAACTTAGCTTTCTGTTTGATGGTTTCTATTAAGAACTTCCATCTTCTTCCATGACCCTTGTTACTCATTACTTTGGCAAATAACTTCTCCCAATTCATTATTCTCTTCTCTCTGGCAATTCTTTTGGACTGTGAAGAAAAATCAGAAGCATGCCATTATTGCCATATACAACGTATATTTTAAATCTTATACACACAATACATAACAGTTAAACGAAACTCAACTTGACATGGGTTTCAGCAATACAATATACTACCTCAAGATGTTCTGGAATCATATTCTTACCACCACCATTAAAGCAGCAACAGTCATTAAACAATAAATCCACCTATGCCACCCATGAAAAAAACCTATCAATTAAACGACACTTAAGTTACATTTTTTAATTTGATATTTCAACTTAAAAGATCCTCCATATAAGAATATCTGTCTATAAAGCTCATACTTCTTAGGTCACATGGTAGGTGTTTATATAGTTTTACTGTATATAAATATACTTAATTCTGTATTAGGATAATAAACCAGATTTTGAAACTTAATTTCAAATTATATTCATACAAGTTAATTTGAACCAAATTGGCCCAATGACATGAGTAATGACAAAGTTTATAAATAAGGGAATAATGTCTACAGTAAACAAAGAACCAAACTAACTCTAAATGTTTAACAACTTACATGTGCATCAACAAGTTGAAGTCTTTTAACAGCAATGTTTAATTGTCTCTGTTTTGTCTCATAGTCTTCATGTAATTTTTTCAGAGCAGCACTTTTTTCTTCCCACGGAGTGGAGTATACTCTTACTAACCTAACTAACTCATTCACGGGCATGTTCATGTCACTTATACTGTAAGTAATAAACAGAACAATCAAACATTAATAGTTATAGGCTAGTTTATACCACTTCACTCCACTTATCCTCTTTATCCCCACTGGGACATAAGGAACCAACAAGTGTCCTCCATTTGTCTCTGTTTTTTTAGCCATATGTTGGGCTTGCTCCCAGGTGTATCCCAGCACCTGTAGTTCTACTTGAAAGGTTCTCCTCCAGGTGGTACGAGGTCTACCAGGTTTTCTTTTTCCAGGTGGTGTCCAATTCAATGCTGTTTTTGGTATTCTCTCATTGGACATTTCTCATCACATGGCCTAACCATCTAAAGTGTCATTATTTAGTTCATTCAATCTGTCCCTTATTTTGTCAAATGACTCCATTATTAAGGCCTTACCGAGCAATATTAAACATAAAATGAATGCAAAAATATTGGTGTTATGGTGTTCTGGATGAAAGTTTTTGAAAATGACCCAAATTAATCATGACATGTTTATGTTTATTATTTGGTTTGCCTGGAATAGGTACGGCAGTTATAAGGACTATAATTTCCATATTTCAACAGTTCAATATACAAATAAAGTTATGCAAAAATAATTAAAAAAATTAGACCGCATGCAGTTAACAACCCCGCTATAATTAACATGAATATCCCCCATCTATATCAAAAACATCTATCTTTATACAGTCCAACCTGCCTTAAAGGCCACCTCTATATAAGGGTCACCTGCTTATAAAGGCCAGTAGAATTTTATCCCAGTTGTTCTTTATTGATATTATTTTCACCTGTATATAAAGACAGGGGTTGAAAATTCTTCAAGCCCGAAGCCAGGGACTATAAATTTGGCAAGCAGGATTTTGCAAAAATTTTACTGAAAAGCCCTTTGGGCTTAAACACTCAGAAGACCAATGAATTTTATTTTCGACTGTCACCTGGTGTCTTGAAAAAATCTTGAAGTCACGTTGCCCTGTTGTTGTTTACATTCATTCTTGATCATTACAGCGCTTGTAAGAAATGCTAGTCATTAGGTAGGCAACTTAAGCATTCTGCTGATAAAGAAAAATCTAGATAGTTATTGCGTTTGTAATCGCTACCAATGTTCAGTTCATCAATGATGTAGCTTCACACCAACAAGCAGGCTACAGTGGCAAGAAAAGAAACTCACATGAAAATAAAGACACCAAATATGATCGAAAAAGTGTCTGATTGTTTCAACAGCCGTCACGTGGTTGTAAATACTGCCAAAAATACCATTTAACTGCCGATAGAAATAATTCATATTGATTTCTGGTTTATCTCCTGCGATTTTCTCGTTATTCAAACTCTGGACTTGATAAAAAAATTGCGAGCTTTTGATTTTCTTTATCAAAAAGTCCTGGGCTTTAGCTCATTTGAGAAAATTTTCAACCCCTGAAAGACCCATAAAGGTCACTTTTACTGGCTCCATTGGGTGGCCTTCACAGACAGGTTTGACTATATATACAAATGTACATGTATATGCACACACAAATACATGTATTAATGTACCACAAACACCTTACCTTCTGAAGACTTTTCCTGTGACAGTAGCCAGCTTTATCAGAAGTGTTGGTGGTAGTGAATGCTTCAACATTTCATCTTTCATTTCCAGCAACTACAAATAAACAAAACAAATTTATTTTCAGCAAGAGAAAGTCAAGTGTCAAACAATTGCCTTGAGGAAATCTCAACATTACAGAGACAGACGGCCCATTTTCTCCCTATAGGAGAAAACGCACTGTGTATTTGAAATAAAATAATAAGTAGGAGATACAGCATATTCTTTCCTGCACTTTGAGCAGAAAGGATTGTTTTAAATGGCCAAAGAATATGGTTTGGGGAATTACCAGGGTAAGTGTGTATAAACAAGTTCAAAATGAGAATTTCAAAAATCAAGAGATGAATATTTTTATCATGCAGATATCATCTACTAGTATATGGATTTATACTAGTGATTTAGATTGGCTAAACTGTAGAAAAACATTAAATATTGTAACAGAAAAAATACCACAAAAATTTGACATTTGGGATCGGGTCCAAGTTTCCACTTTCAAACTATGGTTAGAATATGGCGAGATATAATGCTAATATCTTACTCAGAATATAATTAAATACCTCTTGTAAAGCAGTATGAACAAGTGATGTAGCATTAAGGACTCCATCACACAGATTGTCAAATTTATTTGGTTCTCTACGAGCAGCTGGATCTGGTTCATCATCATCAGAATCTGAACTTTCTGATTCATCATCCGAACTATCCTAAAATTAGAGATATAAACATCAGAATGTAATTGAATGGTATTGTTTGTGAAATCCGGAACATTGTCCGTTCCGTCATTCTTGTGATTATATACAATGTATGATCAACTTCCATAATTAAAGATTTCATGCCTAACTGCACAGACGTCATCTGTTTTATTGTCATGCCTATAGTGTTAACCAAGAAGACCATCAACTTGAAACAGGTATGGTGTCATTTAAATTATTAAAAGAAAACACATTTTACAGGGAAAGTATATTGTATACTAGGTTTATAGATTCTATTACTATTTGTAGTCTTGTGAAGATTACCGTGAAACAGTGGGAAGCTCAGTAAAATTTCTTATTATTTTCTTTTTGAACAAGGCTTGCTGAGGAATATACAGTTATAATAATCAGATAACATTATGTAAAGATTATCTACTGATTTTTTTAGATCCTTTTAGGTCATAATCAAGAATTCTTTTTCAATATAAATACAAATGTACATATAAATATTTCATAAAGACTATAGAAAAATGAATTTTAATTTGAAGTTCAAATTGTTGGATCATAATACAGCTGCAACTAAAATTTTTAGACTAACAAATATGAAAAGGTGAACATTTCCAATAAAATGGTAGATGGTGAGCTTTTAGAATTAAATGCTTATTTTTTGGCCTTGGTCCTGGTGCATTTTTCAAAACCTATTTCTTTTAGAGTTGCTCATAGAAATGTTCAGAAAAATTAAAAGGTTTTTAAGTACTACCTTCTGTCTTTTAAATTGGTAATTTTTTTTAAATTTTTGAAATTGAATTCCTTCACTAAATAGCAAACTATATTCATGGTGTTTGCAATAGCTAGGATCCTCACTGCAAAGATGCTGTAGATGACAATACAATGTGTGTGGAATTTTTGTGTAATTATTTGATCTTGTATCACCCTTGTTTTGGAATATTAGTGATAAAACTTAGTCATTTTATCTGGGGAGTGGAGTGGAGTAATGGTGTTTTAGGCTCCAGTCAAGATTCTTTGACCTATATCAAGGTGGTGAGTTCATGAATGGTGGAGGAAACCTGAGTGTCAGTAGAAAACCACCATCTTTTGTCAAGTGAACTGATTTCCCCCAAGAGAAACTAATGGTAAGAGTAATGGTGTTTTAGGCTCCAGCCAAGATTCTTTAACCTATAACAAGGTGGTGAGTTCATGGGTGGTGGAGGAAACCTGCGTGTCAGGAGAAAGCCACTATCTTTTGGCAAGTAAACTGATTTCCCCCAGAGAGACTACCCGGTACCTATATCTGGTAGTAGTTTTTAAGCAAACAAAATCAATGGGAATCTTTGTACAAAGTTTACTGAACAACATAAAATTTTATCATACTTTAACTGGTTGTTTTCCTTTCTTGCGGTGATGTTCATCTTCTACTTCCTCTTCATCATCTTCTTCAGCCAAAGCCTCAAGATTTCTTCCTGTAATCAAAAAATTTCTTCATGAATAATCAAAATAATATTGAAACTTTTCTTAAATTTTCAACTATACATAGGTCTTTTATTCCATTTGTTTTTGGTTTAGCTTCAATGTTAAAAGAATCTATCACAACTTGTGGTGCCAGATAGGGAAATCTCAACCCGAGTTCTAATATATTTGGTCCAGAACGAGGCTTGGAGTTCTGGACCAAATATATTAGAACGAGGGTTGAGATTTCCTTATCTGGCACTACAAGTAGTGATTGATTCTATTTCTTGCACCAGAAAGTATAATAATAATTATTATTCAATTAAAATCAATTTCAACTTTCGGTACACCTCTGATTTTGATGATAAAAGATTGCGGGAAAAACGGCGTGTAGGCTATCTTGCACAGGTGGGTACAAGATGGAGATATCTTGCACCTCTTTTTTATGGATTTTTCTATCTGGGGTGCAAGAATTCTTTATCCAGTGTTCAAAAATGATCTTCACAAGTAATCAAAATTAAAATAAAACTATCATCAACTTTGCTAAAAATGTTTATCCCTTTGTAAAGGCGGTCATCTGTAATAAAATCTGCTTTGAATTTATCCTATGTATGGAATACTCGTTTCTAGAATCAAATCAGGGTTTTACACAACTTTTCAGAAATGTGGATTTTTGGGACTCCAATAAAAACAAATAAATGGGGTCCGAACCTACAAATGTGGGTCCTATAGCTGAATTGAATTAAAAGTATTAATTATTGTTTATGATTATATATAGCCCTGGTTTTGCGATAATGTTGAGTTTTGAAAATTGTTACAACTGATTGTGAATGCATTGTATTCTGATGCACGGATGCATGAAACACACGCTATCACTTTTTTGTAATTGTATGTCGGTCATGGATACTGGCCGCGTTAACCATGCTGGTAAAAACCCTCTTCCTCTTTTAATTGTCAAATCAGATGAGCTTGACTGCACAGGTTTTGAATCAGGTCTCTTTGATTCTTTTTCTTTAGGTGTATAGTTAAGAACATCACTAATATTACTCTGACATTTAGCACAGTTCGTGCAAGCTACATGGGCATCACATGTCTAACCGATTCAATACAAATACGACTATGAACCAATAAAAATTTTGCCGGAAATTTACAAATTCTATATTTACACACCGATGTATTTATAGTACACGGGGGAATTCCCATATTTAGAAAGTTTTCGAAAAATCCTAGTCTATTAACAGAATTTTCAAACATGTTTTCTCAGTTCAAATTGGTTAACAGAATTTTTTGTGTCCTTCAGGACGCATATGATCAATTTTTTGCGTCCAACATAATTTATTTTGCTTAAAAAATGCAGAATTGCACGTCCTGTAAAACCCTGCAAATGTTACACTGGTATAGTGTACTCACTTAAGTATCATGTCAATGACAGCTGATAAACTTTGAATATCAAACTATAACTCCTGTTAACTGCAGCCACTGTATTTAAACTGACATTACATTGACATTTCCATCAAATCTATAATTTAAACCCCTAGATTTTTTACTTTTTGTTTTTTTCTGAATGATTCGATCACAACATAGTTATTTTTAATTACAGCGTATAATAACATGCTATTGTTACTGAAATCTTTATGGAAATGTCTCGTTGTGACGTGGTAACAATACTTGTAGAAGATAACTAGGAAGGCTCACTGTTGTTTCTGGTTCTTTATTCCGGATGTGGGTGTCTGTGTGTAGATGTGTGTGTGTGTGGACTGAAACCTGTGACGACCTTTTATACTCTTCTGTCAGGTAACAGAAGGTTAGAGCATGACATGAACCTTTTACCAAATATCATGATTTGTAAGGTCAATTGGACAAAGGTGCATACATCATGTAATGACCAGGCTGTACGTTATTGAATAATTGCCTAGAGGTAAAGGCTTGCCTGACCATTGACCTCAGGGTTCGATTTTAGCGATATTTACCACTAGCAAAAATTAGCTTGTACAATTTTTATTCACTAGCTAAAATGAAAAATGACTAGCTAAAATTTATGGTATTTTTGATGTACTGGCACCGTCACTTTCATTGGATTTATCCGCCGGCCGTTTGAAAGAATTTGTAATGGACTTTTGCGACTATTTTTTTTTTTTACTTTTTTTTCACGTGCTACAGTAAAGCATGACGGTAATGGGATTTTCACTGGTCTATTTTAAACAACGAATCAGAGACGAAGACTAAATTAAGCAGCCAATCGTAGCCGTGTGTTCCGGGAAACCTAATATTATACATTGACGTATATGCCCGAGTAATCCGAATTTGTTTACGATAGAGATGCCCAGACAATATGACTTATTTCGGCCGCTTTTCGGTTTTTTTTCGTTTATATTTGGAACATACAATATGACAGTTAATTGAAAAGTAGATTGTAAATGATTTAGCTTCTTGTTTTTATTCACTCGCTCAACTATGCGAGTGGCTTTCATTTCCACTCGCTATTCGGCAGATCTACAAGCTATTAGCGAGTATGCGTGCCTAATTTCGAACCCTGGACCTGAGGATGACCTGAGTAATTAACCTTATATAAAATATAGCCGAAAGTACAATTTTGAAAACCAGAAAATATTTGGGTTTATTTTTATATAATTTCTTATATCATTACATACGTTCTAAGGTCAATTGGACAAAGGTGCATACATCATGTAATGTCCAGGCTGTACGTTATTGAATAATTGCCTAGAGGTAAAGGCTTGCCTGACCATTGATCTGAGGATGACCTGAGTAATTAACCATATATAAAATATAGCCGAAAGTACAATTTTGAAAACCAGAAAATATTTGGGTTTATTTTTATATAATTTCTTATATCATTACACTCGTTAAGCTGTAATTGTTTATAAACATGGTTGCAAACGGGCACCTGCAACAAGCAGCGAAGACACCAAAGTTCGAGACAGAGCGATACGATCAGCTTATTCTTTTCAAAATATATAAAGAGCATCTCCTTTACCTCTATCCATCGTTCAGTTGAGTTCTAATATCTATAAATGGCGCTACAATTCACTTCGTAGACTATACCAATCATGAACGAAGACTGTCCGCCATTAGTAAACTACCGAGGTTGCTAGTCACGTGATCAATCGCGAGAACACGTTAAAAATATCAATTTTATGTAAAAACTAGCCTGATGGATTTAATCAAATTTTATAATCTAGTTTACTTTTTTAATAAAGATTCAAATCGTTTAACATAAGAAATCAGAGAGGAAAGGGAAATTTTGAAAGAGTTGGCATACTTCCCGGTAGAGGCGCTGCGTAATCTGAAAACGAAAGTAGACCTCAAACCGTTATCTAAACCCCATGTCCGTAGTTTAGCCGTTAGTCTTAACCCAACAACCTTAATCGTCAATGCACAGACACTAATCGGACCTTACCGAGTATTGAATATAATATTCTATGATGAAATATGTGTCTGAGCGTCACTGATATTTCTAATATTACACTAATCAGCCCACAAAACCCTCATGGCTTGTTGGTAGTTTGTGCCCCAAACAAGTCAAAAATTAAAATGGGGGTTTAGTGGGCGAATAAGTTGGACTAAATCTAACCTACCTACATCATCACAAAGATGCAATTTTAACGGGGATTAAACTGTTAACCATGACATTGCCTTTCAGAAATATAATTTTTATTTTTACCAACTGCATCTGCAACTTTGCACTTCTTTCTTTCTTATGGTCACAAAAACTTTCTACATTGAAGTTCAATATGTCCACGGATGTTCATGTATCATGTTTAAAATACCATACATGTGATAAATAGAAAAACATGTATCTCCACAGAGACAAATGCTCCACTGATATCCAAGCAGTGGTAAAACAACCATCACTGCTCATGAATGTATAGCAAAGGTATAAATTTCTGCAACTTTGCTTTGTGCATGTGATGTCTAAACACATGATGAAAATACAAAATGTACCAGTAATCTTGACTGGGGCATAAATCATCATTTCACTAATACAAAATTAATGTAAACTAAAGCAATTACTTGAGGTAAATTATCCTCCCTACTAAAACATTGTAACAGACAGGAGCTGTCCAAGTCCTTGAATCCTAAAAAGCGCAATGGGTCTGGTAATATAGTGAATGAATCCATAACACACATGGAATAAAGAGTGGAATGGAGCAATGGTATTTTATGCCCCAGTCAAGATTGTTTCACTTATATTGAGGAAGTCAGTTCATGGATGGTGGAGGAAACTGGAGTGGCTGGAGAAAACCACTGACCTTTGGCAAGTGACAAACTTTCTCACACTAAAATCTGCCCAAACCTAGTCGACGAGAGGCACTCTAGCGGGGCTCTAAACAACTTGGCTACCAAGGCCCACATGGTAAGAAAGATACTTAAACATACAATCATAAATAAATTAATTAAACAAATGTGTCAGTTGATTGGTTTATTTCTAGTAAAAATAATCACATAATTATACAAGTTATATACATCTCGCCTAGCAATTTACAACTTTTTTTTTAATTTACAAAAAGACTGTTTATGTACAAATAACTACAACAAAATGTATTATAAGAACCATACACACACATGAAACATTAGTAAAGAAACATCAGATAAAAAGCACTTGATGTTTATAACCATACTTGTTGTATTACTAAAGAAATCAGAGAAAGGATTCTAGATGTAGGGGTGGGTGGTAAAAAGCACTTTTAGGTTAATAACCATACATATTGTGTTACTAATGAAATCAGAGAAAGGATTCTAGATGTAGGGGTGGGTGGTAAAAAGCACTTTTAGGTTAATAACCATACATATTGTGTTACTAATGAAATCAGAGAAAGGATTCTAGATGTAGGGGTGGGTGGTAAAAAACACTTTTAGGTTAATAACCATACATATTGTGTTAATAATGAAATCAGAGAAAGGATTCTAGATGTAGGGGTGGGTGGTAAAAAACACTTTTAGGTTAATAACCATACATATTGTGTTACTAATGAAATCAGAGAAAGGATTCTAGATGTAGGGGTGGGTGGTAAAAAGCACTTTTAGGTTAACATACATATTGTGTTAATAATGGAAGATATAGGAAGTCCTCTAGACAATGTAAAATTATTTTAGATACCTGCAGCTGAATACTTAGCAATAGACGGAGCAACCAAGAACATGCAACAACAATATTAACCAAAATAAGAAACAAGATGCAAGATAAATCTATACTCAGACCATTTATTACAAAATTTCTGACTTTGGATGGTCATAGGACATAAGAAGAAAACTTTTAAATTTCCAGTGGAGTGATTTTAGCATTTTTTGTAAATTCCTAACCGTCCAACCTTGTTTATAAGTGGTCCCGGATACAAAACATAATTTGAACATGTATTAAATGTTATGGTTGTGGGTAAAAAAAGGTAAAATGATAATGCCAAATTTTGATGGTACATGTAGCAAACTAAAATAGATACAATATATTATGTTTTAAGTACAAATTCTAAATAAATAATGTAAATAAAAACATGTAACATTTTTTATTTTAAATGTTGGAATTAGAAATGAGGATAAACATGTAAGTTTTGAGTTTTTTGAGAAGCAAATAAATAATAACTGTTACAGCCTATTCAGACTTCCCTTTACCCTCAGTTGTCTACCTTGATTAATTTTGTGAGATGAGATTGAACAATGTTTCATATACATACATATAAAACAATCACAGCCTGGAAATAATATCTTACAACATAAAATGTTACAGTAAACATATTTACAAAATGCCTTAGAGTGTAATCACATTGTTTGCAGTTTAACACTGTAGAATATGTACCAGTAGGAAAAGTAAAAGAAAGTTAGAAATAATTTCTTACGGGTAAAGTAAAAGAAAGTTAAAAATCATTTCTATCGGTCAAAATGATGTTCAGACAAAACTCATTCTGGTGCTTTAGACAACACAGGGTCAGGTTGTAAAACCCAGACTCCAAGATTCTAGGATCCCGGATTTCAACCCCGGTCAGGACACACTGTATAACCTTGAGAAATACAGTCTACCCAACCTTGCCTGAAAGGCCACTTCTATATAAGGGCCACCTGCATTTAAAGGCCAGGATCCCGGATTTCAGCCCTGGTCAGTAGACGAGGTATAACCTTGAGAAATACAGTCAACTCAGGCCACTTCTATATAAGGCCAGTGAAATTTTATCCCAATTGTTCTTAATTCATATTATTTGATCCTGTATATAAGTGCCACCTGCTCATAAAGGCCACTTTTACTTTTTCCCTTGGATGGCCTTAATAGAGAGGTCTTACTGTACTTCATAATGTTTCAATCCACCCAGCAAAAAAAAAATAAATAAATAAATAATAAATACAGGTACACAGGTACTAGTAACAGACCAATATCAATTCAAAGGGAGAATCCAATACTCTTGGTCACTTCAAGGCATTGAAACTGAAAAAGCACATATCACTTGACACATACACTGTACTTGAACTTTGCATCAACAAGCTTTTTTATGTTTTCTTTTTTTCAACCTTCATTGACAGGTAATGAAGGTACATGCATTAAAATTTGTTCATTTCACAAACACCAACTGAATTTTAAATATTTAACAAGAAATAGTGAAACATACATGGGTAATCAGGTAAGTTAATTATAAAATTATAATAACCACCTGATTTCATCATTCAGAATCTTTAAAAAAACAACTAACAGGTCACATAACTCTCTCTCTCTCTCTCTCTCTCTCTCTCTGTCACATATCTCTCTCTCTCTCTCTCTCTCTCTGCACCTTCTCTATTCACACAGTGTTAATATACATGTATATGCTATATATACATATAAATTGATACTATTATTCTGATACCAAATTTATGGTTTATGGTTTTCAATCCAGTTTCCTCTCTGTGAATATCAAAATTATAAGTTATCACACAAAATATTGGAAAAACTAGAATTCCAACTCCCAAGGTTGAGTAAATCTGTGTATTTCTGGTATTTAACTAGACAACTTGGAAAAACACTTTTCCAAATACCATTCCATTTATACTTAGCTGAAAAGGAAATAAATAAGCTTGCTTACAATCTTTACAACCCCTCTCTTCTGATCACAGACGTGCTCTTCCTATTCTCACAAAACACCTTGACCATAGAACCAAAAACACATGTATATGTAATTTGGACAAGGAAAAACCATGTCCCAGTACCAGAAATCATTAAGTTCCTCAAGTTTATACAGAAAGGCAACCTTTTTTTCTATTTTGACAAACTAAGAAAGGAAAGCTGGTTTTTTCCCCAAAGGTAATAATAAATATATGTAATTCTTAATAATGTGACAATGTTCAGCAGTAAATTACTGCCTCCGTAAGTTTTCAAGTCTGGCTTCCAGATCAGCATCAGCGTCTGTAACAGCTGCTGCAGCCTGGGGTTGTTTTTGTTGTACACCACCAGATAATGACTGTCCTGTTGAAGGTAAACCTGTAATAAAACAGACACTTGAGTTAAATACACAAACATGTTTATAAAAGCCACCCATAATATAGGTTGGTTGGTTGGTTGAATTTTGTTTAACGTCACATCAGCAATTTTTCAGCTATTTGCGCCGAGAACTACGGTATTTTATTAATCTCTATGGATTAATCTATGAACAATTTTGTGTATGCATGTGAAGTGCGAGGGTGTTGTATGGTCTGCCTTGTACTAGGGCGCACTTAGGGCAACTTTAACATGCTAGCTCACAGAGGCAGTATACTGCAGACAAGCGTACCACTCCCCCAGTCCATTATACTGATACCAGGTGAATCAGTAAAGGCCAAGGGCAAGGAAAATTCACTTTCCCACATGTGGTCCGAGCGGGATTTGAACTCACAGCGGTGAGAGACCCTTATCCATTAGGCCATCCATAATATAGGTGTCAAGTCACATAAATACACTACTTTTTATGTGAAAAACAACTTTGGTTCTTCAAGAAATGTACTGTAAAAGTGGTCTAACTAAATAGGTGCCCTAATCTTCAAATAGAAAGTTACTGGTAAAAGGCCTGATAAAAAATTATTTTTTTGTAAAATATGGTGATCCTCATACATGATCAAACAGAAGTTTGAAAGAAATACTTGAGAAATACATTTATGTTATAAATAGATGTAGGACATGGATCTTTCCAGTAGTGGTTGGCTGCAGAGGATTCAACATGCGGGGCTGATCACCACTGTGGACCCCCATCCAGAGAGTATACCAAGCAAGGGCAGCAGAAAGCATAATGCTGGGTATGGGTGAAGAGAGAGAGAACGGTAGCTGGAGACCCACCACCGACATATGGGGCTTATCACCACTGTGGAACCCCATCCAGAGAGTGTACCGAGCAAGGGCAGCAGAAAAAATAATGCTGGGTATGGCTGAAGAGAGAGAGAACGGTAGCTGGAGAGTGGAGACCCACCACCGACATGCGGGGCTGATCACCACTGTGGACCCCCATCCAGAGTGTGTACTGAGCAAGGGATCTAAACACACAATGAAGGATGGTCTCGGCTGAAGATGTCGGTGATGACGCAGCATAAAAACACAACTGTATGTAAGTAACTAGGCTTTTAACCCAAGTTTGACTGCATTAATTTCCCAATCCAACCTTAACCTTCACCCATCAGCATCTGCAGCTCTATAATTCTTATTAATCTCTTAAGAATGGAAAACACTCATGCCTGAGGTATAACTGAGTTTTTTACACAATGTGTAACTATGTTTCCACAATTTTAAAATTATAAGTAACCAAATTTCCAAGATTTGTGAAAATATAGTACCCCGGTACTTTTTAAAGTAATTTTTCACAAATTTGTTATAATAGGTTACTTTTTGAAAGAATTTCACAAAAATTAGTGGCCAATGGCGATTTTGGCTACCAGGAATGGAAACATAGGTGTAAGCTAAGAATAATAATTCTTATATACCCCCCTCAAACTAGTTTGCAGGGGGTATAAATATTATTACATACCTGACAGCTCATCTGTAAGTTGTAAACCTAATTCATCTAATACTTGAGAAACAATGGCATCACTGAAAATAAAGAACATCCGCTAATCAGTTATGTGTTCATCATAAAAAAATCTTTATGTTTATGCGCTAGTGCTGTATAGTTGTTTTTATTCACTGGGGATTTATTTTTGCTACATTCGCGATTTGACTGAAAAAGATAGCACGAAATTTAATACAAAATGGATATTTTCAATTAGCAGTCATGAAATTAGGACTTACATAATCCATACAGAAAATTGAAAACACTGTACACTGCACCGTAAAATTTTATACCCGTGAATAAGTTCCAGTAACTGAACCGTGAAGTTTTATCCCCGCAGAATTAAACAATTATACAGTAGTATATACAGCTAGTACTGCCAGTACTGTGTATTTGTATCAATGTTGCCGGTAATTTTAAGACACACATATAACCAGACTTCAGATAAGCAGTCGAGCACTCATCCTGACTGAGTTAAAACAGTCAAGTGATGGGTAGAAATTTTATCAACACTCTGTTAAATGCCAAGTAGATTATTTACCAGATATTATCTTCGACTACAATGTTAAATTGAAATTCAACCTTTTTCTGGTACTAAAATACAACCACTTGGTGCCAAGTACAATGTACACATTATCCTAGCAGTTTGAAATTTATTTTCCATCTTCGTATGTTTGAGATAAGAGATTTCTGCTTGAATTAATGATGGTAGAAATATCTATCTTCACCTTCATGTGCGTTTATCTTCACCTACAGATTTTCAGTGAAGTCACAATCAAAGAACAATTGAATGACGCCATGACTCCATATCGTGGAGACATGACGTGGTCTTGCGAGAAAATGACACCAGTGTCTCCAAAATTTAGAAATTTTCACTAAGATTCAAATGTTTATTTTGGGAGATTGAAATAAATAGCTTTATTTTCTAGTTTATAAATTTGTATTAACCAAAATCAGGTACATTCTGTCCGATGGTCATATTTATTTTTATGTAAAACGTTAAATAAAAAAGTTAGATTTACAAAGATGGTGTCGACCTTGATGTAACTGATACTTCAAGCCAAAAATTGTCATCAAAATGGAAGACAAAGAATCAATCATGAGTTTATCCATGTAGGAAAGGGAACTTTAACCCTCCGGGTTAAATATTTCTGTCAGAGACTTGGCAAGCCTTGTCTCTGACTGAAATATTCAATCCCTCGGGTGAGATTTCCCTTACTACATGGATACTCATGATAGATTCTATAATTCTGAGCCCTGACAACATATCTGCATTAAATATTGCATAGTATATGAACATCTTCAATAAATCAGGAGAACGCCAAAAGTTTTCAAAAGGAGTTAAACTTATTTGTGACATGTAACATTTCCGAATGCTGAGTGCTAATTTTTCTTTCACTAAACCAATACACGTATTGCTTTAATACATTGTTATTCCGTTTGAGGCCTAATTAAATTTTAATACTGGGTTTAACACTCAGCTTTTATATACCTGTACACCTATAGGCAACCTTAAAAGTTAAAAGCTTGTATGCAATGTGATTTACAGTATGTTTTTTTCAGAGAACTGCAGTTGTTAATACGTGTATTGTAAACCATTTTAAATTGGTACATACTTATTTTAATGTTTTCACTTTAGAAAAGGAATAAATCCAGCTTTGTTTTAGCACACCAACTTTTTAAGTGCATACAGAGTTGCTCATACAAAATTTAAGTGCAGTTTAATTTTAGCAAAACAGGTGGCAACACGTGGTAAAATAAAACTGCACTAAAATTTCCCGATTAAAGGCAGATTTACATTACGTGGGTTATTCCTACCTCTCTTCTTCATCATCCTCATCTCCCATTGCATCATCAATTGCATCATTCATCATTTCTTCTTTCATTTCCATTATTTCTGATTGCTTCTCAAACTCCATCATAATCTTCTGGATTTGTGGAAGCTTTAGCTGTAATAAAAATGGCGGATGTTATTACCATGTATATTTTATACCCGTATAACCATGTGCATGTATCTTCATACATCGACTGAATAAAATTAAATAGTCCAATTTTGAATTAAAACACAATTTTATTGATATTTTTCCATAAATTTGCCGTCTAAATGATTGAGGATACATCTTTGATCGTGATGAACTGCAAAAAGCGATCTAAAACCATATTTACGTTTTTTATCTTTGACCAAAATATGACAAGTTTCTATTAAATATACTTTAATTATCACTAAATTGATATATTTATAGCCAATCATAAGGTTATAAAGCCCATGTACATGTACACTATAAAATACAGGTATAAAAAATACATGGTAATAACACATTTGTTATTGACACGTACAGGGCAATAACCACTTCAAATAAAAATTCCAATACATTACAGGTAGTCCAATTTTGTGTGACTTTTAACTTGGGACCTTATACATGTATTAGCAAGACATTAGTAAAAGAGGCACATCTTATCAATCAAATCAATGACAAACTCTGGGATCCAAAATCTGGCACTTGCAATCTAAATTTCATAAAATAAGAAGTCAAAAATATTCGTCTATTTCCAAAGTCTTGGATTTATTGCAAGACCTATCCTATACCTTATTTTACAATTTCTGATCAGTTATGTACTCTTGTGAGCTTATAGGAACTTAATGTTTGCAAATATGTTTGCATGCAATGCCACTGATTGACACTACAAACTGCAAGTACTGGGTCAATTATACTGACTGATTGAATGGGGTTACATGTCCCTGTCGAGAATATTTCACTTATTTCGAGACATCACCAGCTATAAGTGAGGTTGCAGAAATTTTTACCTCTGCTAAGCACTCCGGGCAATGTGCAGGGAGGGTTCTTTTACATGACATGGAGCTTTAGTATTTATGGTCTCTTCTGAAGGACCCCATGACATTTATTTCTGAATGCTGAGTGCTTAGTGAAAGAAGTCACTACCTTCATGTGTATTTTCAAGTCTTTGTCAGAAACCAGCCAGCATTTGAACCCACGACCTCCCACATATGGAGCGAGCACTGTACCAATTGAGTTAGCATAGTGGTCTATTATACTGATACCAAGTCAACAAGTAAATAACCCTTTTAACATGCAGAAATAATCGTTTATTATCTCATAAAATACTTACTTGTCTGTTCATGGTTTGCATGGCTTTTGTTACACCTTTCATAGCTTGTGCCATTGCATTGTTGGATTTTAGTGTCTGTATTTTAAGAGATACAGCTTGTATATTAGCTCTCATCAGAATGAACTTTTTCACATAGCGTCTGGTCCTCACTAAGTCTTTTGCCATTATTTTTACAGCATCCTGAATGAAGATAAACATGAAATTTTCAGTCAAAAGAAATCCGAAATTAACAAAAGCAAACCATTCAAATGTTGTTCTGAGTTAGTTTCAGATGCATTGTACTACAGTAATACAATGCATCTAAAAATAGTTCGGAACAACATTTGGTTTGCTTACAGGTATTGCAATCTATTTTATGGATAATTTAAGGAAATCATTTGAATCACATAGTTACTTTAAATTAAAAATGTTAGAAAATAATACAGTAAAAGCTTGTTATAATGCACCTTAATAACTTTTCCACCTCACTTTTTGCAATACCATTTTGAAGTCCCAAAATCTATTTTACTTCTATTTTATCTTTATACGACTCCCTCTATTTATTGCCAAACCCTTTTATAATGCAAAAATTCGACAGAACAAATAATGGTGTGAATTGAGATTTTACTGTATTGCAATTGTATTATAGGGTTACTGAACTGTTATTGTGAAATATTGTTCCGAGTTGACTCAATATTTGCATGAGCTTGCAAGTATATATTGCGAGTATATGGAATGAAATATTCCGTATAGACAATATTTCACAACATCAGTGCAATAACCCTTTCACTATATAGCAAAATATATTCTGTTCACTCTCGTCAAGTATTTCATCTAAAATTGCATTTTGTCATATAAAACATAAATATTACACTACCGGTAGTTCTTGTAAATGGATATAAGAATTAGTGCAAAATAACAACAGCACAGCGATGACGTCGACAACAATCGTATGACGTCATAAATGACAGCGCCATGTGACAAAGTGTGCAGTATGAAAAAATTGATTCGGTAAACCTCGACCTTGAAAAAAGTTAGTGTGCAAATATGGATATTTATTACACGCTAACACCTTGGTATTTATCGTATAATTTCTATGCAAAGCATATATTGCTATATAATAATATATTTTATAGATGAATATTAGTGTGCTGCCACTACATATTAAATTATGAAAGCCTTCATATTTTATTTTCATTTTTTTCACCATACTGATAATCACTTATTGTTTTAAATAGAAGTTTAAGCACCAGTAAACTCAAAAGAGATCTACAATTTATCAACACTTCTTGGTCATGTACTAGGTTTCCATAAATTTAAAATAATTAGTAGCCAAATTTCTAAAATTTGTAAAAATATAGTCCTTTTTAAAGTATTTTTCCACAAATTTGCAAAAATAGTTTACTTTTTTAAAGAATTCCTCAGAAATTAGTAGCCAATGGCGATTTTGGCTACCAGGAATGGAAACATAGCATGTATGTTACATTGTTAATTATACAAACATTTTCTGCATATAATTCATTACAAATACAAACACACCTTATAATCAAAATAAACTAAATATGGCTTTCTAATTTGGTTTAAGACTAAAAGCAAGGGAGATAAATAGTATACCATTTGATTTTGTTTGGCCATTTTTTTAATATCAGCTATGACTTTCTTTTCCTGTTGTTCCATTTTTGCTCTTTCTCTATCGAGGTCTCTCATTGCTTTGGTTAAAGCCCTTTGATTTTGCCGAAGCATCTCTTCGGGAGTTTTCTTTTTCCCAAATAACCACTCCATTGGCATTTTGTATTCCTTAAATAAACAGAAAGATTTCGCTATAACAAAAATCTATCAGGTAAAAAAACCAGAATATACATGTAATTGGTCATTTACGATCTGACTGCAGTGTTTATTAACATGGTTTAGTCTAATTTCAAAACTACAAGTGTATAACTAGATTCCAAAATATATTCCGGAAATTTATTCCAAATGTGCATATGTAACAAAATGCATTACCCGTTTCAGAATACATATCTCACGATAAAACAGATACATTTCTTTCACATTCATTTGGGTGCAAGACGTTTCATCCCATAGGACTTTTCTTCCCATGCCATTTCTTCCCATGCCATTTCGTCCCATACCATTTCGTATCATATTCAGAACTTTTCGTCCCATACTTTTAAGACGTTTCGTACCATAGGACTTTTCGTCCCATGATATTTCGTAAACTTTTTGGGGACTTTTCGTTCCCCATTTTTAAGATGTACCATAACATTAAGTAACGGACTCATGGAGTACTTTTCGTCCTGGCATTATACATTCGTTATACCATATATATTCATTGAACATGTACACCTCCACTAAGTCTGAAACTAAATTTGCATGATGTTATTATTACATATTGGACATGTGCACGTCCTATTAAAGTATTTTTCTGCATCATATTTCCGTATTTCATAGAACGTTTCCATCAACTGAACAATAAAAGCTTGTGGAAACATATGTTTTTTTATTGGTATTAAAAAAATGAAATCCCAAGACTTTATGGCTTTAAAGTTTATTTAATGATAAACCGAAAGAAAAAGATAGTTTACTGGCTTAAAATTGTCGTTAGTTAAATTCATATAAAAATAAAGATGTATATATATACCTTAATCATACCCCTTTAAAAAAAAAAGACAAAAGGGAAATTAAATATATATATATATATGTAACTAAATTTTATTTATAACACAGTAAAAAAATAATAAATAAATAAATAAATAAATAAATAAATAAATAAATAAATAAATAAATAAATAAATAAATAAAATCTCTTTAAAAAGTCATTAAAATGTTACGAAATGTCATGGAACAAAAGTCTTAAATTTTATTTCTAACACAGTAAAAAACAAAAATAAATATATAAATAAAGTAATTAATTAATAAAATATCTTTAAAAAGTCATTAAAATGTTATGAAATGTCATGGGATGAAAATTCCTATGGTACGAAACGTCTTATAATTATGGAACGAAAAGTCCTGAACATGGTACAAAATGTCTCGGAAATGGTACGAAATGGCATGGGACGAAAAGTCCTATGGGACGAAACGTCTGTAATTCATTCAATTACCAGGCACACTATTTCCATGCGTACTAATCTCATAGAAAAGAAGTCCGATCTTGGCAGAAAGCGAGAGCAAAGTACGTGTTTACTATCGTGAAACGCCGTACAACAATATGTGTTACTGTAAGTAGACATTCAGCATTTTACTCCTTCTCGAGATTTTTTTTGTTGCATCCATTCTAATATTAAAATCAACACATTGTAAACACTGCTATCAGATTGTAAACAAGTGGAACTCCATAGTGGAGTAATGGTGTTTTACGTCCCATTCAAGATTTGTTCATTAATATCAGGGTAGTCAGTTCTGAGATGGTGGAGGAAACCAGAGAGCCCAGAGAAAACCAATGACCTTTTATAAACGAACTGTTGTGTATGACCACACAATATCTGAAGTGCGCCAGATTGATTTTAAAGTTGTCATTTTACGAACTAACTTTTTATTGAAACAAATTACATTGATATTATTACACAACAATTGATACATCCGCATCTTACATCGCCTATGCCAGTAAGTGGTCATGTACGTCCAAATAAAATATAGTTCAGCCATGATAACAAAATTATAAAACAAAAAGTAAAACAAACTGACAAACTTTTTCACATAAGAATCTGCCTGGGTTGATTACGAAACTAAGCAAGAGAAACTGGGTACTTAAGACTACTCTGCCACCAACCCCCTAGATTGTTAACAACCTAAATGTAACAATCAACAAAGATTGACTTAAACTGTGACAAAATATGCCAATGTGTAGTCAGTATGACTTAAAAGCTTTTTATGCTGTCACTGTTTTACAACATGATATGAGGTTTAAACAGCGGCTAAGTTGTCGTTTTATACTATGCATCATCATCAGCCTGAAAGTGTTGGTGGTTTTTACTTTGGAACTTTTTGCCATTATTTTGGGTCAACCAGGAAATTGCTTTACACATTTGGCAAAAGATAATTTGGGAAAATTTGTTTTTGGAATTCCATAAAAGAAAACTACTGTAACAAAAACATTAATTTGATTTTGTGATATAGTTACCTCCACAAACACAGGTGTATCAAATCCAAAAACAAATAAAAACCTGGTGAAAATGAGTCAGGAACTGATGTTTTGTGTGTTGTTGATGATGACGTCACTGGAGCACTGTGCTTTACTCTCGCACACACACGAAAAACGTTTTCTATAATTTTATATCTAATTGATGGTATTTTAATAAATAAATAAAATTTCTTATATATTCGTGATAATTGTTTCAAGTATGTTGATAATATCACAAATGACTTCATAAGTAATGAATTATTTTCAGATGACACACTTTGGTTTCATTGTTAAGAGAAAGATGGCGGCTTTGCTGCAGATCTGTGCAAAGTTGGGGTACAAAGAAATTTTTAATTACACACTTCTTTAGTAACCTTTAACGCCCATTCTATGAATGTTGGACGGCCTTGGATAATACACCAAAAATATATTTCTGTTATTTCACTCTATTTTCAAATAGACCTGAATTTGACGTCCTTCTTTGGTACAAATTTGCGTCGTAAATTTTTTTGGCCCTCTTTCAGAAAAAAAATGTGCGACGACATCATACGAAAAATTTATTTTCTCGAGATTCAAATTTAACATTAACCGAAATATCAAAATTTAAATTTGCTCGACTTGTTTACACCAATTATACTGTCATTTCAATTTGCTTCAAAGTGAATGTAATTTCCTGGGCCGGGATGAACAGCTGATGAAATTTGAGAATGTTGATTTTACCGAAATGAAAATAACTTGATACACAAAGTCAGGTTTTTTGGACTACCAGGTGGCTCATGTTGGAAGAGTGACAAACTCTTGTTGTGTCACTTTTTAATAACTGGAAAGAAACAAATTCTGGGTCAGACAAGGATTGAACCTGGGACCAATCACATGCACTATAGGCGAGTGCTCTACCAACTGAGCTACTCGAACCACTTCATTCCTCCCCTGGTGTTTGTTTTCTTTTCCTCAGTCCCACACATGGACCGGAAATGTACCTAAATTCATTTGGATTAATCTCTGAATTTGTCATGTCAAGAGTATCACCATTGCTATTTTTATGTGAAAGAGTTAACAGACCATATGTTTAAGAATCATTTGTTTACCTCACCCATAAATTAAGAGAAGAAATTTTAAAAGAATGGGAATTTCCACTTACATTGGTTCCAATTTATACAGATACATGTCTTATCGGTGGGGGCTGTGGTCATAAGTCTGTAGAAAAATGTCTGGGTTATATTTATATATTTTTGTGTTTAATTTTTCGGATTGATTATTTACACTTAAGGCCGTATAGTCCAGGTAGCAGGCTGGCGTTATTTACACTTACGCATGCGCAATACGATAACTAGTATCAGCTGTATAAGGGCAAGGTTGTGTTCAATGAAGTATGTCGGTAATACTGTCGCACGATCTAAAGTTGTGATCACTGAAGTATATCGGCCTAATTCATGAGATTTTGTAATGTAAACTGTCAAACTATAATGTCACTATTTAAGGTAAATTGATCAAGTTTTATTGGAACACGTGTCGCGACCGGTAATCAGAATTATTCAGTTTATACTTGTATAATATTAAAATCAATGTAAGCAGTTTATTATTATTTTCCTCTAATAATTGATTTTATTTTTTATTTTATTATCATTATTATCATAATTGATGAGAACATAATAATTAATCTTTAAAAAGTTTTAAATTAAAATCAATATAGATGTACTTTACATGTTTATAGGGGATTTGTCAACAGGAATTAAAGAGCAATTACTTGATGAGTCGTGTTCGAACAACTAATTAATAAGAATTTTCACTTTGATTATTAATCTCCATACTCCAGTAAGGATGTGAACACGTTAATCTCTTTAATCTAATTAAGACCCGTGAACATAGGATACTGAGTAATTAATTCATTGTCATGTCAAAGTAATTAGGTACATATCTGTGAATATGGGATGCTGCACGGAAGCGTTAATCACTTAAACCAATTAAGACCCGTGAACATAGGATACTGAGTAATTAATGCACCGCTCATGTCAAAGTAATTTGGTATAGATCTGTGAACATGGGATGCTGCACGGAAGCGTTAATCACTTAATCTAATTAAGACCCGTGAACATAGGATACTGAGTAATTAATGCACCGCTCGTGTCAAAGTAATTAGGTATAGAACATGAGACGCTGCACCGAACCGTTAATAACTTAATCCCATTAAGACGGTGAACACGGGATACTGTTAATCTCTTAATCCAATTAAGACCCGTGAACACAGGATTCTGAGTAATTAATTGACCGATCAAGTATAAGGTAAGTAGGTATCTGTGAACATGGGACTCTGCTACTTAATTAGGTGTCAATAATTCCTGGACTATAAATAAGGGCTAAGTTATAGCAATAGGCACAGATGAGGTTTTGACTGCGGCCCAATCTCTACTCAAATCTCAATTTAAAATTCAAGGTTTCCAGACAACTTTGTACTCCCAAAACATAAATTTGTTCACCCCTGTTTCTGGTCCTATGGTTCAAATTTTGTTTGAAGGCCCAAATAGTTTAGGACATTGGATTGTTGTTTCAACGATCGGTTGTGAAGACGGTCATATTAATCTGTATGACAGTCTTAACAAAGCAGCGTCTACTGAAACGATCAGGTTTATTTGCAATTGCTATCAGTCATGTTATTTGTTTAGGAAATGATCCTGCAACTTTTTTTTTCCATCAGAGTGAAATGAGGGCCCATTTGGTTAAATGTTTAGAACAGCAAGAATTTACCCCATTTCCACATTTCCTAAAGCCAAATCGACGGAACATCACAAAACATGGCCAGCAAAAAATAGAAATATATTGCCGTTGCAGAAACATCTACGATCACAAAACTGATGCAATGGTAGAATGCAATAATTGTGGGGAATGGTACCATGTTTCTTGTATCAATTCTGGGCCCATTGAGTCTCTATCAAAGTCTGATTCAAAATATTTTTGCAGTGACTTTTGTGAAACAGAACACCAAATGAAATAGAATATTTAATCTTCATTAAAACTTTTAATTTCTTGTAAATATTAGTTATGGAATTTTTTAGTTTATTTCAGAAATAAATTTGTAGGGACCGGTACAATTAATTTTCTGAGGTGATCAGTTGCGACTTTGCTCGTGAGATCCACATTCTTTGTGTAACCTCAGAGACATTAATTGTCCATAAAATATTTAATTTTCTTTTAAAAGTGTAAATATTAGTTAAGGAATTTTTTAGTTTATTTTAGAAATAAATTTGTAGGGACCGGTACAATTAATTTTCTGAGGTGATCAGTTGCGACTTTGCTCGTGAGATCCACTTTCTTTGTGTAACCTCAGAGACATTAATTGTCCATAAAATATTTAATTTTCTTTTAAAAGTGTAAATATTAGTTAAGGAATTTTTTAGTTTATTTTAGAAATAAATTTGTAGGGACCGGTACAATTAGTTTTCTGAGGTGATCAGTTGCGACTTTGTTCGTGAGATCCACTCTCTTTGTGTAACTTCAGAGATACTAATTGTCCATAAATTTTGTCATATATTAGTTATCCATTTTAATTTGTATACTATCACAAAAAGCTTCTAAACTTCTCATTTTCTTTTTAATTCTAAATCATTGTGATGGATAACTAATCAAATAAATGGATCCCGTGAGAACCACGTCCTCGTCGTGGGATCTGGAAACATGTTCAGTTATTATACGTCATATTATTTATATAATTAAATTAATTTAATTATTTATCAACAGTGCCATGTTTTGAATAATTAAATTTTTTTATTATATAATAATGGCATATATAACTCTCCATGGCAAAGTGTTCTCGATATATTAGCCGATATACTTCATTGAACACAACCTTGCCCTTATACAGCTGATACTAGTTATCGTATTGCGCATGCGTAAGTGTAAATAACGCCAGCCTTAATTTTTACTCTAAATTTAGTTTTTACAGTGTAAAAATAACTTGTCATCTGCCTGTTGTTCACTTGTCTTTCTACATGTTAGTAAACTCTTGTTTTGTTTTATAATTTTAGCTCTCAGTAAGAACAGAAGTCAACAGTTGACTAAAAACGGAAAACAGTTTGAATAAAGATAAACTCACAAGGACTTGAAAAACTTCAGTGAGGCCCAATTTACCAAGAACACATTGCACAGTCTGTTTGCATCTGGGGACATAGTCACATACAGCAGTAAAACAAAGACTCATTACGATATATTAGTAACATCAGCAAAACAAGCTAACCAATATAATACTACATTATGTCGTCTGCAGTGAAAAAGTTAAACAGTCCTCAGTGGAAGGTATTTATAACTATGCACCTTCATTGGATAGGGCAGCCTTTAAAATCAGCAATAGTCCTATGGCCAGAGGCCAATAAGTTTTGAATTGGGAAGTGAAATATTTGAATGCCAACAAGCCTGATTGGCTTATAACAAAATCCCAACACAGACTATCATTTGATTAGAAATTGCTAGTATGCCTGTGAAAATCTGATCTGGGCCATTAAAACAGGCTTTGTTATTGGCCGGAATGCCTTGTAAGTTTCAAAACCTAAAGAATCATGTTCGGGCCATATCTCACCAATGCTTTGGACGACTCTCATGAAACCTCACATGAATAATCTTCATGGTCCAAAGGTGTGTCATGACCTTTAACCAAGGTCATATCAGAAAGGTCAAGGTCGCAGGAAAACTTTAAATGTTGGGGGCATATTTAGCTCTCATAAGACAGTTGTAGTTTGTTTTACAACAATCCATTAATATTTAATTTTACTTTGTATATTTTAACTGTATCATTTTTTTTTCAATACACTGAGCTGTGTTTGCCAGGTGTCAGGTGACTTGGAGATGCCACATGAACTTTTGAAGCTAGTTTTAGTTTAATTTATTTAAAATATTTTATTTTTTTGTAGAATTTCCAGCCGCCAGCACAAGATCCTGCCATCCTTTCTTATCAGCGCTCAACGAATACTGTAAACTCGGTTATTATGACTTCTGCAAATCCACCAATCAGAGAGACGGGATTTGTTGAAAAATTATTGGTAAGATGATTTACGTCTTTATTGATATGTTATACTTTATTGTTTTAGATTTGTGGGTAATCATTTATTTGAAATTAATTCCATAAAAAAATGTAAGTATTTGTCCTGGTGTTTCTTGTAATTAAAATGTTTTTTTTTGTACGACGTTTCACGACAGTGAACACGTACTTTGCTATCGCTTTCTTCCAAGATATCGGGCTTCTTTGCTATGAAATTATAAGATATGAGTATGCATGGAAATAGTTTTCGGTTATATTCCGTCTTGCCACGACCATTTTCCCAACTACGCCGTACAACAGCACGGCAGTGCCACATGACCATTTTTCCAACTACGCCGTACAACAGCACGGCAATTCTATGTTTTTATAACTTATAATAAAAAATTTGACTAGTGTATGATGAAAATTTATATGAAATGATTGTTAAAGGTGGATGGTAAAATTAGTATATGTATGATTTAATCATCATGATACTGAGAAAAGACCCATATGTAAGCTTTTTTATTATACATGTATTACCAAAATTATTGCAATTTAAAATTGAGAAAAATCTTCTTTTAAAATGGTTATAGACATTTAAAAGTTTCTGAGTTTTTATTTCCATTCCTGGTAGCCAAAATCGACAGTGGCTAATAGTTTCTGAAAAATTCTTCCAAAAAAATAACCAGTTTTAGCAAATTTGCTTGCAGGATATTTACATTTCAATATTGTGTGAACCTAGGGAGTTCTAGATTTTACAAAGAAATTAAGTAATTTTGAGTTTTTCACACATGACAATTATAATGTTATTTGATTACAGCATTCCTATGGATTTATTCAGTGCTGTGAAAGAGAGGCAAGGTTGTTCTTCCATTTTAGTGAATATTCTGGTGAAATAAACGATGTTAACATAGGAGGTATGTTCATATATTATCCATGTGTCTAAATATGTAAACACATATATAAATTCTTCAGCATCTATTTATGTTTGGGAAGAAATTAGGGATTTTTCTGTTTAAAATTTCCTAGAAAAAGTCCCCATAAGCTCTACCAACAATAGGGATTTGATTTGACGAGGAAAACAAGTTCGTGTACATGTGTCACTGTATGTAATTTTTGCCATTTCATGATTGAAAACAAATTCCTTGAGTTATCCATTTCACTATGACTATCCCCGGACCAAAATGGGGAGATCTATAGTGTTTACTCCATTTCTTCTGCCAACATTTTTTCGCACACTTTTTAGCTCACCTGGCCAAAGGCCATGTGAGCTTTTGCCATCACTTGGCATCCGTCGTCATCGTCTGTCGTCCGTCCGTAAACTTTTCACATTTTGACTATCTCCTCTGACACCACTGGAGCAATTTTAACCAAACTTTACAGGAATGATGTATGGAAGGTCCTTTACTTAGATTGCCGAATTTTTTTTGATCTGCCAAAAAACATGGCTGCCAGCACAGAAGATAGTTTAACATTGGACCCTATGATAAAAATGCATTTTTAACGATTTCCTCAGAAATGACTGAAGCAAATTTAACCAAACTTTACAGGAATGGTGTAAGGAAGGTCCTTTATTTGGATTGCCAAAATTTTTCTGATCCGTCAAAAAACATGGCCGCCAGTGCAGAAGATAGTTTAACATTGGACCCTATGGGAAAAGCATATATTTTCTATCTTCTTTGAAACCGCTGAGCTAATTTGAACCAAACTTTACAGGAATAATGTATGTAAGGTCATTTACTAAGATTGCCCAAATTTTTCTGATCCGCCAAAAAAAATGGCCGCCAGGGCCAAACAAAGTTTAACATTGGGCCCTATGGGAAAACGCACATTTTGGCTATCTCCTCTGAAATGACTGAAGCGAATTCAATTAAACTTTACAGGAATGATGTATGTAAGGTCTTTTGCAAAGATTGCCGAAATTTTTCTGATCTGCCTAAAAACATGGCTGCCAGCGGGGAACATAGTTTAACATTGGACCCTATGGGAAAACACATTTTTGCTATCTCCTCTGAAGCTACTGAAGCAAACTTAACCAAACTTTAGAGAAATGATGTATTGGAGGTCCTTCACAAAGATTGCCAAAATTTTTCTGATCCGCCTAAAAACATGGCCGCCAGCGCAGAAGATAGTTTAACATTGGACCCTATGGGAAAAACGAATTTTTGGCTATCTCCTCAGAAATGACTGAAGCGAATTTAACCAAACTTTACAGAAATGGTGTAAGAAAGGTCCTTTACTTAGATTGCCCAAATTTTTCTGATCCGCCAAAAAACATGGCCGCCAACGCAGAAGATAGTTTAATATTGGACCCTATGGGAAAAGCATATATATGCTATCTCCTCTGAAGCTAGTGAAGCAAATTGAATCAAACTTTACAGGAATGATGAATAGAAGGTCCTTTACATAGATCGCCAAAATTTTTCTGATTGGCCAAAAAACATGGCTGCCAGTGCAAAAGATAGTTTAACATTGGACCCTATGGGAAAAAACACATTTTTGACTATGTCCTCAGAAATGACTAAAGCAAATTTAACAAAACTTCACAGGAATGATGTATAGAAGGTCCTTTACTTAGATTGCCAAAATTTTTCTGATCCGCAAAAAAACATGGCTGCCAGCGCAAAAGATAGTTAAACATTGGACCCTGTGGGAAAAACGCGTTTTTGACTGTCCTCAGAAATAACTGAAGCAAATTGAACCAAACTTTACAGGAATGATGTATAGAAGGTCCTTTACATAGGTTGCCAAAATTTTTCTGATCTGCCATAAAACATAGCTGCCAGCGGAGAACGTTGTTTCACATTGGACCCTATTGGAAAAGCATATATACAAATTTGCTTTAAAAGCATTTTAGTCAGGTGAGCGATACAGGCTCATCCTGAGCCTCTGGTATATACATATATATATATATATATATATATATATATGTATATATAAGTAATTCAGAGCTCCAGATAAAAATTTGACATGAAAGGTCATTACTCCCTACTTTTTTTCTAAAGGGTATCCTGTAAAATCTAAAGAATATCGACACCGATCTATAAAAATGTAAAGAGTATTTTCAATTTTTAAAGCCATTTATTCAAATAAGTATAACTACCAACAAGAATACAGTAACAACATCTTCATTGTGACAATGGCATTTCACAGGTACTTGGATCAGGAGTTCAATCCTCATAGCAGACTCTACTGTTGTAAGAATTGTAAAGGGTAATGAGGATTTTCAAAGAGTTTTGATACCCTTACATTTACAATTTAAAGAGTATTTTCAAAAAAATAAAGGGTATTTACACAGATACTCCTCTAATCTGGAGCTCTGAAGTATTAAACAGATATTTAGTTGGAGTAGATATGCCATTGGTATTCATATTTTGATCATTTGCATGATTGAGAAAACGGAGATTTCCCACTTGAAGTTCCTTTTGGGAATTTATTGAAATGGCATCCCATTTTAGTTATGACTTGTTTCAGATGCTATTTATTTTGTTGTTTTTTTTTATATTTCAATCTTTATTCATGTAAAGATAATATAAACAAACATAAAAAGACATTTAAAGTTACACCATTCACACATCTACACCAGGATGTAATTTGAGATTTCTACAACTTCTATTGTATATGTATAAAACAATTATATAAGGGCATAAAATATGCCCCACTTTTCACAAAAAGAATTATATTTACAATTTTTCTAGTGAATATATTCATCAGTTTTTAGCTCACCTGGCCAAAGGCCATGTGAGCTTATGGCATGGCGAGGCGTGCGTGCGTGCGTCAGTAAACTTTAATCTTCTCCTCCGAAACTACTGGGCCAACTGAAACCAAATTTGCCATGGAAGGTCCTTGACAGAGTCTAACTATAGTTTGTTCAAATCATGACGATCGAATATCCAAGATGGCCGCTGTTACTAAAAATAGACAAAACCTAAAAAATCTTCTTCTCTTGAACCACTCATTGGAGGCAAAAACTGATGTGATATTTGGATTCTACATAGTCTTAACCTTTAAGTTTGTTCATTTCATGAAATTTGGTTTAAAAATAGGTTACGCGTTTTTGCGTTTAAATTTGCAAAAATCGTAAAATCGTAAAATATTTTTAAATTGTTATAACTTGACTATGTAACCAGATAATGACATGGGGTTTTCAGTTTTGACATATTCTTGTAATTACCTTCAAAATGGTCAATTATGAAGGTCATGACCTAATTTTTTACCTTTCTTATATTATTTATTATCTTCAAAACTACTTTTTGTATAGGCATGTATATTAGAATGTTGTAGTTATTGATACAACGATCATTTTGATGTATAGAAAAAGGTCATGGGTCCAAAGGTCAAGGTCACAGTAGCAAAACAATACCAAAATCGTTAATTATCTTGAAAACTATAAACTTTTTGTATAGGCATGTATATTGGAATGTTGTTGGTTTTGATGTAACGATCATTTTGATATATAGATTTAGGTCATTGGTTCAAAGGTCAAGGTCACAGATGCGTAAGAATACTGAAATAGTTCATTATCTTGAAAACTATTAACTTTTTGTATAGGCATGTATATTAGAATGTTGTAGGTATTGATACAACGATCATTTTGATGTATAGAAAAAGGTCATGGGTCCAAAGGTCAAGGTCACAGTAGCAAAACAATACCAAAAATTCTTAATTATCTTTAAAACTATAAACTTTTTGTATAGGCATGTATATTGGAATGTTGTTGGTTTTGATGTAACGATCATTTTGATATATAGATTTAGGTCATTGGTTCAAAGGTCAAGGTCACAGATGTAAGAATACTGAAATGGTTCATTATCTTGAAAACTATTAACTTTTTGTATAGGCATTAGGGGTGTAACGATACGGGCAAAACCGTATTGCGATATATTGGGAAATGTCAAACCTGTATTGCAATACGTATTGAATACGTATTGCCTTGGATGTTGAACATGTGAAGCAGGAAATTCTCGATCTTTTGGACCACCTGGAGTTCATCTTTGTGTTTATTATGAATACTTGTATACAAAAAAATTTAACTTCGAACGTGTCGTCCGACTCCAGGACAAACGTGTTAACCATACTGTTTTAAAGCGCTTCGCTAGCGTGACCATTCAACATAATTTTTAACAACGAGATAAAACGTTCGAGTGATTATGACTTTGTGGTTAAACTAATATCCAAATAGGCACAGAAAGGGGTATAATTTCCGTATCGGCAAAAAACCGGTATTTGAAAATCGTACCGCGATAACCGACATTGGGGCCTCTGAACCGGTTTTACCGGTATATCGGTATATTGTTACAGCTCTAATAGGCATGTATATTAGAATGTTGTAGGTATTGATACAACGATCATTTTGATGTATAGAAAAAGGTCATGGGTCCAAAGGTCAAGGTCACAGTAGCAAAACAATACCAAAATCGTTAATTATCTTGAAAACTATAAACTTTTTGTATAGGCATGTATATTGGAATGTTGTTGGTTTTGATGTAACGATCATTTTGATATATAGATTTAGGTCATTGGTTCAAAGGTCAAGGTCACAGATGCGTAAGAATACTGAAATGGTTCATTATCTTGAAAACTATTAACTTTTTGTATAGGCATGTATATTAGAATGTTGTAGGTATTGATACAACGATCATTTTGATGTATAGAAAAAGGTCAAGGGTCCAAAGGTCAAGGTCACAGTAGCGAAACAATACCAAAATCGTTAATTATCTTGAAAACTATAAACTTTTTGTATAGGCATATATATTGGAATGTTGTTGGTTTTGATGTAACGATCATTTTGATATATAGATTTAGGTCATTGGTTCAAAGGTCAAGGTCACAGATGCGTAAGAATACTGAAATGGTTCATTATCTTGAAAACTATTAACTTTTTGTATAGGCATTAGGGGTGTAACGATACGGGCAAAACCGTATTGCGATATATTGGGAAATGTCAAACCTGTATTGCAATACGTATTGAATACGTATTGCCTTGGATGTTGAACATGTGAAGCAGGAAATTCTCGATCTTTTGGAGCACCTGGAGTTCATCTTTGTGTTTATTATGAATACTTGTATACAAAAAAATTTAACTTCGAACGTGTCGTCCGACTCCAGGACAAACGTGTTAACCATACTGTTTTAAAGCGCTTCGCTAGCGTGACCATTCAACATAATTTTTAACAACGAGATAAAACGTTCGAGTGATTATGACTTTGTGGTTAAACTAATATCCAAATAGGCACAGAAAGGGGTATAATTTCCGTATCGGCAAAAAACCGGTATTTGAAAATCGTACCGCGATAACCGACATTGGGGCCTCTGAACCGGTTTTACCGGTATATCGGTATATTGTTACAGCTCTAATAGGCATGTATATTAGAATGTTGTAGGTATTGATACAACGATCATTTTGATGTATAGAAAAAGGTCATGGGTCCAAAGGTCAAGGTCACAGTAGCAAAACAATACCAAAATCGTTAATTATCTTGAAAACTATAAACTTTTTGTATAGGCATGTATATTGGAATGTTGTTGGTTTTGATGTAACGATCATTTTGATATATAGATTTAGGTCATTGGTTCAAAGGTCAAGGTCACAGATGCGTAAGAATACTGAAATAGTTCATTATCTTGAAACTATTAACTTTTTGTATAGGCATGTATATTAGAATGTTGTAGGTATTGATACAACGATCATTTTGATGTATAGAAAAAGGTCAAGGGTCCAAAGGTCAAGGTCACAGTAGCGAAACAATACCAAAATCGTTAATTATCTTGAAAACTATAAACTTTTTGTATAGGCATATATATTGGAATGTTGTTGGTTTTGATGTAACGATCATTTTGATATATAGATTTAGGTCATTGGTTCAAAGGTCAAGGTCACAGATGCGTAAGAATACTGAAATGGTTCATTATCTTGAAAACTATTAACTTTTTGTATAGGCATTAGGGGTGTAACGATACGGGCAAAACCGTATTGCGATATATTGGGAAATGTCAAACCTGTATTGCAATACGTATTGCCTTGGATGTTGAACATGTGAAGCAGGAAATTCTCGATCTTTTGGAGCACCAGGAGTTCATCTTTGTGTTTATTATGAATACTTGTATACAAAAAAATTTAACTTCGAACGTGTCGTCCGACTCCAGGACAAACGTGTTAACCATACTGTTTTAAAGCGCTTCGCTAGCGTGACCATTCAACATAATTTTTAACAACGAGATAAAACGTTCGAGTGATTATGACTTTGTGGTTAAACTAATATCCAAATTGGCACAGAAAGGGGTATAATTTCCGTATCGGCAAAAAACCGGTATTTGAAAATCGTACCGCGATAACCGACATTGGGGCCTCTGAATCGGTTTTACCGGTATATCGGTATATTGTTACAGCTCTAATAGGCATGTATATTAGAATGTTGTAGGTATTGATACAACGATCATTTTGATGTATAGAAAAAGGTCATGGGTCCAAAGGTCAAGGTCACAGTAGCAAAACAATACCAAAATCGTTAATTATCTTGAAAACTATAAACTTTTTGTATAGGCATGTATATTGGAATGTTGTTGGTTTTGATGTAACGATCATTTTGATATATAGATTTAGGTCATTGGTTCAAAGGTCAAGGTCACAGATGCGTAAGAATACTGAAATAGTTCATTATCTTGAAAACTATTAACTTTTTGTATAGGCATGTATATTAGAATGTTGTAGGTATTGATACAACGATCATTTTGATGTATAGAAAAAGGTCAAGGGTCCAAAGGTCAAGGTCACAGTAGCGAAACAATACCAAAATCGTTAATTATCTTGAAAACTATAAACTTTTTGTATAGGCATATATATTGGAATGTTGTTGGTTTTGATGTAACGATCATTTTGATATATAGATTTAGGTCATTGGTTCAAAGGTCAAGGTCACAGATGCGTAAGAATACTGAAATGGTTCATTATCTTGAAAACTATTAACTTTTTGTATAGGCATTAGGGGTGTAACGATACGGGCAAAACCGTATTGCGATATATTGGGAAATGTCAAACCTGTATTGCAATACGTATTGCCTTGGATGTTGAACATGTGAAGCAGGAAATTCTCGATCTTTTGGAGCACCAGGAGTTCATCTTTGTTTATTATGAATACTTGTATACAAAAAAATTTAACTTCGAACGTGTCGTCCGACTCCAGGACAAACGTGTTAACCATACTGTTTTAAAGCGCTTCGCTAGCGTGACCATTCAACATAATTTTTAACAACGAGATAAAACGTTCGAGTGATTATGACTTTGTGGTTAAACTAATATCCAAATTGGCACAGAAAGGGGTATAATTTCCGTATCGGCAAAAAACCGGTATTTGAAAATCGTACCGCGATAACCGACATTGGGGCCTCTGAACCGGTTTTACCGGTATATCGGTATATTGTTACAGCTCTAATAGGCATGTATATTAGAATGTTGTAGGTATTGATACAACGATCATTTTGATGTATAGAAAAATGTCATGGGTCCAAAGGTCAAGGTCACAGTAACAAAACAATACCAAAATCGTTAATTATCTCGAAAACTATAAACTTTTTATATAGACATTTATATAAGAATATTGTAGGTTTTGATGTAACAATCATTTTGATATATAGATTTAAGTCATTGGTTTAAAGGTCAAGGTCACAGATGCGAAAGAATACTGAAATGGTTAATTATCTTGAAAACTATTAACTTTTTGTATAGGCATGTATATTAGAATGTTTTAGGTATTGATTCAACGATCATTTTGATGTATAGAAAAATGTCATGGGTCCAAAGGTCAAGGTCACAGTAACAAAACTATACCAAAATCGTTAATTATCTCGAAAACTATAAACTTTTTATATAGACATTTATATTAGAATATTGTAGGTATTAATACAACAATCTTTTTAATGTATAGAAAAGGTCATAGGTCCAAAGGTCAAGGTCACCGTTGCAAAACAATACCAAAAAGATTCATTATCTGGAAAACTATGAATTTTTTGTATAAGCATGTATATTAGAATATTGTTGTTATTGATGCAATCATCATTTTGATATATAGATTATGGTCATTGGTTCGAAGGTCAAGGTCACAGATGCAAGTAGCAAGTTTCATAAATATCTAAATATCCACATCAGAGTTATTGCTCCTTAAATGTAGTATTTATTGTGTTTTTGTGTTGTTAACGGCCCAGGTGAGCGGTACAGGCCCTATTGGGCCTCTTGTTCTATTATACAATATTTCTTTTCTAATTGTTTCAAAAAGTGGCAATGTTTTTTGTATTTTTTTCTGTATATATATGATTTTTGCATACTAGAATAATAAGGTTAAGGTTATTTTGTTTTAACAGAACCAGTTGAATTTGAAATGTCATATGATAGACGTACTGGAAGACCAATTGCTCGCTCTGTTGTAAAATCAAACTCAGAAAATGTTTCATTTGAAATGTTAAGTGAAGAAAGATACACAGGATCTATAGTGCAAGAAGCAAAGCCAACTAAGAACAAAAACGTAAGTGTTTTGAACAGAAAAATTAAGTTATGGTAGTTCAGTTGGTCCTGGGTCTTGCTCGCACTGTAAGTGGGAGGTCATGGGTTTGAACCCGGGCCGGGTCAGACTTGAAAGTGGGTAGTAACTTCTTTCGCCAATCACTCAGCATTACGAAATGAAAGTCACGGTTCTTTTGGATGGGAACTTAAAATAAACGAGGTTCCGTGTCACAGTGGGCTTGGCACGCTAAAGAACACTGCTGTATAATGCCATAAGCGCAATGCACAGGCAAAATTTCTGCACTTTTAACTATAGCTGACAGCGTGTCGATATACGTGAAATATTCTTGACTGGGACGTTAAACACCATTACTCAACTCAACTCTAGTCCTGGGTCTATAGTAGACTACATGCTACCGCCTTTGGTTGGATGCCAGTCCAACACAAGATTAACCCTAGCATTTCATTTGCTATCCATTGATTTGACAACTTTTTGTACTGAAGCAATATGAAATTTAATTTCTTGCTTAAAGACATACCACAAAAACTTTTGAATTAACCATGAGTTTGCGGCCTTAATCATTCTGCCAGTTGAGGCTGCATTTTTGCAAAAGATAGTTTTAAACTGTGCAATTTGTCCAAAGTTTACATATTCCTTAAAAATCAAAATCCCTGTTTCATCTTGGTTGTGGCACAAAAAAAGAACCACCTGACACTGTACATTACCATGAGTGAATTGCAAAACTATTGATTCCCGTCTCGTATTTTCTCTGGGAGGTGAATAATTAACCAGCATTTGCTCATTGCCAGTAATGTACTATGAAGATGTAAATCCATTGCTTCACTCATAGTTGTTACTGTCTCGCTATATTAAATGAAATAATTTTGTCTTGGACATTAAACCCCGTTTTCCTATTTTCAGTATCGACATGTATACCGTCTAAATGTTCTACTTCTGGGAGGTAAATCTCCATATACTGGTGAATTCTGCAGCCTTACTCATAGCAGATGCTGTTTTGGTATAAGTGAAATAATTTTGTCTTGGACATTAAACCCCATTTTCCTATTTTCAATATCGACATGTATACCATCTAAATGTTTCAATGTCTATTTTTTCAATTTCCAGGGATGTATAAATGGAACAGCTGATGGCCTTGGAAGAGTGACATATGAACACAACGGTGAATGTTTCTTTTTACCATATGGTTTAGAGGATATCATTGATAGTGAACATGTTAAAGTAAAAGCTGGTGATCAAGTCACGTTCTTTATTGCTACAGATAAAAGGTAAATTTTACACACTGGATTCCATTTACAGTAAAACCTCATTATAATGCCCCTCGATAACTTTGCTACTTTGCTTATCGCCGCACTATTTTGACGTCCCAAAATCCATTTTGTTCATGTTTTTCTATATATCAGCCTCCCCTAATTTATTGCCAAACCCCTTTATAATGCCAAAATTTGACTGAACAAATGGTGGCGATGAATTGAGGTTTTACTGTATATACAAACTGTTCTGGTGAATCCTGTCTAAACTAAATCAGGGGCTCAGTGGCCGAGTGGTTCAAGTGCATGCACCTCTCGGCACTGTGTTCAAATCCCACTCTGGCAGATCCTAGTGTGAAAAAGTTTTTGAGTTCACTTGCTTAAGGTTGATGATTTTTGACACCATACTAGATCTGGCTGCCTTTATATAAACGAAAAAATCTTGACTGGGGCATAAAACACCATAACTCCACTCCACTCTTAACTTAACCCACATTCGGTAGTAAACCATTGTTTAAATTGAACTTTTACCCTTAAATTTCAAACTTACTTGGAAATGTCTGGTGTGAAAGCTGAAGTTTAGATAGAAATTTTGAAATGTAAAAGAGCTAGTATTTTGTATATTATTATGATTTGCATGTTGTTACTTGGAAATGTCTGGTGTGAAAGCTGAAGTTTAGATAGAAATTTTGAAATGTAAAAGAGCTAGCATTTTGTATATTATTATGATATGCATGTTGTATCGTTTTCATTTACAGAAATGGAAATATTCAAGCCAGAAAATTGGAACTTGTCAACGTTCAGCCTCCATCAAAATATCAAGGAGTTGTCTGCTCTTTGAAGGATTCCTTCGGCTTTATAGAACGTGCTGATGCTGTTAAGGAAATATTTTTCCACTACAGTGAATATAATGGTGACATTCACAAGCTTGAACTTGGAGAAGATGTAGAATTTGATATCCAGTCAAGAAATGTAAGAATTTGTTTTGAGTTCTATGTTTCCACAAATGTGAAATTATAAGTAGCCACATTTTCAGAATTTTAAAATTTGTACAAATATAGTCCTGTTTTAAAATATTTTTTCATATATTTGGTAAAGTGTGTCATTTTTTGAAAGAATTTATCAATAGGAGTTGTAGCCACTGACAATTTTTGATCACCAGGAATGGAAACATAGGATTATTATTCTTGCAAAATTGGAAACCTTTGGTGGTTCATTGTAAAAAAACAAAAACAACATTATTATTTTAAATTAGCACAAAAATTGTAGAATTGGTGTAAATGTAAACACAAAATTTAAATTTTTTTCCCAATGTAAGCATTATTGAAGATAACCCCTTTGTTCATCCTTATGCAAGTCAGTTATTCAAAATGTCAAAATGGCTATAAATCTTTTTTTTTTCACTTGTGAGAGAATCATACAAATTCATGTTGATTAAAAACCAGAAATTGTTCCTTAGAATAAAACCATGTCATAATGTCCCTTGATTACTTTACCACCACACCTTTTGCCAGGATTTTTTTTAAAACTGTCAAAACCCTTTGCTATCTTGCCTTAACAGGCATGTCATAAATATTTTTGTTGTTGACAAAATGACACCTGAGACTGCACATCTCTTGTTTAAAATCCAAAAATTGTGACTGAAAATTGGTTTTACAGTACTATGAGAATTGAAATATTTTTGTAGGGTAAAGAAGTTGCTGTTAATATATCAGGTCTTCCTGAAGGCACAGTGATATTTGAAGATATTGCAATTGATAAAATCAAAGGAAAGTTGTTAAGAACATTGAAAAGTCAAAGAAGACAAAGTGATCCTTTAGGAGGAAGGATCTCATATGATTCACCAAAGGGGTAAGTAATGATGTGTGAAAGGTGCCAAAAAGACATGAAAAGATTATAAAACTGACCCAGTCTGTTGAAAAGTAATATGCAGCACTTCATTCATCATTTATCATCTATATGGGCTCAAATGACTCTTGAATACATGTCTGTGTTCTTAACTACCGAGACTTGGCCAAGTTTTCCAAGACTTACTAGATTAACATCTTCGATACAATTGAAGAGCCTTGGTAGCTGCCTCTCACCACTTACTATTCAAGTCAATGTGTTTGTGACAGTGAATTCTACTTTATTTCCATAGAAAATCAAAAAACTTGAATAATGTTTAATATTGTTCACTTACTTGTGCCTAGTCTGAAAATCTGTATGAGCATCAGTGATTGTCATAAAGTATTTCTGCAGAAAGGAAAATGTGATTGTCATAAAGTGTTTCTGTAGAAAGGAAAATGTTTGGGCTATATTAGTTTTAACTTTGATGTTAATGTGTGCTTTGTCTAATTGTGGTATGGATGCTTTTATCCACAATACTTTTTGTGTGATAACCTACCTTTGTCTACACCACCTTTATTAACTTTGTTAATATAAATGCCGCTAATAAATGTAAATTCTTTGTTTAATACCTGTATTTTTTATACAAATATAGTGTTGTGGAAATTCCTTACGGTGACAAAGACCAGAAGGGAGATTACACTTTGAGTGTTGGTGATATCGTCGAATTTAATATTGCCACAGATCGTCGAGATAAGCTCCAAAGAGCCACACATATTGTATTATTGGATGAAACGTTTGAAAATTCTGCTGAACAGAGAGAAACTGTAAGTTGTGTGATTAGTTCATATACCGGTATTTCAAAGAGAAAACTGTCAATGTTTTTTCTATATTGTCCATTAAAACTGTTGGAATTCATCTCAATGTATTTTTTCTCTCGAGGGTTTTATGATTATTCACCATGTACTATGAAAATGACAACTTCCCATCGAACATCGCTAATTCATCCACAATTGTCCTTATGTAAGAGAGAGTGCCTTCAGTATCCAGAATTTAGATAGAATCAAGGATGACATCTGACAAATAATCTTCTTGGCACTGGGACAAGTGTTAATAAAATTCCACTCACCACTGGCCTGTTTCAACTCCATCAGCAACCACTGTGGTAGGTCAGTTAGTAGAGTGCTTGCGCTGTAAGTGGGAGGTCGTGGGTTCGAAAGTGGGTAGTGACTGTACTTTTGCCAAGCACTCGGCATAACAAAATGAAAGTCATGGTTCCTTAAAATAAACAAGGTTCCATGTCGCAGTAGGCTCAGCATGATAAAGAACCCTGCTGTATAATGCCATCAGCATAACGTACAGGTAAAATTTCTGCACCTTCGCCTATAGCTGGCAACATCTCGATATAAGTGAAATAATCTTGACTGGGACGTTAAACACTATTACTCAACTCAACTCCATCAGGATGAGTGGTAGAGTGTTTTATCTGAGGTCTGCACCCCTAGATGGAGCAAAATCTTACTTTTCATTTACCTTAATTAAAGCAATAAGAAATGAAATATATTCTATAAAGCCAAGCTTGGGCTAATGATCCCTAGAGTTATGAGCTTTCAACTCTGCCATTAGTGATATAGTTTTGTCACATACCCAGTCCAGTTAAGATAATACAACCTGTATTAATTAATATATATTTCAGGGTGTTGTTGTAAGCATAAAAGATACCTATGGTTTCATCCAATGTACAGAACGAGATGTGCGCATGTTTTTCCACTTCAGTGAAGTGCTAGAGAGCAGCAGGGATGTTAAATGTCAAGATGAAGTAGAATTTACTGTTACACCTGTAAGTTATATTAATAAAAAATAAACCAAACACTGTATACAATGTTAATGATAATACTTTTCAGGGATTTTTCTGGGTATCCACCGGGTCCGGTAAAGGGACCGATTCCCAATGCAAAAAAACATACATTTTTCCTAATTCTGTAGTAAAAAAATTCCCAATTAGCTATGTTTATCAATTTTTTGAGAAAAAAAATTTCACAAGATCATCAACATCATATTCTGAGGATATCTTGTTCTGATAACGATTTTAATCTATATTAACCCACATTTTGCTGGATGATTTATATAGAAACAAAAGAGAGAGCGCTATTTTGCTGTGAACACTGATATAATTTGTTAATTACCAGTGTTCTAGTGGTCTAGAATTTCTAATATGTTGTTGTGATTTTTCCCTAAAATTACATTTTTTTGAGCATTTTCCCAATTTCATCCCAAGGTCCTTTTCCCAAAAAGGTCAGAAAAATCCCTGTTTTTAACAACAGCATGACTGTCGTGTCAAGCAATGTTCAGGCAGGACAATAAAAAAAGTATTTTAATCTTTCAAAATTAATTTACAGGTACTGTTGCAAATACAGTAAAACCTCGATTAAACATCACCGCTGTGTGTTCAGTCAAATTTTGGTGTTATAATGGGGTTTAGTGATAAATTGAAAGAGGCTAACAAATGGCACAGTGGCGATATTGCCAATAATCTGATTTCTTTGACTTCGCATGTCGATTTATAAGTCTATCCATCAGTTGATCAAAGATGAGGCACAAGCTTCGTAATTATCGAAAAAAGTACTCAGCGTCCAAAGATCAATCGCCGATAATTAATCGTTCTAAATTACCTGTGTTTATCCGTAAATGCTCTTGGGACACTACACAGACGCCGGTCACTCACTGACACTGTTAATTAATCTCGTTAAAGGATTAATCCACCTGTAATTAACACCTTCACACATGGACTTTTTTAAATTCAACATCATGAGCATGGCTTCGATGACCCAAATAAATACTCATTCGGAACTCACTAGATTGATCGTTTGATATACACATAGATGGAGACGGAAACCTGTTGCTTTAACTACTCTCTGCTCATGTCCGCGATGTGCAGTGAACCTGTTATGTAAACATTTTTTTCGCCAACACTTTCGCCAATGTTTAGTTTTTATCGCCAAATTTATTTATTTTCTCATTTTGCGAAAAAACCGAACGGCAGCATGAACCCTGGATTTTGAGACTTCAAAATGCTGTGTTGATAAGCGAGGTGGCAAATTTATTTAGGGACATTATAACAGTTTTATTGCATAAACTATGTAAATAGATAATAGAAAAGAATTAGCTCCACTCCAGAGAACAGAGTTATACATTGTTGTTTCTTGTTTAGACAATTGTGAGGAATTTAAAATTTCTCTTTAAACATTTAATATCAATAAAGCATCATTTTTCATTTTCATATCATCCAATTCATTTTGGAATTTTATCAGGAAATTGTGATTATATTAAATGTGAAAGCCATAGATATCTAGTGTAAAGGATAATTATAACTATATGTAGGATACTTTATTGTTATTTTTACAGGACCCTTCAACACCTAATAGAAACATGGCAATAAGGATAAGATACTTGCCTAAAGGCAGTGTATCATTTATTAATGTAAGACCAGAAAAATATGTGGGTACCATAGACAGAGAACCATCTTTACACAGAAGCCCTAGTAAGTACCAGTAGTTATTTTACAGATCTTTATGAAATTTTACAGGAACAACCTTTTAATGGAGTAAGTGTGCCATTGGATATTCATATTTGTATCATGCACATGGTTGGGGTTTACCCAGTTTGGGTTCACTTTGGGAACGTTGAAATGGCATCCCATTTAAACGACAATAGAACACAAGATTAATTTGGTATTCTAGCAGACTTCAAACTTTTGTGAAATAATTTCTCTGGAAATCAAGAATTTATTCATATTTGCACAGAAACTTTGAGTTTAAGAAAGCATGGGAAGACAAGGCATTTGGTAACCATGTGATCTATCTTCTGTGTGGTTACACTTTATCCCTTGTATTTTTAAAATGATCTACTAGTATCTCAAAACTTGATTTTCATATGCCTTATGAAGAAAGACTTGCTCATTACCGAACTTAGGTCACACATGTTGCTAAATGCATGTTTTACAGGGTTCGCACAGAACTTGAAAAGTCATGGAATTTGACTTCTGTCTTGAAAAGTCATGGAATTGAGATTTTGCCTTGAAAAGTCATGGAATGTTGTAACATGTCATGGAAAAGTCATGGAATTTTGAATTTTAATTAAAAAAAACTTCGATTTAATCTGAAACTAAAGCAAAATAAATATTATAAAACTGTTTCTGACTTCATGAGATACAATTTGGTCCAAATAAACCCCAAAGACGTGAAACGGTGAAATCCAATTTTGTCTGTTTCCGCGCCCAACTTGTAGTTTACAATCGAATGTAAACTTCCGCCTAATGTGATTCGTATCGTAAACGCATGGTTATGCATTGTATGGCACGTAATTGTGTCCTGGAAAAGTCATGGAAAAGTCATTAAATTTTTATTGGCAATGACTGTATGAACCCTGTTTTAGCTCATTCATATGAAGTGCAGAGCCTAAAGGCCAAGAGATGCTAGCTTACAGATTACAGTGTCTTTAATTGCCTAGGTTCAAATTTTATTGGGACAGATCCTTGTGTGAAAAAAGTTTCTCAGTTTGATCGTGGAATGTTTGCAGTTTTCTCTGGAAAACTTCAGTTTCCTGCAGTATCCTTGAACTGACTGCCTCATGTACACGTAATACTTGACCAGAGTGTAAAATACAATTTGTCTTTCCACTCATCATTTCATCCTTCCAGTGTTAGAATATAAAGTCTTTTGAGGGACTGTCTCACAGCTGTTGGCTTTTTATATAATTGTCTTATATTTTATATGTATTAAATTTACATCTTCTATTACAGATAAAAATAATAAAGACCCTGATACCGGAAGTATTATATTTGATTTTGAAGGTGCTATCCATCATATCTCTTATCTGGCTAAAGATTTACTTGATTTAAAAAGTCCACCCAGATACGGAGATAAGGTAAACAAACATACAAAATCGTTTTATTTAGAAATGAACCACAAAATTTATTGTCATGACAGGTGCTTTTGTGCTGTCTATTTTTAGTCCATTGGGTATATACATACTATTGTATGTATATATACATATACATGCATTGAAAATTCTTAGTTTGCCTGTACAAAGTAAAGAATAGTTTATATTATATCTTTCCCTTGAGCATGCCCATTGTCTTTAAGTCCTAGGTGAACTACATGTATAACATTCTACTAATAGTCCTTTTTCTGGTCCATTAAAATCTGTCGTCTCTGATTCACTTTCATTGCTTCAAAATCTAAAAAATATTGAGATCTGCAGGAAATATAAGTATGAAAAGGAGATAAATTCATTTCTTCTTCCCCATGATATTTTTCCATCTTGAATGAATTCAAAATACTTTAACAGTGTTTCATCTGAAATTACTTGATTGCATACAATAAATGTAAGGTCTACAAATGATAAAATATCTACAAATAACGGCATATCACTAGAAAGGTCAAATACAGTGTTTGAACTAACAGCCAGTCCCTCAGTCCAAGATGTTGCTTTTTCAATAGTCTCCCATATACTACAAAAGAAAATATTGACGTAATCAAGATAAGGACTGCTTGAAAATTTAGACTTATTTCAAACACTGTCAAAAGTCAAAATCTCAACATTTTATATATAATTTTGTTTTCAGGCATTGTATTTAATCATTTTCCTGATGTTATATTTTCAAATTTACATTTTTCCTCTAGATTGAATTTAATATTGGTGAACTCAAAAGATCCAATAGTAAAATAGCCCTCAACGTCAAAGTTCTGTTCCGTAATATAACTACTAAGTGCCAAGGATATATAGCAACACTTAAAGATAATTATGGATTTATAGAGAACGCTGATCACGAAAAAGAAGTATTTTTCCATTATAGGTAAATTATGATACATTGGCTTAGTTGTTAGAAGCTTGATAAGTATAAATAGTCCAAAAAATGTTTCTTGCATACTTTCAGATATTTTGTGATTTTTTGTTGAAAAAAGATGAAAAGTGGAATAGAATTTTTTATAAACTTTTCAAGCTTTGAACAATTGGGTCCTGGCATTAATATCTGAATTTATACTTAAATTTTAGATTTATGTTTATTTATTTACAGACAAAACCATTTTTAATAGTTTTTAATGTAATAATTGTGTTCCTAAAAAGTTTGGGACATACAGGTAAGTTTTCTGTTTAGGAACTATTATTAAATGAGATGGAAACAGTGTGGATATATTTTGAAATGTTGTATCATTAACTTGTCATTTGAAGCATGGATGTCTTTATTTTATACCTCACTATGAACGGATAAATTAAACACAAACATACTGGTCCATGTACAAATTACAATCCCAAAAAACAAAAACAAGCAAACCAGTCCATGTCCAAATCACAATCTCAAAAGCAAAGTAAAAACTTTGAAAACTGGCAAATATTAGATTAAACACCTAAACTTCCAATAGGAAACCAAGGCTGTGTGATCAGGAAGGGTAAGCACATCTTGTTAAGCTAGCAACACCCACTACATGTGAAATCAAGTTTTTGTTTAGTTTTTTGATGGTCTGTCAGAATGAGGTTTTTTTTCCTGACAGCTTAGAATTTTCCGAGTAATACAATACAGTCTAACCTGTTGCTGTCAATAAAGGCCACCTAAGGGAACCAGTAAAAGTGGCCTTTATGGGCAAGTGGCCTTTCTATAAGGTTCAAATAATACGAATAAAGAACAATTGGGATACAATTCTACTAGCCCTTATAAGCAGGTGGCCCTTATATAGAGGTAGCCTTTAAGGTAGGTTGGATTGTAACTAATATTCTTGTATTTTCAGTTCCTATGATGGAGATCCTAATGAATTAGATTTGGGTGACGAAGTAGAATACACAGTAACAAGAAAAAGTGGTAAAATTAGTGCTGAAAACATACGTAAATTACTTAAAGGAACAATTGCTCAAGAGGTTTGTACCTTTGTTTAAAACTTGAAATTAAAAATGTTGGAAAAAAGAACAAATGCTCAAGAGGTTTAATTCGATTAAAAATATCTGGAAAAAATTTGATAGGGTAGAACTTTACCAATAATAATATTATTATTATAAAAATTGTCATCTCAAAGTTTTATCGGATGGGTCATTTTGAATTTTTCAAAGTGCATGTTAATCTCTTATTTACCGTAATTTTATGACCCTGAGAACAAAGTATATATATGTACATGTATTTCCAGCTGAATGTTGCTTTTTTTAAGAACACATGAAGTGACTCGATGTTTAGTTTAACATTCACTTATACAAGTCGTTACTCATCTGGAATTTTGGACATGTACTTGTCGATTTTTGCATTAGCTGTAATATATAAGATGCTAATAACTACATGTATGTACAAAGCTTAGATCTAATCAATTCAAAATATATGACCTTGTACTTTGTTTTGCATGATGTTAGAAAAATTTGGAAGCAGTAAAAATACACCAAAATTTAACAGTTAAGGTGTATGGAAGATTGGACACTAGAAAGGTGTTATAGGTCTTCATTAATTAACTAGTATATTGCAGAAATATGAAATCTGACTGCCTTGTATTAATTACATTTGTTGCATCGTTTTACTAGGAAACCCTCCGAGATAAAGGTACACTACAAGGAAAGGTTGTACGGCCGATGAGGATTGTTAACCCAGATCAAGATGAATATTGCGGACTTGTGCAGTCAGGAGTAGATGGTATGTTAACTCCATGTCTTTACTATTAACATAATGTAGACTTATGGTTTTAAGTCTTGATTTTATTAGTGACAATCAAAAACAAACATACCAATTCATGCCCGAACCAAAATCCCAAAACAAAGCATTAATATTTACAGCACCCATTGTGAATTGCAGTAGAGTATTGGTTTTGGCTTCAATATTAGGGCCATTGTGAGTGAGTTCATTTTAATTTTCTTGTTTTAGTTTGGCATTTAGTATTTAAAGTTTCTTTATATTCACTTTATATAGTAGGAAAAAGGTAATCCAGAGGCACTAAAGGTACATTACAACACTACAAAGAAAGGTTGTACGGCTGATTAGGATGGTTATTCCAGATCAAGATGGATATTGATTCTATATCATTCAGCAAACCATTATTCTATGTTTGGTTGTTTACTTTTTCAGATGAATCAGACAATCAGTTATATCCATATGGCATTACAAGTCTGGCAGATAAACACGATTTTCTACAAAAAGGAGATATAGTGAAGTTTCAAGTAGCTATAGGTAAAGGTGGTAAAATGAGAGCTGTTTGTATTGCTGCTATGAGGAAGTACATTAGGGCTAGAGTAGACTCTGTTAAAGGACAGGTAAGTACAGTAAAACCTTGTTATAATGCCCCTCCATAACTTTGCCACCTGGCTTATCACCATACTATTTTGAAGTCCCAAAATCCATTTTGTTTATGTGCCTCCCCCAATTTATCGCCAAACCCCTTTATAATGCCAAAATATGACTGAACAAATGGTGGCAATGAATCGAGGCTTTACTGTACACTTGAAAATATTTTTGAACACATGATTATCAGGCTGTTGCTAATACACGTGGTCCTAGGACGGGCTTTAGGGCTGTCACGATTAAACATGTACACGATACCATTTCAGGTAGAGCTCGTAAACGTTTACAAATTTTCAAACTGTTTACACAATGATGTTATTACTGCCCCTTAAAATGGCCCCTAATTACATCTCTTTTAATTAAATTGGAGTTCTTTTAATTATTAACAAGACTTGTATCATGGGTGATAAAAAAGTTTGATGGTATCATGGGTGATAAAAAAGTTCGATGGGGCAGCAATAAAAAGCTAAACATCTATTACTATGTATAACACATTGATCACAGCAGTCCTTGATTGACATTATATTATGATTACATGGCTCCGTTCAGTAACACTGGCCAGTATAAACGTTTACAAAATTTTGTAAATGTGACAGCCCTAACAGGCTTCTATTTCACAGATCAAATAAACTTTCTTCAAAAGGGAAGGGGTGACCACATAAATTTATGGACAAATTTTGATTTCCAAAATGAATTGACAGTTCTGTAAAAAGCTCGAGAGTCCAACCAACAGTTTCAATTCAAGGGTCAAAAAGCAGTGTCAAATGTGAATTGGAAGTCCTGTGTGAAATAATTGAAAGTACAAGAATCATCTTTTAATGAGAATCTAGTCCATCATACTATAAACTTCCAATATCTCCGTCAGTTCATATTCATTTATCAGCATGGTAAAATGAAAGTATACGCTACATTAATTTCTTGTCTATTGACATACCATATAGCCCAGCTAGATATTAATTTAGTTAAGAAACTATCTCATCTCACTAGATTTAGAAAGCTATTTAGCAACAATATTCAGGGGAAAAACACAAAAAAAACCCCACAAGATGGCTTTTAATTTTAATAGAAAATTTGTGAATATTGTAATTGAATTAATGAATATAAGATATAAATTTGAAAATCCTCAAAATCTAAGTTATACTCCCTCATAATTAAATCTTTGCTTGTATGCAAATTTTAAGCTTTGCATTGCATGAAAGATAATTCTTATACATACAACAGTACATTTTGTATTGCTAAAACCTGGACCGCATAGCTGAAAGACAAACTTGTTTTTACCTGTGAGATAGCAATTAGTATACAGGTCAACCAGGTGTGATTTACACCTATCTTGAGTACATTTAGGTTTATACAACACCTTGATTTTTCTGTGTGTTATGAAAAAGCCAAAAATTTTGGTATATATCCGTTTTGTAATACACTTTAAGGTATACAAACTATATATGTTTGGTAGGTGATATGATATTAATTACAGGAATGTCAAAATAAGTACTAAGATTACATAAATAGACTATCTAAGTTACCTGGAACAATAGTAAGTTTTTGTTACAATAAGGGCTTTGAAATTATTGTTTTCTTTTGATTTAGTTTGGTTTTATAAACCATGAAGTTGAGGAAGGGAAGAAGTTGTTCTTTCATATGACGGAAGTTCATGACGGTGTTGAAGTTCAGCCCGGAGATGAAGTTGAATTTGTAGTCGTGCAGAACCAAAGAAATGGAAAATATTCAGCCTGTAGTCTCCGTAAAATAACGTATGTTGTCATATCAGTCCGAGTTATATTTACTAGAAGAGCATATTTTATGTACTGGTACATGTAGATTAATTGATTGAATGGGGTTTTACGTCCCTTGCAAGGATATTTCACTTATATCTGGAATGTCATGAGCTGAGAAATATCAGGAATTGTTACATTTATAAGATGCTTAGGGCTATATACAATGTGCAATGAGTTTTACAGGTCGTTAGTTTTTAAGGATTATCCAAAGGACCCAGTACAGGTAGATGTCCTCACTTCAAACATTTAAATACTGTTTAAAGTTTTGGGTCTTGAGAATTGCTTAGATGTATAAGTATATCAACTAGGTAATGAAATAAATGAGTTAGTATTATTTCAGAATTGCAATACAGAATTACGTCTATGGTAAAACCTTGTTATAATGCCCATTGATAACCTTGTCAGCTCACTTAATGACACAGTATTTGAAGAGTTTCTTTATTACATGTATAATTTTAACATATTTTTAAAAAGCCACTATTTATATAATTATCCTTTTTTGCTCTTTTATACAGAGATAGACAGCGACCAGAACATCTTGTGAGCCGACTCAAAAGCATAAACGAAGACGCAAATGGTCCAAGAGTTATTGCTATACGTCAACCCAAAGGTCCAGATGGAAGTAAAGGATTCATACAGCCTCGTGTTCCAAAATTGATTACAGGATAAATCTTGTACTCTTCCCAACAATCTTCCTACATGACCAATTATATCACATTTTACAAATCTGGTGGTTCAATCAAAAATACTTTGTTATTAAAACAGCTTGCGGCAACATAAATTTCAAAATCAGTTATTATAAAATTTGTTCTAAGTTTTATTTATTTTTATTATTATTTATTATATTATTTTTTTTCTCCATATATGGAATGTTCAAACAACGAAACACCCATCATTATGAAAAAAAAAGATTGGAAAATATTTAAAGTATAACAAAACATTTGTGTTGGACCATCAGTAATTCATTGTCAACTTTGTCAAAGAAAAAATATAAAAATATACAAAAATAAAAGCAATAATTTGAAATACCATTGCATATCAGTATATATATATCAAGTTACGAAATTGTCATTGTAATTAATTAAAAAAAAGTCACCAAAAAAAAAAAAAAAGCTATTTTCAAAGTTCTTACTTCATAAAAGTTTTATGGTAAGATACAACATTTATCGCATTCCTGTCAACTCTCGCTCTCATTACATGTATTATCATTATTTTAAAAAAAGAAAAAGAAAAAAGATCGTCTTTCGTTATTCTGAAATTTTCAGTGATAAATAAACAAAGAAATTAATTTTATTGCATGTTTTCAAAGAAAGAATGAATGGAAAGCAGAAATTCCTTTTTTTTGTACACCCTCTTGCCTAACCAAAGGTAAGAATATGTCAAAAAATTGTTGTATGTCAACATCATGTTTAAATTCATATAAGCAGTTCATATTTAATTTATATACATGTGTATGTTATATTATATTTTGATAAATATTTTATTTAAAGACCACATACAATGAACAAATACAAAAAAAAAGAAAGAAAAAGTTGTCATCGATAATGTATCAAGTTTTAAACAAAGTATGACAAACATACCTCCATATGAATTGTTTGTTCATTCATTCTACAAATGTTGGAAGATGTCATTCACTGTGTTCAGTTATATAAGTTGTTTTAATGTGTAAAATTCTAGTCTTATTAATTTTGTGTTTCACGTTTTGTTGCCATGTCGGTTATCAATCGGTGATATATATATTAACAAAATAGGTCATGCATGTAAACGAACTTCTGTGATTTTTACCTCAGAATACAACATAATGTCAAATAGTTTAAGAAATACAATATTTATGTTAAAAGGGCTTTCATTTGAGTATAGAACATGTATATGCAGGGGCAAAGACATTCACAAAATGTACTAACATGAGCATAGTTTAATAAATACAATTATTTTGTTAAAAGGGCTTTCAATAGAGTATAGAACATTATTAGCAGGGGCAAAGACATTAAACAAAATGTCCTATTCAGATGAGGTTGCTGTTTTCACTTTTGATATTGCTTGTGATTTCTCCTTCATTGAGTGAAAAAGTGAAAAGATTGAAATTGATGCCTTAAACCAGTAAGGATATGAGTTGTTATTATACACAGTGAGTTGGACCACTTAAGAACCCTTGAACATGTATTTTCATGCATTCTAAATGGTCTAGAATTTTTTAAAGACAATGTGACACTATCCTCTAGTATTAATCTTATATACATGTATACCAAACACAAAGTTCAAACATGGTCAGATACTAAATAAATCATTATATTTACACTAGGGCTTTCATTAATAATGATGTGTAATGATGTAACCAAGTTAAGTAGTTGTGCCATCACAATGGATCTGGGTATACATTGTATATATATGGCAGTTGGAAGTCTGGTTTACCATTATTATCTCCCTTGGAAGATAACCAGTAAATCTTTAAATATCTCCAATATTGTGACACATATGTTAAGATTATTTGCATTATGTTGTATTCTGATCAACAATATCGAGACACATTCTAATTGATTATTTTCATTATGTTGTATTCTGAGGTAAATTTGTTAAATGATGTCAAAGATATATGAAGCTAGAATTTGTTAAATACAAGATTCTACCTCTGCAGATTGATATAAACAAAGTTATGTACATTTAAACATGATTTAATAAGAGTAATGAATTAAGGGATGAGATGGTCACACTTGTCCCATCAGAACTTAATACTAAGTAATTGGATTAATAAGAGGATAATTCATTAAGGCATGAGATGGACACACTTGTCTCATCAGAACTTAATAATTGTTTGTAGTTTGCTTGGTTTAAAAATATAAAGGAACGAAACTGCTGAAACTTCTGTCTGTTTTCTCTACTGTTAATATGTTTCTGAAATTACAAGTAAATGTATTCGAAGCATTTGATGCTGAGACATTTACAAGAGATTCAGCATACACATGCAAACATTAAGAGACATATATATACACACATGTATGTCATGTGTTGCATGTTCTACACGAAGCTTGCTTTATATATACATGTTCTGTTAACACTTAAAAGTATGTATTTTATGTACAAAAATTATTTTTAAAATGATTCCGTGTGTCCACCTCGTCCCTTAGGACTTTGTAATATGAGATTGATCTGCATTGTTTAAGATCTCTTGGCAAGGTACATGTGTTAAGCACAATATTTTAGAATAATTCTAAAAGTACCTTGTGTGGTCACCTTAGGACTTGGCCATTTGAGTATGATCTGAATTGTTTTGTATCTCGTGGCTAAGTGTTATGAACAGATAAAAATGTTCACAAGTTGATAAACTACATTATGTCCAGGTGTGTAGCTGTTCATGTCTGAAAGAACTTAAATGTTTCATGATGTATGTACTCGCAGTTATATACAAGATGACTAAATAAATTGATTAAAAAAAAATAAGAAAAAAATTAAGCTTAATAAGGGTCATCTTGTATGAAAAAAAATTTGTTGAACAGTTTAACTGCCCTGCTGCTCGCTTTAGCCAGAATGAAGTGGTTATTCATGTGTATCATGATCTCGCGATGCTAAGATTATTGTAACAAACAAATTCATTGCTGCTTGTGAAATGTTTTTGAAAAAGTTTCTCAAGTGGCTTATCATGAAGCCTAATTTTTGGGCCGATTGTTATGGAAATCCATTATGTCAAGAAAGTAAGAATTAAACGCATTAAAATTCAATAACATTGTTAATTGTTTTATTAGAGATTGTGTGCAGAGACTTGTCAGAAAGCCATATTGAAATACATAAATGCAGAGATATTTTTGAAAACTTGTTTCATTGACACCATTTGTTCAGTCAAATTTTGGTTAAAAAAGGGGAATTGAGTATCCAGGGTTCGTACAGGCCTGGAAAAGTCCTTAAATTTTTAGGTTTGCCCTAAAAACAAGTCTGACCCTAAAAAGCCCTTGAATTTGGCCAGTTGGGTTTATTGGATTATTATATTAGTGGTTGCAAATAGACTGATATATATTTAAATAAATAGATTAATTAATAAGTAGCGTTGAAATGAGCAATTTAAAGGTACCTGGCCCTCCGGAATGCCTAACTTCTAACTAAAATTGTCCCTCTGATTAGGCCTTAAATTTGCAAATAAGACCCTAAAGAGTCCTTAAATTTGGAGTCTAAATTTTTGTATGAACCCTGGGATCAAAAGATGAAAGCTTATAAAGAAAGAAAAATATAGAAGAAAGGGATTTTTGGACTTGGAAATGGTGTTGCAATAAGTAATGTGGCAAAGTTGCTGTAATGAAATACATATAGGAAGCTAGTAACTAAAATCACTAGTGTTATGAGTGAGTAATGGTGTTTAACGTCCCAGTCAAGAATATTTCACTTATATAGAGACATCGCCAACTGTAGGCCAGAGTGCAGAAATTTTGCCTGTGTGTTGCGCTGATGGCATTATACAGCAGGGTTCTTTAGCGTGCCAAGCCCATGGACCTTGAGTTATTTTAAGTTCCTATCCAAAAAATCTATGACTTTGGTAATGCTGAGTGCTTGGCAAAAGAACAGTCACTACCCACTTTCTAGTCTTGGGTCAGGCCCGGCCGGGGTTCAAACCCACAACCTCTAACTTACGGAGCGAGCACTCTATCAACTGAGCTACCGCAGTTATCTATAACAGAATGCAGTTAAAAGAAATGAAACAAGAGAAGTAAACACATTGAGATCTCTGATTATAATAGTCCCGGCTTTAGAGACCATTTTGTCGCATGCTACTGGCACCGTCAATGTGGCCTGGGTTACCAATGGTCTAAAGTGTCTGCTTATAGATCACAGTACATTTCACAGTCTAGGTTTGAATCCCACACGTGACAGATTCTAGTGTGAAAAGGTTTGTTGGTGGTTATCTATGGGCACTCCAGTTTCCTCCATCATCTATGAGTTGTCCACCTCGATAAAAGTGAAAGACTACTTGACTTGGGCGTTAAACTCCATTATTTCACCCTACTGGCACTGTCATAAAACTGCATTATCATGCATTCTATCCACAGGGACTCGAGTCAACCAGTTTTAGAACATTGTTTTCCTTCCTCCTAGCCAAAGGGGGTTCAAGTCTAACAGTTTAACTGTTTCCGTAATAATCATTGTTTACACATCAAATGCAGCTCTTATAAAGGATTATTCAGAAAAAATTCAGACATGTACATGTATAATTAATTTATTACAATTCAGTTTATTTTTATCCATCCACCCTAATATTGAAATCAACACTTTATAAACATTGCCACCAGATTGTGAATGATCAAAAACAAATTTAATAATACATGACCAAATCACATATCCACAGCAAATTAAAACTTTGCAATTAAACTGCAAAATTAAGTTAAACATAACATTAACAAGGGAAGTGAGGCCAGTTGCTCCGGAAAGGTAAGCATCATTACTAATTCTATAAAAACCTTTAGAATTAGTTAAAACATAAATATTGTATTAAAGTTTGTGGAAGTGGTAACTTCTTCACAGATTGTATACAAATATTTTGTAAAATGTTGGATCTACATAGAGACTTAAGTTCCCAAGGAACAAAATAGCCTGTCCATTTCCACATGACCACGTTGCATACGCCAGAGCTGCAGTTCAGTATCACATGTAGACATTGTCCAGGTCAGTGTTTGATTTTTATGCATAGGAAATATCAACTGCGGAAGAACTGTCTCATGACTGTACAGAAAATTTATAGATTGAATGTCATAAATAAATAGCTTTAACCAAGTTTTCTGTGTGTTGTCAGTGGAAACACAGCAAAGTATAAGTTTACTTCCATCCCTGGTTAGTATTAGGGACGAATCATGTAGCAGGAAATAATTATCTTCTTCGTCCTCACTATCACTGTTTGTTATGGTTACTGATCGGTTTCCAAGGCGATGAACTTTTTGCTTAATTTCTGTTCTAGCTTCAATGTCGTAAATAGTAAATTTGCATTTAGAGCAGAATTCATCCACAAGTGCTAAAATAATAGTACTGGGATTGAAATGGTCAAAAACAATACACTGAAAGAGTTTATCTAGAACTGGACCCGGCTGTGTTCCAATAAATCTGTCCGACAAATTGTCCTTGTGGTCCGATCTCTCCTTAGTAACGATGAGAAGTTTGGACCATTTACGACTTGCTATTACATGTCGATGAAGTCTGAGAAGAATTTGTTGGCAGTCCTTGCTTATGTGAGCTAGAAGTGGACCAATGGAGGTAAAGTCTCTCAAGAAATAACGGAAAGAATCATCGAAAATTTGAAGAATGCCTTTGTCAGTATCAACTACAAAAAATCTTATATACCTACAATTACTTTGAACAAATTGAAATAGAAAAAAGTTACCATGGCAACTAATACATAATGGCTTTCCTATCACTCGCTCGCCAAGTAATTCCTGTGGTAAATTTACTGTATATACTTTTGATACGTTCTGTTGATATAAACGTTTTGATGATTTAACACTTTGAAAGAATTCCGTGATAACTAAAACCTCTTGTTCTCTTTTGATGACAGAATTCAGCAATCTACTCTGAACACATTCCAGTTTTACACCTTCAAACACAAAACATTTAGCCTTTTCCATTTTTGAATATCGTAATAATTCCAGATGATTGGTGGAGTTTCACTGTCATCTTTGCTATTTAGTTGAAGATTTCCTGAAAATTTAAAATAACCGACTTCAGTTTCACAATCATTCCTTAGCCGAGTTATTATTTTTAATGTGGTTTTCTATGGGCACTCCAGTTTCCTCCACCATCTATGAGTTGTCCACCTCGATAAAAGTGAAAGACTACTTGACTTAGCAGAAATTCCTTAGCCGAGTTATTATTTTTAACTTACATCTGGCAAATTTTGATAATCTGTTACGGTGCTATCTATTTTTAACAGCAGCAGCATGTTTTTCTTTGTGTAAAAAATCACCAAAAAGGCTTTTTTAAAAGGTACAATACCTCAAATTATGTTCAGGTTAATAAAAACGGCCATGTTTGTTATTCCCATTTTTCATGTACAGTAACATAAAATGTCCTAGTTCTTTTGATTTAACCATTTCTATACAATTCGGCATCATTTACTTTACGAGCATTTTGACAAATGTCAATTCACATGATGTCACCAGTTATAGTCTGGTTCAAGAAATCTCAGACTCCAAGTTGACACTGTGTTATATCACAATTACAATATATATAGGGAGCAACCCATTATTATTGACAAGTGGTGCCCTGTGTGATAACTGCCAGCATTGGACTCATTTGCGATTCTGCAGCAAAATAATAGGTGATTAGGAGACAGTGAATTCCTGTGGCCATGCATGAAATATGAACAAACTTAGGATTTATAATATTTCTGATTCATGTTAACATTTGCCCATTTTGAGCCTCAAACACTTTTATATCCTTGTGTTATACATCATTACATCTCGTGATCAAAATCGCCTTCTGCCATTTTTGTTTACGGTACATAGAAATTGGACCCGTAGTGATTTAAGACAAAGCATGCTGTTTTAATGCTTTGATTCAGATTCCATCAGTATGAAAGCATCCATATTAATTAGTACTAAGCTGGTGTACAATTGAATCATTTTGATTTGGATATCTTATTATAATTATTCCAAATCCAATAAGTGATCGAATTCTCCTTACACCTACCCACCCCAACTTTGTATGTGCATCAAAGGCGATATAAATTATAATGCATAGATTTATTTAGCTATAACTTGCTCTCATGTGATTAAGTAAATGGATACTTATTTTTGTCTGTCAAGTTAAAAGTCAAATTTCTATTTTTCAACCAAAATTTATTAGAAAATTCTGAAAAAATTGCAGTTTGCGGGCAATCAATCAATATATTTTTATGAAATTATTTTTTTTTCAAAAATAAAAATATTATTAGATCTTTCGATAAAAATTACGATAATATCAAAATAATACCACTCTTTTATCAAAAAATAAAATTATTATTAGAATGCAATAAGATCAAAATAATTAATATCACTCTTTTTTTAACCAAAATTTATTATACAAACAATTACGTAAATAAAGTATTAATTCTTCGGACAAATTTATTTATTTATTTATTTATTTATTTTCGTTCCGTTTCGAAGAACATGTTAAAGAGTTATTTTAAAAAAAAATTGCTTGAGCATCCTCAATTTTTTACTGTTCTTATTCTAAGATGTATAACATAGCTGAAATTGCCTTCTTAAACTTTCAGGCATTGATGCTGCCCTGTACTGGGAGACTATGAGAGGAAACGGGATTATAAACTGGTGGTGTAGAGAATGTGATGACGCAAATCCTGTAGCTGAGCAAACAGACATAGGTCCTCCTGAAACAGAAAGTACGAGATTATCTCTGTAAGTGATAATTTTGATAAAATTCTATTTTATTTAACTATGTGTGTTAATATATATAATGGCCTTGATAAGCCTAGGCTTAAACATAATAATATAAATAAACAACCGTCACATCATACAATATGTATACATGTTGCTCTATCCATGTTTTATTCTTTCTGTTTCAGTTTGCCTACTTCAAACGTGATGAGGTGTTTAAGTTCTGCAGAAAGTTGATGGCACTCCCGTATCTACCGGAGGAACACATCAAGCCTTCATTCGAGAAGCTGACTGCCGATGTTGAAGATCCCTCCCTGCAGAAACTGGTCCGATATGTAAGCAAGACATGGATAAACAACAAGACCTACAAGATTTCAACTTGGACGGTTTTTGGCCAGCCCATTCGCACCAACAATGATGTAGAAGGATGGCATCGTCGGATGAATAAGAAGAATAATGACCAGTCTCCACCTTTTTATGAACTTCTATCAAAGCTACATGGTGAAGCATCTTTGCTACCTATTCAGCTGAAGCTCGTGTCCGAGGGCAAGCTGTCACGATTCCAGAGGAAACTTGCCCGCACGACTCAAGCACAGATTTTCAGCCTCTGGGATCAGTATATTGCAAAAGACATTAGCACGAGTAAACTTCTGCGGTTGTGCGGGCGCATCAGTGGCCCAATGGTAGATCCATAGAGGACATCAACATAATTTCAACAGTTTGAAGGACATTGGATTTAATGATAATGTGATGATTTTTGTTTATATTTTAAATTTGTGTTTTCCATCATATAATTAAGCTAATCAAGCTTCCAATAACAGGGTACAGGTTTACCAAGTCTTTTTTCCGAATGACTCTGTTTGTGAATAATAACACTAATGTATATACACCAGGAAAACGACATTGACCTGTCAGCTTGACCTTTCATTAAGAATGTTGAAATAATAGAATATTAGGATTCACAGTTCATACATGAACAGTTTTTTTTTGCTGTTTTTTATTATTTAGACAAAATTAACACGTGTTTTCCCTATATAAATTACTCGTTCAAAAGGAACAAGCGGACATGTCGATGCTGCTCACTGTATGTTTGAAATAACAATATATTTATAAAAATGTTATATATGTAGTGTTCAATAAATGCTTATTAATATATGTATATGTAATATATATCTTGTTCAGTTTTATCTGTAAAGAAAACGGAAATTTCAATGGAACCTTGTAAGTTGCGGTGAGACTTCTGTTTATACGTACACGTAGGATTGCTATTTACCTCTACCCACCAGCTGTCCAACTTTCAAATTCGACAAATATATGGAACTATTAGACGGTACTAGACGATAGCTGTTGTTTGCATGGATAATCTTTAATTAATCAATAAAAACTTTTCTTAAATGAAATATTGCTACCGTCCACTACCGTCTAGTAACTTCCAGTATAAGAGTTGAGTTGAGTAATGGTGTTTAACTCTAAAGTCAAAGATATTTCATTTATGAAGACGTCGACACTACACACTTTGCCATACTCGATCTTTATTTGTTATACGCTATATTTTTTTTATAAAATGCTAAAATCCCTTCCCAGAGTACCTGTGATGGCGAGTGGAGAAGACTAACACCCGATGGATATTCATCAACAAAATCATTACCTCAGCACGTCGCCATTAGTGATTACTACAAAGTTAAAAAAAATGGGGGCGAATTTGCCAGAAGTGAAGAACTGATGGATATTTATCAACAAAAATATTATTTTAGCATGTTAAATCTATTCATAAGTCATTACTACAAAATTAAGTTTCGAAAAAATGGTGGGGGCGATTTTGACGGGGGCGATTTTGTAAGTGGGGGCGAATTTGTTGAAAGTGGGGGCGAATTTGCGAGAAGTGGGGGCGAATTTGAAGGGGGGCGATTTTGACATGGGGGCGAATTTGATGAAAGTGGGGGCGAATTTGACGGGTGCGAATTTACCGTGGGGCGAATTGACTTGCATTCAAAATTATGAATCTGGAAGTGCCCTGCAACACCTTGGAAATATTACCTACGCGTAAAAAAATATGCAAATGAAATTGAACTTGAATGTGAAAAAATATTTATATCATAATTACAAAATGCAAAAACATATATTTAATTAACTTTATCTGCTAAATATTATTCATCCAACACGAAATTTACTTTATATTAGCGTAGGAATACACCGGAAATGAAAATGATGAAAATTGCGCATGCTTAAATTGATGCGGTTGCTTTGAAGCATGTAAAAGTTTGTTTACAGTGCTTGACAGGTACTTCATAGCCTGAAAGAGAGATTCATTGTCAAAAAATCATGTTTTTAACTCGTTTACGGAGTAAGCTATACTGTCAAAACCCAAAAATTGTACATTTTAACTTCACCCATTCATTTTCAAATTCTATCGTTTGTTCATGCCCACTTGCAAGCAAGCAATGAAGCATCACCCCCACCCCCATTGACTGTCATTCATCTACTCTTGTATGCATCTGCAATTTAAATCATTATGACATTGGTAGTTTTATGTGCTGTCTATACGAGCCTACTACTGAGAGCGTAACATCAATGCTTCAGAACCTCCAGTGGCCGACACTTAAGCAACGCAGACAAGACCAGCAACTTGTGCAATTTTATAAGTGCGTCAATAGAATTGGAGTGCTCTGCCTACCCAATGACGTAACACCATCCATTAGATAGACAAGGGGGCACAACAGCATCAGCTTTATCCCAATCAGCTGCAACACCGACACCTAGAAGTATAGTTTTTTCCCTTGCACCATCCCAGAGTGGAACACGCTACCAGAGAAGGTTGTCACGCAGGCAACTGTGGAGTCATCTAAGATCATGCTCCACAGTTCCAGTGCAGAGTAGAGGGAAGTGGCAATTAGCGTAAATAGTTTTAACTGTTTTTAACCCGTTGAAAAGTCCTTGTGAGAAGCCACGTCACACAAGTACTCCTGTGAGTTGATGCTGATAAGCCCTTTACAGTATTCCAGTAAATGTAAATGTACTGTACAAGCCTTTCTCTTTATGACAGTGATTTATGCTTTATTTTCCATGGAAAATCAAATCTGAAAAAAATTGTTCACTTGTGCCTACTGTAGGAGCCAGTCTGTTTGTGACAGTGAAATATACCCTTCATATCCATAGAAATCAAATAAATTTGAATAAAGTTTGATATTTTTCACTTACTTGTACCTAGTCGTAACAGGAAATCTGTATGCTCATCCGCGATTAGCCCAAAATATATCTGCATAGGGTGAAACCTTGGTGCTGTGGGGATTTAACATGTTGAAAAACCAGGCAAATGGTGGATTCTGTTGCGCATATGACGTAAAACGTCACCAAGGACATCATTTCCTGTGTAAACTTCGTCATTTTCGCATGTGTAAAATCCCCATACCACCAACATTTTCCTTTCTACACACATACTTTATGACAATCGCAGATGCGCATACAGATTTCCTGTTACGACTAGGTACAAATAAGTGAAAAATATCAATATTTATTCAAATTTATTTGATTTTCTATGGATATAAAGAGTATTTCACTGTCACAGTCACAGTGATTCCTACGTACAGTAGTTGTAATTGAAAGTCTGTATGCACATATGGGATGTCATAAAATATTTCTGTAGAAAGGAAAATATTGGTGCTATAGGGGTTTTGCATGGCAATGTTTATACTGTAACTGATGTCCTTGGTGCATTTTCTTCTGTCTGTACAGGAGTAGCTAGGCCACATCAATGATTGTAAATACTCCAGCACATGGCAAGACAGCTAAATACCTTCTTAGGCATATTTACAATTATAACAGGGTTCGCACAGGCCTAGAAAAGTCCTTAAATTTTGAGGTTTGCCCTAAAAAGACCCTAAAAACAAGTCTGACCCTAAAAACCCTTGAATTTATCCTGAAGGCCCTAAAAAGCCCTTGAATTTGGCCAGTTGGATGTCTGTATTTTGATATTAAGTGGATGCAAATAGACTGATATATATGAATGAATTAATTAATGAATAAATTACGTTGAAATGGGAAACTTAAAGGTACCTGACCCTATTGAACACCTAACTTTGATCTCTACTTCGTGTTGTTACTATGGACATATAAGTAATGGTTTTATTGAATTAATTGCCTTTGCACCAATATTTTTTGCTAAAATTGTCCCTTTGATTGGGCCTTAAATTTGCAAATAAGACCCTTAAAAAGACCCTAAAAAGTCCATAAATTTGTAGTTCAAACGTCTGTACGAACCCTGTATAAGCATGAATGCATTGACTGTGTTACTGGTGGAGGAAGGCCTTATGGTCAACTGGTAGCCTGTCCAGCATGACCCTAAATTCTTCTGGTGAAGTTGTAGTTGCTGTTGTTAATGGGAGTCAGTTCCACTTTCGTATGGTTCGTAGGAAGAAAGAGTTTTGGTAGCATTCTCAAGCTGTTTGTGGTTGGTAGTATTTACGGGAGCCTCTAGTTCGTCTATCAGCAATGTACAGGTATTTACATGCAGTGATGTCCACCAATCCATGGCTGATCTTATACATCATGGAAAGCCTGCTTTTAGTTCGCCTGTGTTGTATTAGTATATTGTTTCCCAGCCTAGGTTGTTTAGCTTACTGGATACACTGCCACTGGTGTAATCTTTGTAGTTATTACAGACAAAACATGCTGCTCTTCTTTGGACTTTTTCGATTGTGGTGACATGTTTTTAGCTCACCTGAGCCAAAGGCTCAGATGAGCTATTGCAATCTATCGCCGTCCGTCGTGCGTCGTCCGTCGTGCGTAAACTTTACATTTTAATCTTCTCCTCCAAAACTACTGGGCCATATTTGATGAAACTTAGTGATTATCATGCCTGGGTAACAGCCTTTCAAAATTGTGTTCGGGGTTTGGCCACGCCCAACAAGATGGCCGCTGTTACTAAAAATAGCAAAAAGACAAAAAAATCTTCTTCTCTGAAACCAAAAAGTGCAGGCAAATTTTGATTGGATATTTGGATTCAGCATACCTAGGAACATTAAAATTGTGTTTTTCATGAAAATTAGATGAAAAATAGGTTACGCGTTTTTTGTGTAAAATTACGTAATTTTTAAAATGAGACATTTATTGTTATAACTTCATAACGGCTGAAGATAATTGTATGGAGTTTTCACTGTTGATCTTGTCTTGCAATTTTCTTCCAATTGATGTCAAGGTCGAAGGTCAAGGTCATGTCCCAGTTTTTGACCTTTGATAAAAAATGCTATTTTTTTAACATTTCTTGTGATAATGGCGTAGGATTTTCAGTTATTTGTAGGTATTGACATGACGATCATTTTGATACATAGATCAAGGTGATGGGTTCAAAGGTCAAGGTCACAGATGTCCAAGAATACCAAAATAGTTAATTATCTGCAAAACTTTAAACTTATTGTATAGGCATGTATATTGGAATATTGTAGGTATTGGCCTAACGATCATTTTGATATATGAATGAAGGTCATAGGTTCAAAGGTCAAGGTCATAGATGCGAATGAATACTTAAATGGTTAATTATCTCAAAAACTATAAACTTTTTGTATAGGCATGTATATTAGAATATTGTAGGTATTGGCCTAACGATCATTTTGATATATGAATGAAGGTCATAGGTTCAAAGGTCAAGGTCATAGATGCGAATGAATACTTAAATGGTTAATTATCTCAAAAACTATAAACTTTTTTTATAGGCATGTGTATTGGAATATTGTAGGTATTGGCCTAATGATCATTTTTATATATGAATGAAGGTCATAGTTCAAAGGTCAAGGTCATAGAATTGAACGAATACTTAAATGGTTAATTATCTCAAAAACTATAAACTTTTTGTATAGGCATGTATATTGGAATATTGTAGGTATTGGCCTAACAATCATTTTGATATATAAATGAAGGTCATAGGTTCAAAGGTCAAGGTCATAGCTGGGAACGAATTTTTTAAATGGTTAATTATCTCAAAAACTTTTTGTATAGGCATGTATATTAGAATATTGTAGGCTTTTGCACAACGATCATTTTGATATATGAATGAAGTTCATAGGTTCAAAGGTCAAGGTCATAGATGCAAACTAATACTTAAATGGTTAATTATCTCAAAAACTATAAACTTTTTGTATAGGCATGTATATTAGAATATTGTAGGTATTGGCCTATCGATCATTTTGATATATGAATAAAGGTCATAGGTTCAAAGGTCAAGGTTATAGACGCGAACGAATACTTAAATGGTTAATTATCTCAAAAACTATAAACTTTTTGTATAGGCATGTATATTGGAATATTGTAGGTATTTGCACAACAATCATTTTTATATATGAATGAAGGTCATAGGTTCAAAGGTCAAGGTCATAGATGCAAACGAATACTTAAATGGTTAATTATCTCAAAAACTATAAACTCTTTGTATAGGCATGTATATTGGAATATTGTAGATATTGGCCTAATGCACATTTTAATATACAGATGTTTTAGCTGTTTATAAATAATATATTGTAGCTAGACTTTAAATATGTTATATATAGCATACTTATATAATAATTATTATAATTAATTTGCAAAAATACTTGCATATTATTGGCCCTTACTGCTTAAAATTTTGATATTCTCTTTTATTAATGTCATTGACCATTGAACCTCTGCATAAGATATGTACTCTTCCTCGGGTGAGCATTAAGGCCCATGGGCCTCTTGTTTGTGTATGGATCCCATAATGTGGAAGCATATTCTAGAGTTGGTCTTACAATAGTTTGGTTTGCAGATGGTTTGCAGCCTTTCACATTTTTCTGAATAAAACCTAGTGAACGATTGGCTTTCTTGGTGATGTTTAATATGTGTCTATCCCATTGCAGATATTCACTGATGGTCACACCAAGATATTTGCTGTTATGTGGTCATGAAGTCTTGTTTTGTTTCATATTTTGTTGGAAATATGTAAAACTGCATTTCTCTGGATCAAAAGCCATCTGCCAAGTGTTTCCCAGTTTTTGAGAGCTGTTAGGTCCTTTTTGAGGGTCTGTGAGTCTGAAGGACTGCTGATCTTATGTAAAAGAAGAGAATCATCTGCAAATAAGCATTCATCCGAATCTGTTACTTAAGCATATTATTAATGAAGGTCAGGAAAAGTAGTGGACCTAGCACTGTCCCCAGAACACTTGAACCCCAGAAATGACGTCTGCTGTGCTTGAGGTTGTGCCTTCAAGTGTAACTACTTGTGATCTACAGAAGAGAAAGTACCGGATCCACTTGTCGGTAGTTCCTGTCATGCCATTATAATCTAGTTTGTGTAATAAACGTTGACGTGGAACTTATTGGAATGCCTTGGAAAAGTCCAGTAATATCACATCAACTTGTTCCTTAGAGTTGAGGCTTTTGGCTATTTCCTGTATGGTGATGAAAACCTGTGTTTCTGTTGATCTTCTGGATCTAAATCCATGTTGTTGGTCAGCTAGGATATTGTGGTATTAGTGGTCCATGATATTGTTACGCACTATATGTTCCAGACCTTTACACATAATGGATGTTGAAGATAATGGAGGGTAGTTTGAGGCTTGGTGTTTGTCGCCCTTCTTGTACAATGGTACAATTGATGCCTTTCTCCACTCATCAGAAATTTGACCATGGTCAAGGTATAGCTGGAAAATACTTGTCAGCAGAGGGCTGAGTTCCAGTGCAATTTCTCAAGGAACTGTGCTGGCACTTTATCTGGACCAGTTGCTTTGTGTGGTTTAAGCGAGGTTAATAGCTTGTGGGCGCCTCTTTGGTCAAACTGTTTGTTAAGGATTTCAGCTTTGGTCAGGCTATCAATGTATGTAAATCCGTCTGTGTTTCAGTGGGGCAACACCAGATGAGTCTTGTTTTTTACCACATATGCGGAACACGACCAGCCATTTGCCTGCTTTTTCAACATGTAAAATCCCCATAGCACCAAAGGTTTACTCTGTGCAGAAATATTCTACCCTAATCACCGACGCACATACAGATGTCCTGTAATATTTGCCTTATTCCCAATCAGATAAAAAAAGAAGAGGAAGGAAACATCTGGGATGAAAAACAACTTTGTCACTGAATACTCAAAATAAGGATCCATTCCTGGTGAAAAGCCAGCATTCTACCACAAGACTAAAAATCAAGACCAGAAGGCAGAAATCTACTATGACACCATTACCTAACTCAGCCTTGCTACACAGAATCTTGCACAAATTTTCCAAGCCATTGTCTAATGATAATGTTTTTGTATGTTTCAGAATTGTGACCAGCTTAATATAAATATTGGAAGAAGATGATTTAAGAGAATTAAATTGGGAGAAATAACTAGAAACTTTTCTGTATCCGGTATAAAATCATACATGGAGGACCTTGAAGATAGCTTGAATTCCGATACCAATGAAGATATGTCTGGTCCTGTGCTTAAGGTTGATCGCAGAATTGACATGGAGGCTACCAATAGACTCATTAATTCACTCAGTAACAACAGAGATGTAGAAAATAACTTGAATTCAATGGATCAACATAACATCTTGGAAAATGACTCGGGTCCACTTGATCAACGATATTTAATGAATATGCAGGCAGATGATTTCTCAAATGCCCAGCAGACAGATTTTGGGGATGATTTTCACAGACCTGGGGAAGGCTTTAATATTGATGATGAAATGATGATCGGAGATGTTAATAATTATCAGAGCGATCCTTTGCAACCGGAAACTGATACAGCAGGTTTACACTGCGGGAATGCATATAAAAGATCAGGTCCTGAAGGAAGTCCGGCATTCCAACAAGCTAGTAATGGGTTTTTACCAATGGACAATGAATCTGTTGTGTTTAGACCAGTTAAAACACTGGATTTTTCTGCATTGGATGAGACTGCTGCTACTGAGGAAGCCCTTCCCCATGGCATGAATAGGTCAGTGTCAACGCCAGAATCTAAAAATAGACATGTGCCATTCATACAGGAAAGAGAAATTTGTGGTTCCTTGGGAGACGACGAACAGTCCAGAGACACATCACCTTCAAACAGGTTTTTTGAGTTGAAAAAATCGCCCACTCAGAGCATGGAATGCGAAGAGGAACTTAATAGTCAAATAATATTTTCTCCTCTGAAAAATTTTGAACATTTTCAAAATGATAGTCTAGAGACTGGAAGATTTTCTAGGTCTCCTCCCTCGGATACATCGCCACGGTTACATACTAGTGGTTCATTGGCGTTATCACCATCTCAACGAATTAATTACATTCCTATTAGCAGTTATCAAACCAATGAAAAACCGAGCAATATATGTTCGCCAATGCGAATTAATGGTTCGCCCATGCATAACACTGGCTCTCCAATGCGTATTTCTGGGTCTAGTGGATTTTTGCCAAGTAATTTATCGCCTCATCACCAAAATTTACATTCTGAGATGGAGATGGGCAGATGTACTCCGCCTCAGAGTCCGGCCCATTCACTCTCACCCGGTGCCAGACAGGGAGGCCATCAGCACTTGATTAAAAGTTCACCTGGAAAATATATAAGTACTTCCCCTGATAAATATAGTGCTAATTTTGAAAGGAAAGAAGTTTTGGTTTCTATTCCTCAGATGAGTCAGGACGATGTCAAGGAGACCCCGGCTAGTTCTGAGACTGTTAAAAGGCCTGAAATGATTGGTTATCCTCATAACTTGTCTAATGACTCTGGTATAACAGAACAGACTGGTACCCATTCGGGAGTGAGGTACAGTCAGATGAGCGATTCTGATAGAGATGAGTTTATGTCATCAGATAGAGCTGGACAAGAACAGAGTACCAGTCTACCCAGTGGCTCCGCCTGGGAAAATCCAAGTACAGAAGAACCAAGATCTCAACCAAAAATTGTTAGTAGAGACCCAAAAATGAATAGTAAGCAGATTGGTGAAAGGAAACCCTTTGTGTCAGCTGTTCGTAATGCCCCAAAACCTGTGCCCATACATGCAAATAAACAGCAGAGATCTACAAAGGGAGATAACTATGTGAGCAGGGATAATCAGCAGATACAAAATCAAAGAAATAAAGTTCCTGGGGCAGAAAATAGACAGGTGACTGGTCCTTATAGAAATTCAAGGGAAATGGAAGGTCAAGGGTCACAGAGAAGTGAGGGTCAGGGGGCACAGAGAGTAAGTCATAGAACCAACTCTAATGAAAGAGATAGGAGAATTTTGTCTGGCCACACAAGACCGACAAGTTCCATTACTTCAAAACGGGAAAAACCAAACAATGATGTCAGAAATGCGAAACCAGAGATTAAAAATTCACCAAGAAACCATGGTTACCTACAGGGTGATAGGATGCTAAATCAGAGAGAGGAAACACAAGGTGAGGCCAGCGAGGGACAGAGAAGTTTGCAGGTCGGAGAGAACACATCGCCGAAACATCCAGGGTTAAATGTGGTTACACAAGTACAACAGTATGGGCCATTGGATATGGATGATTATATAAATACAAACACCCAATTTGATATGGTAAGCATACATTAATGATTCATTATGAGTTGACCCGCTCTCCATCTTACAAAAAGCCTCTGTGGCCCCCATCTTACAAAATGCCTCTGTGGCCCAAACTTGAGCTTTTAGATCATGTAGGTTAGAATCTTGCTAAGGATTGATCCTAATGCAAGAAAGTTTGTTAGCCGAAGTTCAGCTGTTTTTTGGCACTCTTGTTTCCTCTACCATTCTTGAACTGACTGTCTCAATATAGGGGAAACTTGGCTGGGCCAGACATGGGGTAATAAAAAATATAATGGTAGTTAATTACAATTAATTACAAATTTTGAAGTAATTGAAAGTATTGCGTAATTAAGCAATTTTTCAATTACATGTAATGGTAATTTAATTAATTATATTTCAAAAATACATGTAATTGCAATTACAGTCAAACCTGCCTTAAATACCACCTCTATATAAGAGCCACCTGCTAATAAAGGCCAGTAGAATTGTATACCAATTGTTCTTTATACATATTATTTGAACCTGTATATAAAGGCCACTTTTATTCCTTCCCTTGGGTGACCTTTATAGACAGGTTTGATTGTAATTGTATTTTAATTAATAACTTGTTAAATTAATGTAATTGTAATGGTAATTGAAGATTTCCATTGTAATGGTAATTTAATTAATTACTTTTCAATGTAATTGACCCCATGTCTGACTGGGGCATTACACTCTGTACATACTATCACAGATTAAATTTCGACATTTTTGAATATGAATATTTTTCAACATTTTTAATAAAAGATATTTTAAGTATTTTTAATATTAACTTTAGATATATAATTTTTTAGATAGTTATTTTTAATTAAATGTTTTATTTCATTACATAATTAATGTTAATCAGCAATGAAAACAACTCATTGGTATAAGTCTGTCAGGTAGGAACTTGAGTTAATTAGCCTGATTGGAAGTGCTTTTTGTTCCCCGCCACAACGCGGAGCGGGGACATAGAAATGCCGGGCATCCGTCTGTGTGTCCTTGCATCCGTGTTTCCGTCCGTCACACTTTTTGTAAGCGCTCTCATGCCTACAAATTTTGACGGATTTACATGAAATTTATACCAAATGTTTATACCACTAATACCTTGGTCAAGTTCGAAAATCAGCATTGGTCGATACTTTTTGTTGGAGTTATGGGACTTTGACCACAATAATGACTCCATTTTATCCAAAACTTGACCTTGTAAGCGCTCTCATGCCTTCAAATTTTGACGGATTTACATGAAATTTATACCAAATGTTTATACCACTAATACCTTGGTCAAGTTGGTAAATCAGCCTTGGTCGATACTTTTTGTTGGAGTTATGGGACTTATGAGTTATGAAGTTATACAGTATACTAGTATACTGCTTGACTGGCGGGGGACCCAGGAATTCTATTCTTGTTGCATATAGTAATTGCTCAGATAATGTTATACAATGCAACATATAGCTTATTCTCACCATACTTAGCCTTGTATTTAATTATTATTATTTTTTTGTAATCAACAGAAGGGACCAGATAGAACTATGGACGTACAGGGTATGGAGGATGTACGAAGTCGGTTACAGAGTATGCTGAAAATGTCATTTGATGCAGGTATAAAAATTACTCTTGTCGCAGGCTAAAAACCTCCAAGTACTCAGGGTTTCTTCCCCTTTTCAATAGATGTCCGAAGTCCGTTTCAGAGTATTTTGAAAATGTCATTTGATGCAGGTTTAAAAGTTACTCCAGTCAGAGGTTAAAAAATCTCCAGGTACTGGGGTTTTCTTTCCCTTCTCAATAGATGTACAAAAACCTTGAACCAAGGTCATATTGTAAAGGTCAAGTTTGTGGGAAAAGTATCTTCGAAAATCGTGTCTAGCTCATATCTCATAGGTGCTTTGGATGACTGTCATAAAACTTCACATAAATAATCATTATGGTCCAAGATGTGTCATGCATTGAACCAAGGTAATATAGTCATGGAGGAAAAGTATGTTTTTAAATAGTTGTCTTGGCCATATCTTATAGTTGCTCTGGATGACTGTCATAAAAATGCATATGAATAATCTTCATGTGTCATGATCTTGGTTATCATGAACCAAGATCATGTTGCATGAACCATTATAGATGTTAGGAACGGGGTAATTTGGCTCTTAGGAGACAGTTCTAGTTCCTTCATGTACATGTAGTTTGCATTCTACAATTACTCTCACCACCCGTCTCTTAAACTTGGCACACTGCAAAGGTCAAGGTTTCTTCCATTTCACCTATAACTGGTGTTGTCTCAATACAAGTAAAATATTCTTGATGGGGAAGTAAAACCCCAATCAATAATCTGAACAGAATCTTTGGCCTAGAAGTTTTTCATTTTAGACTGGGATTCACTGTATAATGATGTAACCTTTTCTTTTATTGCAGATAATGATCCTCAGAATTTACACCTTAACCCAGTCACCGACTATTCAGCATTCAGGTACGTTTGATATTATAATGCTGGGCTGACACCCCTTTTCATTCTGGGTCCTGGACCAAGGAATTGTGGAATCATTAACATTTAATGGACAAAAGGATAGTCAGAACTTTGAATTTAATATCCCCTCCTTTCTTTGAAAGGCAGGGATCTGGTTGTATTAAACTATTCAACTGCCAGAATTTTTTTCACAGTGCACATCTCAAAATGTAGTTTGCTATTGGCAGTATTCAGATTTTCAGATTTTCCCAGTTTATAAAAAATGTGTGCATTTTCACAATCCAAAAGGCAGATTATGAAAAATGTAAAAAAAAAAACAAAAAAAACTGATGTTGTCACTAGAATCTTCGGGCCAGTGTTCAACCAGTGCGGAATGATGTCAAATAGTAAAAAGAACTGTTATAAGTGTTAAATTTACCAAATACAGTTGAATCTTGTTATCTCAAACTCAATCAGGAAACAAAAATAGTTCAACTTATCCAAAGTTTGAGATAAAGAATGTTGTGAGCAGCAATCGAAATGACTGAAAAATTATAGTTCAAATTAACAAACACCATTTTCTTTGAAATTTCATTCAGAGAGCCTTAAATTCATTCAACTTATCATAAAATTCAAGATATCAAAGTTCGAGATAATTGGACTTATTTTGGTTAAACAAAGAGTAACCCATTCTGGACTTTTTTTTTAAAAAAAGTTTGACTTTTTTGAAAATTTGAGATATTTATATCTACATAATCGGGTATGTATACCCGGCACATATCTATGTGCGAGATATGATTGTTGGTTGGATGGTTGAATGTTGCTTTACATCGCATCAGTAATTTTTCAGCTATTCGGACAATAACTATTTTATTAATCTCTATGGATTAATCTATAAACAATTTTTTGCATGCATGTGAAGTGCGAGTGTGTTGTATGGTCTGTACTATAGCACACTCAGGGCGACTTTAACGTGCTAGCTCACAGAGTCAGTACATCGCAGACAAGTGTCCACTCCCCCAGTCCATTATACCCGGTACTGATACCAGGTGAACCAGCAATGGCAAGGAAAATTAACTTTCCCACATATGATCTGAGCAGGACTCGAACTCACAGTGGTGAGAGACCCTGGATTTGAGGACTGATGTCTTATCCATTAGGCCATCGCGGCCTCATGAGAGATAATGAGATTCAACTATACATGTATGAATCCTTTTAACAATTTCATAAAACTTTTAAATTGTTACTTTCAGTACAAGATCCCAGGATGATGTGTCTGACTTGATGGAGAATTTTCCTAGTTTTACGTCTAGAATGTGGACTGAGAGTGCTAACCCATCTCGAAGTGAGGGCTCTTTGAACACAGAAAATCAGCGACTCCGAGAAGCTTTAGAGAAAGAAAATTATAGAAGAAAGGTACATATGTACATGTAGTTCATTAAAAATAGTGATGGCAATTTGGTCTTCAATTACGAATCAATTAATCTTTGAATAGTATGAACAATTGACGTATTGCCGGCCGCGCCCACAATGTTCCGACAAAGGTCCAGCATGGTTGAATTACACGCAAAAAGAATGAAAACTCGGCCTGAATTGTGCGGTTTAATGACATCACTGACACTAGAACGTCATTAGTTGCCGTGACACTGCTTTGGTACCGTGATGGCGGTCAGTGTCAGAACATTGTGGGCGTGGCCGGCGATACATCAATTAATCTGTTAATCAGTTTTTGTCTGAGAAGTCAAAACAGTAAACACTTTACATTTATTGATCGCTTGAAATGGCACCCAAAATTTGATTGTCGTATTTTGTTATCAACTGTTGTATATTTGGAATCTTAACAATTTCAGATTAAGATTAATAAATAAACAACTTTTCATTTATGTATGGGAGGTCGTAGAGGCCTAATGAATAAGATGTCAATCTACAAATCCAGGGTCTCTCATCTCTGTAAGTTCTAGTCCCGCTCAGACCACATTTGGGAAAGTGAATTTTCTTGCCGTTGGCCTTTACTGGTTCACCCGATGTCAGTATAATGTTACTAGGGGAGTTGTATGCTTGTATGCAAACTGCCCTGGTGACTTAGCATCTTAAAGTTGCCCTGAGTGCGCACTGGTACAAGGCAGACTATAAAACACACTCGCACTTCACATGCATACACAAACTTGTTCATAGATTAATCCATAGAGATTAATAAAGAATTTCTTGTCGCAAATAGCTGAAAAATTGCTGATGCGACATTAAGCAACATTCAACAACAACAACAATAACAATGTATGAAAACATATCACAATCAAAGTTTAGATACATTGGTTATCAATCTTGTATAAAATAGCTACCAGGTGTATCCAAGAAAAGGGAGTACTCCAAAGGGTTACTAATTGATCCTTATGAGTTTTTCCCCATGTTTTTAAATTCATTTGAGTTATGGTCCCTTGTTTTAAAATTATTTTTAATTCGGTCTTTTCTTTGTTTTAGCATTGCGAACAGCAAATTCAGAGGCTGAATGTAAAGGTTTGTATTATAGTATTATTTAAATCTTATATAATATGGATGCACATGGTCGAGTGGTACTGTCACTGGCTTTAGAAGTCAACAGTTGTGGGTTCAAACCTCTATTGGGACTTAGAAATTTTCTTAGATGATTTTCATCTCCTGTCCATACTAGAGAAATTTTCTTAGATGATTTTCATCTCCTGCATCTCCTGTCCATACTAGAGGTGAAAAAAAGCTTGTTATTCAGAAGTCTCGGATGAGACTCAAAACCAAGGTCCTGTGTCTCAGTGCACACCTCTGTAGAGTTGGATAAAGAGTAGGCCACCTGTATCTGCTACAGAGGCTGCTTACAATTAGAAGCAATTGAAACTGACTGAGCAACATAACATCACTGAGAGTGAGACATTGAAAAGTTGAACATATTTATGTTACCCATGCTTCCATTCCTAATAGCCAAAGTTGCCATTGGCTATTACATGTAATTTTAAATTTTGCGAAACATGAGAAATTTTTCTCCAGTGAAACTTACCAGTATTCAGTAGGTATCTTAGGCAGACAGTATCACTGCTTGTGTACATTTAATATACTGATTTATTTTACAGTTGTTAGAATTACAACAACAATTAGCTGTGGCCGTTTCTACGGATAAAAGAAAAGATATAATGATTGAGCAGTTAGACAAAGTAAGTAGGAAAAATGTATTGATATACTTTTTATATATATAAAAGATATCATGATTGAGCGGTTAGACAAGGTAAGTAGGAAAAATGTATCAACATACTTGAAGGTCCTAAAAAGTCCTTGAATTTGGGCAGTTGGGTGTCTGTATATTGCTATTAGGTGGTTGCAAATAGACTGATGTAAAGAAATAAATCAATTAATTAATTAGTTATATTTAAATGAACAATTTAAAGGTATCTGGCCCTCCAAAACGCCCAACTTCAAGCTCCACTTCATGTCGTTCTATGGACATGTAAGTAATTGTTTTATTGATTTAGCCTAATTGCCTTGCCAATATTTTTTTTGCTAAAATTGTTCCTCTGATTAGGCCTTAAATTTGAAAGTAAGATCATGAAAAGACCCTAAAAAGTCGTTTAATTTGGATTCCAAATGTCTACGAATCCTGTTTGTCATTTCTGCTGCTTTATCTAGAAATTTTGTTTTGGTAGCAACTAGCAAAAGTGGTTGAAGGATGGAAGAAGAGGGATAACGAGAAAGAGGGATTTATCAATGAACTTAGACAAGGAAAGATGCTAGCAGAAGAAAAGTTCACAAAACAGAAGGAGGTACATAAACCTATTATATACTGTATAACGAGATTTATTCGCGGGTAGAAACTTTCGTGGTTTCACATTCAGCAACTTGTTCGCGTGTACTTACTTTCGCAGTTGACGAGTTGGTAGGAATTACATTAAATTATCGATATCTACTAAAATTCACCGACGAATTGGCAAATAAAACGCCAAATTAAAGCCCTACATCATAAGATTGTCTGGCAGGTGTCATTTCAGTGTAATGAGTAATTCATACTAATTATACTAATTATCTATCAAATAAACACAGGACTTAATCCTCCTAATCGCTTACTTTTCACTGACCACGGTTGTGTTAAATAAAAAGATCAATCCAGGTAAAATATACAATGTACATTAGCATTAAAGTTATTTTTAATAAAAGAAAAACGAGGAAATACAGTAAAATATGAACACAAAATTTCAAAATATATCGCACGCAAAAATTACTATAAATTTCAATCTCAAGTGCACGATAAAATTCCAAATAGAACTTTTACATTCAGTATGATACTCAGATGATGCTGACACATGGCTGAGTATGGAGAGATTATAATGTCTCGACATTCTTATTTTATTTTTAAAATCTTGATTTTATTTATTATATAAATATATAGGGACGGTAAAAGTTTATATATAATATATTTTAAGTAGAACTCTATTCATTAAGAAGTTTGGTTCGAGAGTATACACATGCTTCCTGTTACATGTAAACATTCTGAAAGTCACGGTAGCCATATCTGTTCAGTTGTCCCCGGGTGTCAAATAATGGCTATAGTAACATTAGTTATATGTGAAATAAACGGTAACAAGACTAATAAATTCTCATTTATTTTGTGCTGATATTTTATTTCAAACAGTGAGTTGAATGCAATAAAAGACGACATTGTTAAAGTTACTGCCGATTGATATTATCGGTGTTTGTGGGACCCATTTTTATTTTTCCACATGTAGAAAACTTAACGGTGTACCTATTTTCGCGGTTGAGACTTGACTGTGAAAACCGCGAATATTAATACATTGCGAATATTTCTCGTTATACAGTATATAAATCACTACGTGATGTTTCCAAAACAGTTAAATAAGAAAGGCATTGCAGGGGTTCGAAAATTCCCCAGGTCAGTGGTCCAGGACCTACCTATTGATTTTACATTTGGACCCTTGATATTTTAACTGTAAAAGTTTGATAGACCTGCCATTTTTCACCAGGAAAATACTTTTTCTGCATAATAACATGATTGACGTATCCCCAGCCATGCCTTTTATGTTCCGACACTGGCCTCCATCACAGTATAAAAAAAAACGTCACGGTAACTAATGATGTACTAGTATCAGTGATGTCATTGAATGGCACAATTCAGACGGAGTTTTCATTTTTATGTGTAATTTAAGCATGCCGAGCCTTTGTCAGAACATTGTGGGCGTAGTCGGCGAGCTGTCAATTACACATAAACCTTTCATTGATGATATTAGACTTTCATAACTTTATATGGGACCTGCCAAAAATATAGGCAAAAGGTCCTTGACTTTCCATTACAAAATACAATTTTGAACCTGTACATTGTATAATTTAATGTTCTACAATGCCATTGATGAATAATTAGTCAAATGTGCATTTGCCATAGGTAAAATTTCATTCATAGAATTGAAATATGGAAGTATTTGCTGTACTTGAAAATGATGTCTTTACTTAATGAGCTAAATGTATGCAATAAAATTGTTTGTCTTGAAAAAAAAGGATTTTTTTTTTAAATTTGGAGGAAATACTATAATATAAGAAAAATATATTTCTTAAGGTGAAAAACACTATTTCAGCTTTTAAAAACACAGCTTTAATAGAATTTTGTTTCCAAAACTAATTTTGTGAAAATTTTTCCGTCTGTAAAATGATCAGTAATAGTTTATGGATGACGTAAATAGGATATCAAAATTATGTGACATACATGTAAAACTTTGTTTTTTGCAGATGTTGGAACATTTTGAGAAAGATATGGCCAACACTGTGGAATCTTTACGGAAAGAAAAACAAAATTTTGAATTGAAAATAGAGAAACTTCAGTCCGAGGTTAGTTTAGATACAAAGTAAAGTGTACATAGAACATTGGCTGTAATGGTCAAAGTGTTTCTCTTCAAATATAAGATTTTATGCTGCTGCTAGGACAAGAAAAAAATATTGCATTAACAAAAATACACAAAATTGAAAATGTGCATAGTGGGTATTTGGTCAGTAATTGAATAGTTTTCGTTTACTTAAATACTAAAACCTTGATTCATTGCCAAGATGTGTACAATCAGATTTTGTTGGCCTCATAACTCCCAATATTGTGTACACTTCATATCTTCCATGTCTATGGATGGATTTTGATCAAACTTGGCACAAAGGTAAACCAACTTAAAACAATGTGTCACATACCAAATTTATGTGCATAAGTCAAAGGTCAAGGTCGAGGGAAAACATGTGGGGGGGGGGGGGGGGTGGTGGTATTTGGTTCTCAAGAGACAGTTCTAGTTAATTTTGAAAATGTTATATCTTTCTAACTGTTACAGTAAGAAAATTTTGAAAATTTTATCTTGCAGATATATTGAAGAAATTTTCAATTATATACAGAGTGGTGCAATATATGTTCGGACACTTTGTAAAATTCTTCTTTATTTCATATAAAACTACATGTTTTTAAAAAATTCTCCAAAATTTATTTCTTTGTCAATTTCCATGAATTTTTCACTGTTAATTGTTAATATATTGCACCACTCTGTATTTATTTGTCAATATAATTTCAAAATAATTATTATCTCAGTTAAGGCTGTCAATCCTATAATTCAATTTCTACTGGTAGTTAAGGAAAGAAAATGATAATGTAAAAGCATGCTAATTTAAATTCTTTTATCTTAGATTAAGGAGAAAGAACGTCAACGAGTTCATGCACAGGAACTTCTGGAGGCAGAAAAAGAAAGAACAAAATTGATGTCACAGGAATGGGACAACATTCATGAAAATCGAGAACAAATGGAGAAAAAACTACAGCAGTTACAAGATAGATTACATAGTGTAAGTATAAATTAACCATTGTCAATGGTACTCATCAGGGGTTCAAAATTATGTTTTGTAATAGATGGTCAAATGCTGGTACGGTTTGAGGTGTGTTTCCAATGTCACTAAGTTTCACCTTATAAAACCTCGAGCAATGCCAACCATCTCAAAAAGGTTTTGCCAGCAAATCACACGTCACACCTCCACGTCTGGTTTTCCCTGAAAATGCAATTGCAGCTGAGTGGCAGTGGTGATAGGCGAGTCTCCGGCGCCTCAATTAACTGGAACCTGTGGCTAAGGGAAGGAAAACCCCAACAGATAACCACTGGTTCTCCGAGTTCATGGGGTTTCTACATGGCTAATCACAAAGGAGAGTTAAAATCATTATGATTACGGAAACCCATAATGCACGAAAAGGTGTATTGGGGTCGTATGTGCCAGCAGGCACAAAGAGGATAGGTGAGGTGAGGTGAGGTGATAGAAGGTCAAAGACTTTTTGCCTTTATTTTTTGCAAGTCCCACATAAAGTTTTGAAATTACAATATCACCATTGAAAGGTCCATGTGCAATTATGACATCATTAGGGAAAATTATGGTTATCCTGGTTAAATAAATGGCTGGTCCATCATACTTTCACAGTTTAAATATCAAGGGTCCCAGTGTAAAATCAATAGGTTCCGGACCTCGTACCCAGTGACACAATGTTTCCATTTCTGGTAACCAAAATCACCATTGGGTACTACATTTGTAATTTCTTGAGAAATTCTTTCAAAAAAGTGATAGGAATATTTTAGTAAATTTGAGAAAAAATACTTTAAAAACAACAACATTTATACAAATTTTGGAAATTTGACTATGATTAACTTTGAATTTGTGGAAACTGTGAAAAAAATACTTTAAAAACAACTACGTTTATACAAATTTTGGAAATTTGACTATGATTAACTTTAAGTTTGTGGAAACTTAGATAATATGTTTACTGTTTATAGGAACAAGATGATTGGTTTAAAAGAGAACAAGAATTAATACAGAAGATTGATGAAGTGAATGAAAGTAACCAGAAAATACTACAACAAGAACGAGTAAGTGTAAAATAAAGCACGGTTAACTGGTTAACAAAAATGTACCTGTATTTAAAAAAAGTTATTAATAATAATAACAATGATAATACACAGAGCTCTAGATAATTTTAAAGGGCATGAGTATTTTACTGATCAAATGCCATTCCATGAGTAAATGCATTTAGCAATGAGTAAAAGTACTCTTCAGTTTCAGCACTAATGAGTAACAACTACTGTACTTCCAGGAATACTATATAGCCGATCTTTTATTTTTTTCTTAATTATAATGATAAGTTTTTCTTTCAAGTTATGGAAATAGTATTTGAAATTTCTGTACCCAATAGGAGTTTTGACTTTTTTACAGTTCAGTGGTTTTATATCTGCCCCTCATATAGAAAAGATAGTGATTTTTTCCAACTTAAGCATGATTATATGACCTTAAGTTGCCTCAACTACATGTGATTAATTGTTTATGTCACATGATTTCAATAGGGTATGGTCCCTATTCTTACCTGTAAAAAGTATATCTATATATAGTAAACAGGTACATACCTGGGGTGAAAGATTCAAATATCATTCACGGTTAATTTATACCCTTCCTTTTCTCATTTGCATAGAGGTTCTGACGGGGCTGTGTATAAGGTATGATTAACTGAAAAAGGCCATTTTCTCTCTATAAACAACATATTTGGACTGCTTGTAAAACAAAATAAAAAATAATTTGGTTGGGTACAGATATTTTGAACACATAAACATCAAATTCTTTTCAATTTTCCTGATAATGGAACTTTGATGGCAAAAACATTGAAATATATCTGTTTTATCATGAGATATGTATTCTTAAATGGGTAATGCATGGTTTGGTACATTGTACCCAACACAATATTACAAATTTGTATCATTTCAACTGTTTTATGTTTTTCAGAGTAAATCAGAAGAATTGATAAATTTAACAAAGGAATTGGAAGAGAAATATTCAGCTACCCAGATGGAAACAAAGAGACTGGGAATGGAGTTAGATGCTTCAAATAGAGAGAAGGTTAACTTCTATTTCAATATTAAACCAGTTTTCAGCTTTCAGTTTTGTTAGGTCCCCCACCCCCCCCCCCCACCCCCCCCCCCCAAACAAAGTGGGGAGGTAATATATATCCCAGTAGGAGAAATTTTGTCAATTTGCTTGCAAGAGGTAGTGGATTTTCATCAGGTACTCTGGTTTCCTCTATTATTCCTGAACTGACCAGGAGGCCGCAGTGGCCTAATAGATAAAACGTCAGTCTTCAAATCCAGGATCTGTCACTGCTGTGAGTTTGAGTCCCGCTCAGACCACATGTGGGAAAGTAATTTTCCTTGCCGTTGGCCTTAACTGGTTAACCTTGTATCCGTATAATAGACTGGGGGAGTGGTACGCTTGTCTGCTAAGTACTGACTCTGTGAGCTAACATGTTAAAGTCCCCCTGAGTGTGTGCTAGTACATGGCAGACCATACAACACACTCACACTTCACATGCATACACTAAATTGTTCATAGGTTAATTCATAGAGATTAATAAAATAGTTCTTGTCGCGAATAGCTGAAAAATTGCTGATGTGATGTTAAGCAACATTCAACCAACCAACCAAGCTGAACTGACCACTTAAGTATTAGTTCAATATCTTTGACTGGGACATGAAACACCATTACGCTTCTCAACTCCACCTTTAGTCTTGTGTCAACATTTTGTCTTCTCTATACATTCAAAACTGTAAACTGCTTTTTTTGTCAGCATATTTTTTACTAAAGTTCATGACATGAACTTATAAATTGTAAAATGAAAATTTTGTGAAAATGGAATTTCATACAGGAATAATAATAACAAGTAATCACATAAAACATGCTAATATCCCCCTCCCCACAGGTGTGTATTCATAGGTAACCCACCCCAACCCCCACTCCTACACCCCAAAACAGGAAGAAGAGAGAAAAAAAGGTGTCATGAAATTAGTAGATTACATTTCCATCAAAGTGGTGCAAAAAGACTGTGTAAATTACAACTTGTAAATAAGTTTTATTTTTATTTTGTAGGAAAGTTTGAAGGTAGAAATAGGAATTATGGAGGCCAAGTTTGAAAGTAACCTCAGAATGCTGGAAACTGATTTACACTCTCAGATGGAAAAAGAGGTACTGTTTATCTGTTATCTTACTCTTCACAATACCCACTGCAAACAGATATTTTGAGGATATATAGGAATCGACCTGGTTGTCTGTTCCAATATTGATATTGTATCCACTCCATATCTTCCATGCCTATGGATGGATTTTGATCAATCTTGGCACCAGTTTAAACCAACATGAGGCAGTGTGCTGCATACCAAATTCAGGTGCATAGGTCAAGAGTCAAGGTCACAAGGTCACACAAATTTTGGAAATAACAACTCAGCAATTTCGGGGAGGGGGTATTTGTCTCAAGAGAGTGCTCTAGTTAATAGTGTCCTTCTGATAATTAAAATGGAGTGGTTATTGCCCCGTATGTGTCAATAACAAATGTGTTATTACCACATATTTTTAACATTTATGCCCATATTTTGTAATATACATGTACATGGGCTATGTAAGTTTATGATTGGCTATAAATACATCAGTTTAGTAATAATTAAAGTACAAATAAAGAAATTTGTCATATTTGGGTCAAATCAAATAATAGATTATTTTGATCAAAAACGTAAATACGTTTTTAGATCCACCATTTTGTTTTCCCCATACAGTCAGATCGTATTTGCTGTTGAACATGTTTTAAGACTGGTCATCCATCATTTAGACGTCACTTTTTGGGGCAGAATATCAATAAATTTTGATTTAATTCTAAATTTTATTATTTGATTCTCTTCAATTAATGTATGTGAGAGTACATACAGTTATACAGGTATGAAAAAATATGTGGTAATAACATCTGCCTAATTAGAATCTAGTCACTATGGGTGAGTAGTGAAGGTATAGCCTTCTTGTTAAATGAAAAATGTTATTCTCCAAATCCACAGGTGCCATGCTGTGAATTTTACTCAGGTTGGCTGCATTAGAGAAATGGGTCAAGAGACATATCAACAGTATTGAATATTTGATTTTAAAATACTGGTATACATGTATGGTCATGACCATTAATATACCTTCATCAGTGTTCAAACCAGAACTTTATTTAATGGGGTCATCCTGACCCAGGCCTTAAAAAATTGGATGGCATGGTTTTGAAAAATATGACTGACATAAAAACTTGACCCATTTTATATAAAAAGATCAGTATTGAAGCATCCACATCACTCTATTAATGCATGTCATATTATGTCTTGCAGCCTATAACCAGTTGATTTAAGTGTATCATGAATGAAAAAGAGGCACTGTAGGAACCACTCTTTTTGTGACAGTGAAATACTCTTTATACATAGAAAATCAAATAAATTTGAATTTACTTGTACCTAGTTTTAACAGGAAATCTGTATGTGCATCCGCAATTGTCATAAAATATGTCTGTAGACAGGAAAATGTTGGCGTTTTGGGGATTTTAAATGACGAAAATGGCGAAGTTTACACCGGAAGTGATGTCCTTGGTGATGTTTTACGTCATATGCCCAACAGAATCCGCCATTTGCCTGGTTTTTCAACATGTTAAATCTCCATAGCGTCAACAATTTACCCTGTGCAGATCTATTTTGGGCTAATCTCGGATGAGCATACAGATTATGACTAGGTACAAGTAAGTGAAAAATATCAATCTTTATTCAAATTTATATGATTTTCTTTGGATATGAAGAGTATTTCACTGTCAAAGAGTGGTTCCTACAGATTTACTTAACACTTGATTAAGACTGAAAAGATGGGTTTTGGTTGACCACAGACAGTATTTTTGGGTGACAAAATTATTACTTTTGGGGCAATGGCACAAGGTCCCCTTCTAGAATGAACACTGCTTCTTCCTTATTAATCTGTTTGTGTCCATTCATTTGGAACTGTGAGTAAACTCTGACAATTGAAACACAGAATTTTGTCCCTTTAGAATTGATTAATTATTTTTAAAACATAAATTTAAAAAATTTCAGATTGCAGCTCAGATTGCTGACGTACACAAGAGAATGGAGCAGACGGAAGATGAGTTGCGAGAAAATCATCGACGTCAGATATCTGAGATCAACCAGAGAAATAAACAGGACCTGGAGAAACAGTTGGCAAAATTCCATGAGGAGTTGAAAGCCAAAGACGACGAAAATGGAAAACAGTGTGAGGAGTACGAGGAAAGGTAAGATAGGCGGTTTATTATAAATTAACAGCATAGACTGTGGTAGTTGAACCAATCATTAATGGGCTTCAGCTACATGCACTGTGCTGAACTCTTGCAGTGAAACCTGCCTGCTATAGCTACCATCTTGATAAAAACATGATTTGTTAAGATATGTGATCACATAATCTGAAGTTTTACCCGATGGCCTCAGTAAATATTACTTTGATCAGGTCTGTATAATACCACATCCACTTTATCAAAAGACAATAATTGTATAATATCATCTTTTTCTAATAAGTTACAACTACTTGCTGCAGAGTACACAACATCCGATTACAGTCGAACCTGCCTTGAAGGCCACCTCTGTACTAGGGCCACCTGCTTTTAAAGGCCAGTAAAACTTTATCCCAATTACTCTTTGATCATGTTACTTGAACTTGTATATAAAGGCCACATTTACTTTGCCCCTTTGGTGGTCTTTTTAACAAGGGTTGACTGTACTCGGCACAGTGTCAAGTAGTTGGGCAAAAAATTATCCTGAATATTTTTTTATCCGAGTTATTTGTACTCCATATTACTAATGACTTGAACTTTTATATATGTATTCACTAGGTTACAGACCATTAGAAAGGAAGTGTCAAACTTAAAGTCGGCCAAACAGAAACTAGAATCTCAGAGGTAAGTCAGCCAAACAAAAACTAGAATCTCAGAGGTAAGTCAGCCAAACAAAAACTAGAATCTCAGAGGTAAGTCAGCCAAACAAAAACTAGAATCTCAGAGGTAAGTCAGCCAAACAAAAACTAGAATCTCAGAGGTAAGTCAGCCAAACAAAACTAGAATCTCAGAGGTAAGTCAGCCAAACAAAAACTAGAATCTCAGAGGTAAGTCAGCCAAACAAAAACTAGGATCTCAGAGGTAAGTCAGCCAAACAAAAACTAGAATCTCAGAGGTAAGTCAGCCAAACTAAAACTAGGATCTCAGAGGTAAGTCAGCCAAACAGAAACTAGGATCTCAGAGGTAAGTCAGCCAAACAAAAACTAGGATCTCAGAGGTAAGGCAACTTAACATCAAGTATTACAAAACTCAGGGAGGAAAGCCTGGAAAACTCTCAATGACTCGTCACTGTCAGTCCAGTATATAATTATCACTATATTTTCATTCCTGGTAGCCAAATAACTTTATTTTCTCAAATATCTGAAATTTCCCAACCAACAGTTTTAAAATTGTGTAAACCTAGTGTTACAAGATGTTGATGTTTCATTCTTTTTGCGTCTAATTCAAGCTTCTTGGGCCTTTTGTCAGAACATTGTGGGCATAGCCGGCAATACGTCAATTTTGTCACCGAGCCCCCTTTTTATCATAGAAAAAAATAAAATACCGGTAGTAGAAACTGTACATGTATATGTTTATGTATCCTATGTATTTAATGCAGAGTTCTATTTTTTTGGACCACAGGTACGAGATCCTGACCAAGTTTCAGTCCATGATGCAGTCCCAGTGGAATGAAGCAGTCTCTTTGTTAGTTAGCACTCCACAGAGACAGGTAAGTAAATTATATACATTGTATCCATAGAAACATAGACAGGTAAGGAAGGTTATACATACATGTACCAGGGATTTATCTGGCAACCCACAAGATCCAGTAAAAGGACTAATTTTCAATGCTGGAAAAGTATACAGTCAAACCTGTCTATAAAGGTCACCCAAGGCAACCAGTAAAAGTGGTCTTTATGGGCAGGTGGCCTTTATATACAGGTTCAAATAATATGAATAAAGAAGAATTGGTATAAAATTTTACTGGCCTTTATAAGCAAGTGGCCCTTATATAGAGGAGGCCTTTAATTTGTAAATTTTTCCAAATTTTGTAAGTAAAAATTCCCAAATTGAATCTGTATGAACATTGAGGGGGAAAACTCAAGAAAAAGAGACAAAACCTCATATTTTCTACTTAACTTGTAAATCCTCATTTGATTTATTCATTGAATAACAGTTTTCCACACTTATGAAATTTTGTATGCTGGACTATCACAATGAGTTGCAAATCAAATTTCCTTTTTTTCACGGCTGATTTGTATGGAAATGACTGTTTGGACTTCCACAGAAATAACTGCAGAATTTGAGGTCCAATATGTAGATTCTTTCATAGAGTTATATAAGTTGTTACCTCATGACTCTTGACTTAGGCCATTAAACCACATGAACAAATGTTTAAGGTTCATGGTTATTTGTAGAACATGAAGTCATTCACACCTCGAGATGGCAATATGGAAAACAAAACCGGTGTCAGTTTTAGAATTCCAAACCAGTCCAATGGTGCTTATCAGATATCCAGTCCAGACAAGGACAGTATGCAGTCTACTGAACAACAGGGTAACTCGGGGCAACAAGGGCAACCAGACCCATCAAGGGAGACTACTACTGCTACTTTGGAATTGAATCCACCACAGTCAGATGAAATCAACTTAAGTGACTTCAATGCATCTCTTCACATGCAACAGTTTTTACAAAGGTAAGTACGACAGGGTGATACAAGCCACAAGGGCAACCGCACCCTCTAAGGGGGTACACTAGAATTGAATCTGCCACAGTCGGTGATTTCAAAGCATCTCTTCAGTTTTACAGAGGTAAGAACATACATGTATAGTATATTGTCTAAACTAGTTAATCACATAGGCTGGTTAAGGAATTCAAAATTCTAAAAATCACATTTCAAAGAATCAAATTCTAAACAGTTATCTGTCGGCAAAACATAATTTTGGCCTTTTAATTTAGCTGTTTAAATCCAACTGTTACCGTCAAATCATCAAAAACGAACAAACCGGTCCATGTCCAAATCACAATCTCAAAGCAAAATAAAAACTATGAAACTGGTGAAGAACTTCCACCAAGAAGTGAAGCCAGGTGCTCCAGCAGGATAAGCACTTCCTATTTAGCTAGCTACACCTGCCACATGTGTTATAAAAATTGAAAATAAAAGGAACCTGATACTATGGGAAATATCCAGGGTAGTTTTGGATACAGAGACATCATACTTATGAACAATATTGTGATGACAGCCATAAAACTTTGAGGGCCTTGATAAACTTATGTTTGCAATATCCTTGCATCAAGCGTTTAATTGTAAGCTTGCTTCAGTAAATAAAGTTCCTATGTTTTTAACATTTGACCTTTTGCAGTACACTAAAACCTTGTTATAGTACTGCCCTCCTTTATAACGCCAAAATTTGACTGAAAGTAAATGAGTGAATTGAGCCAGTATTGGTGTTTTAACATCCCAGTCAAGAATTATTCACTTATATCAAGATGTAACCAGCTATAGAAGAAGGCACAGTGTGCCTGTGTGCTGCACTGATGGCATTATACAGCAGGGTTCTTTATCCTGCCATGCTTACCATGACACAGGACCTCTTTTATTTTAAGTTTCCATCTGAAAGATCCGTATCTTTCATTTTGTAATGCAGAGTGCTTGGTGAAAGAACAGTCACTACCGACTTCAAGTCTTGAGTAAGACCCAGTTGGGGATTTAGACTAACAACCTCCCACTTACAGAGCACTATATCAACTAATCTACCACAGTTGTATTGAAATAAATGATGGCAGTGAATCAGGGTTTTACTTTAATACAGCACAATCAAGCCTGCCAAGGAAACTAGTATCAGTGGCCTTGATGGGCAGGTGATACTTATGTACAGTTTCAAATAATATAATTAAAGAGCATTTGGGATAAAATTTTACTGGACTTTAAAGGCAGGTGGTTTTAAATGGAAATTGGTTGGTTGGTTGAATGTTGCTGAAAATCGCATCAGCAATTTTTCAGCTATTAGCGACGAGAACTTTTTTATTAATCTCTATGAATTAATCTATAAACAATTTCATGTATGCATGTGAACTATGGGTGTGTTGTATGGTCTGCCATGTACTAGCGCACATCGGGGAGACTTTAAGGTGCTAGCTCACAGAGTCAGTACGCCGCAGACAAGCGTATCACTCCCCCAGTCCATTATACTGATACCAGGTGAATCAGTAAAGGCCAACGGCGAGGAAAATTCACTTTCCCACATGTGGTCTGAGTGGGACTCGAACTCACAGCGGTGAGAGACCCTGGATTTGTAGACCAAAGTTTATTCATTAGGTCACAGTGGCTTTAAGGCAGATTTGTTGTAGTTATTTTATTTCTGTAACCTGATTTCGACAGGAGTCATGTCTTTGGGTGTCCACTGATATTCATTTCTTAAACTCTTTTGTTTTATTTTTTAGTCTGACTCATCCTATTATGTTTCCTGCGGCACAACCACCAAACTCAGCAGCTGGCGAAGAAAACCGAGTGATCAATCCCCAAATGAACCATCAAGGTGCTAGAGATCAACCACATCAGGAGACTCTTGCAGACGACAGTCAGGTGATCCATCAACAAGTACTGTCTAATGGCCAAAATCACAGCTTACCGTTGCCATCAGAACCAACTAATCAAAGTATGCTGAATTGGTCACATGATCAATTTGAAAGAACACTTTTAAGCCATCTAGGTACACAGTCTTTATCAGCAGGGGCACACCATAATCATAGTTTACCCATCACATCAGAAACAGCAAATCACAGCATGCAGAACTGGTCACATGATCATAGTGAAAGAGCACATATACTTCCTGCAGGTCAGAGGTCATTGTCAGCTGCCAATGAGAATGTAGAAAGTTGGTTACACTATAGTGTAGGTCATGGTCACGGTTTGATGAATACATCCGGTCAGAGTATAGATGGATGGTTTCCAAATCAGTCTGTCCCTCCTGTGGCAGTAGCTATCAGACCACCCCAGCAACATGGCAGTCTGGATTACGAGTCCCTTAACAGGAGACAAGGTATGTTAACTCTTATATTATTATATTTGTTTCTTTTAGGCCAAAAGAGATGTGTTTCTAGTTTCCCAACTGACTTTATCATTGTTCATTTCAGAGGGGGTTTGGGGCCATTCATCCCTTATTTTGCCAAATGACTTTATTATTAGGGCCTTAGTTGGCAATATTTAACAATACATGAATGCAAAAAATATTGATGTTTTGTTGTTTTAAAGGAAAGTTTTTGGAAATGGTCCCCCTCTGAAAATTGCTAGATTGGAAAATAATGAAATAAATAGTATTTGAATACTTTAAACTTAGAAAATTCAGTGACAGTTTTTGTTTTTTTGAGGGGGGGGGGGGGGGGGGGGGGGGGGGGGGGGGGGGCAACTGATAGCAAGATTAATTCACTAAAATAAAACTGTTGCTTAAATTTTTCCTCTGAAATAATACAGGTTTTAAACACATTTCCCCCCCCCCCTTGGTAGATATAAACTATTGTACTTTCAGTTTGTGTCTTGTCTTCAAAAATAACAATTCTAACAGCAGATATAATTTTTGTTTTCAAAAACTGTGGCGATTAGTGAGTTGTCAAAATGCAGATTTACTTCGGTTAAGTGAAGTGGTAAAGTTATTAAGGGGCATTATAATATGTTCTAACTATGGTATCTATTTTTTTTTAAATTTTGACAGGTTACAATGAGACCAATCAGGAACCTCAGATATCTCAGAGATTAGTCTATTCCCCGCCCACTAAACAGTCTAGAAGTCAGGCTTCGGAGGAACACAGCAGACAACAGGAAGACAGCGCAGATGATGATTCTGTTGGTGAAATAAGTGCAGTGATAGATGAAACTATGAAGTATGTCAAGCTTATATTTGGTAGTCTCATCTGAAAAGTGCAACTTTGCCTTCAAATAAAATTTTACAAAAATCTGCAGCATCAAGCAGGAATCTGACTGAGCTGATTTGTGGGCCGATATTGGCCTCCACTCACATTTTAAAAATCTGCTTTTTTCACAAACACTAAGTTGATTAGAGATAATTCTGAAATGTTGACTACAAAAATGGTGAAATAAATAAAAATATATTTATCTCAGAAATCAATTTAGAAACAAATAAAACGAATACAGTCAACCCTGTCTATAAAGGCCACCCAAGGAAACCAGTAAAAGTGGCCTTTATGGGCGGGTGGTCTTTATATACAGGTTCAAATAATATGAATAAAGAACAATTGTGATACAATTCTACTGACCTCTATAAGCAGGTGACCCTTATATAGAGGTGACCTTTAAGGCAGGTTGAACTGTATGTATTAAACATGATTCCATCTGTCTATCTTCACGATTTTAGAACTTTGTAACAATAATAATGTTTTTTTTTCTTCCAACTTTGGCAATTTGACTGTTAATTTTCGCAACTACAAGAGCTTGTACCCCATTCTCAAATGATTGAGAAATATTGAGATATATACATGTAGAAATAACTGAGTTTTTATTCACCTTATTTCTTGATGCAAAACGCTCAGACCACTGGTGGGAAAGTGAATTTTCCTTGCTGTTGGCCATTACCTGTTCACCTGGTATCACTATAATGTGACTGGGGGAGTGGTACACTTGTCTGTGGCATACTAACTTTGTGATCTAGCACATTGAAATCACCCTTTTTGTGCGCTAGTACAAGGCAGACCGCACACTCGCACTTCACATGCATACATGAACTTGTTCATGGATTAAACCATAGAGATTCATAAAATAGTTTCATCACGAATAGCTGAAACATTGCTGATGTGACATTAAGCAACCATCAACCAACCATCTTGATACATAAAATTTACATTGAAAATAGGGTACAGTTTTTGCTTTTTTTCAAAATTTCTTCAACAGTTAAAGGTTTGTATAGCATTAACTCTTTCTGTATTTGTTTTACAGGTTAAATGCAGAATATAACCAGATAGAAGAGAAGTTTGACAGACACGAGTTTAGACAAAGTGAATTACAGCATTACATACAGATGGTAAGTTGTCATCTCTAAATGAGTATAGACAAAGTGAATTACAGCATTACATACAGATGGTAAGTTGTCAACCCTAAATGAGTATAGACAAAGTGAATTACAGCATTACATACAGATGGTAAGTTGTCAACCCTAAATGAGTATAGACAAAGTGAATTACAGCATTACATACAGATGGTAAGTTGTCAACCCTAAATGAGTATAGACAAAGTGAATTACAGCATTACATACAGATGGTAAGTTGTCAACCCTAAATGAGTATAGACAAAGTGAATTACAGCATTACATACAGATGGTAAGTTGTCAACCCTAAATGAGTATAGACAAAGTGAATTACAGCATTACATACAGATGGTAAGTTGTCAACCCTAAATGAGTATAGACAAAGTGAATTACAGCATTACATACAGATGGTAAGTTGTCAACCCTAAATGAGTATAGACAAAGTGAATTACAGCATTACATACAGATGGTAAGTTGTCAACCTAAATGAGTATAGACAAAGTGAATTACAGCATTACATACAGATGGTAAGTTGTCAACCCTAAATGAGTATAGACAAAGTGAATTACAGCATTACATACAGATGGTAAGTTGTCATCTCTAAATGAGTATAGACAAAGTGAATTACAGCATTACATACAGATGGTAAGTTGTCAACCTAAATGAGTATAGACAAAGTGAATTACAGCATTACATACAGATGGTAAGTTGTCAACCCTAAATGTGTATAGACAAAGTGAATTACAGCATTACATACAGATGGTAAGTTGTCAACCCTAAATGAGTTAGACAAAGTGAATTACAGCATTACATACAGATGGTAAGTTGTCAACCCTAAATGAGTATAGACAAAGTGAATTACAGCATTACATACAGATGGTAAGTTGTCAACCCTAAATGAGTATAGACAAAGTGAATTACAGCATTACATACAGATGGTAAGTTGTCATCTCTAAATGAGTATAGACAAAGTGAATTACAGCATTACATACAGATGGTAAGTTGTCAACCTAAATGAGTATAGACAAAGTGAATTACAGCATTACATACAGATGGTAAGTTGTCATCTCTAAATGAGTATAGACAAAGTGAATTACAGCATTACATACAGATGGTAAGTTGTCATCTCTAAATGAGTATAGACAAAGTGAATTACAGCATTACATACAGATGGTAAGTTGTCAACCCTAAATGTGTATAGACAAAGTGAATTATAGCATTACATACAGATGGTAAGTTGTCAACCCTAAATGAGTATAGACAAAGTGAATTACAGCATTACATACAGATGGTAAGTTGTCAACCCTAAATGAGTAAAGACAAAGTGAATTACAGCATTACATACAGATGGTAAGTTGTCAACCCTAAATGAGTATAGACAAAGTGAATTACAGCATTACATACAGATGGTAAGGTGTCTGTGTCAACCATAAATGTGTATTAGTACATCTCATGAAAATTGTAGGAAATTGATAGGATAAGTACATGTACTCTATTTTGTATAGTTTCTGTCTGTCCTTAGCAATGAGTATAGTACAATTGACAGCAAGGTACTATTGTTTTTCCAGACGGGTACTATACTTTTTGCACGTGCCACCTTGGGAACAAGAACGCAATTTTGTAAACAAATAGACATCAAGATTCGGCAACGAGGACCCAGACAAATTCATTTCTGACCAGATTGTACACTACACAATTGGAATTGCCTTATGTCTAAATGTCTGTCTGTAAATTAAAAGGTCATTGATCAATGGTTAGAATGCACTATGCATTAAAGTGTCATGTAATGTACTAAATACATTATTATGTTTCCTTCAGGACCAGTGCTACTATAGTATTGTCTTGGGAGTATAGTGCCTTTGCCTTCGGCTCAGGGACTATACTCCCAAGAGATTGGATAAGTACATGTACTTCGACTCAGGCACTATACTCCCCAAGACAATACTAAAGAAGCACAGGTCCCTCAGGAAAACATAATAACGTATAAATAGAATGATCTATTACTGATGATCATTTGGATTGTACCACACATTTTATTGTTAAGTAGGGCTGGGACAATACAAATAAGCTGTGATGGGATATATGTCACAATACATTGGTCACTCATTGATTAAAACATTTTCTGAAGCAAAACCCATTTCATTTCTAGAAACTTACTCAGTCATTTAAACTTTTATTCATATAGGTTGAACTTTATGTTCTTCAAGTTTTATTTTTAGGGGGGATACTCCAGTTTCCTCCACCGTTGAAGTGAAAATATCTTGACTTGGGTGTAAAACAGTATTGCTTCATTCAACTCCATTAATTTTCTAAAAGGTTTTACCATGAGGGTATTTTTTCACATCACAATATGATTCTATTTATGTTTTATTTAGTTACTTCAAAAGCCACCAGGTAGTGTTGCCGGCGATGCGGTGAATGATATGCAAATAGATGAAAATGCTTCCACATTCTCACATGACCAGACAGGTGAGGATGTATACAAATTATTAAAATAAATACAGGAAAGAGTAGACTACTCTTTATGTGCATTTAATGTTTTATCAATACACCCATTTTTTCATCAGTAACTTTTGTTGATGCTTATAATCAGTGTTGAAAATAAGTCAAAATTTTCAACCAGTCCATGACTTTGACTATTTCAACATTTTCTATTGTGGTATATAGGAGACTATTGAAAAAAGTACCTAGTCCTTCCCAAAAGATACCAGTCTCGGGACTGTTGGACTGGTTGTTATTTCCCACTGTTGAAATATACATGTAGATTGAAATTTGAATTTAAGTACATGTATATTCTGAAATTATCATTCATCATTTTCTATTGCCCTATAATCTGCGGCCTCTGTGTCCGATTGGTCTAAAGCACCAGCCTACCAGCTTAATATTACAGCACCTCTCACGGGCTAAGTTTGAATCACACTGGGACAGATTGTAGGATCTATCCTAAGTGGAGTTCAAACCTAGATGGTGATAGATTTTGAATTGGACTCTTATCTTTGTGTTTAAACAGGGTTAGCTCTGGCTCTCAAAAATTTTTAGCCAAAACATTAGCCAATTTATAAATTTAGGAGCCAATTTATATGATAAAGGGCCAGAAAAACTAAGAAACTAAAATTACCTCAAATGTAGAACTGTAGAACTTCTAATCTGCTGTAGAGATTGTTCTGGATAAATAGTTTGTAACACTGGTTTTGCTTTTTCTACTTTGTTAAAAAAAACGTTGATCTTAGTCTGCCTAATAATGAAATTGGTACTAATTTTGGAGCTAAAATATTTGCAAATATCTATTTCTGGAACGAAAAATTATAGAAATTAGTAATTGTCTAAACTGGCAAATGGCAGAGCTAACCCTGTGTTTGGAGCAAAAATATTTGCAAATATCTATTTTTGGAACGATAAATTATAGAAATTAGTAATTGTCTAAATTGGCAAATGGCAGAGATAACCCTGTGTTTGGAGCAAAAATATTTGCAAATATCTATTTCTGGAACAAAAAATTATAGAAATTAGTAATTGTCTAAATTGGCAAATGGCAGAGCTAACCCTGTGTTTGGAGCAAAAATATTTGCAAATATCTATTTCTGGAACAAAAAATTATAGAAATTAGTAATTGTCTGAATTGGCAAATGGCAGAGCTAACCCTGTGTTTGGAGCAAAAATATTTGCAAATATCTATTTCTGGAACGAGAAATTATAGAAATTAGTAATTGTCTAAATTGGCAAATGGCAGAGCTAACCCTGTGTTTGGAGCAAAAATATTTGCAAATATCTATTTTTGGAACGATAAATTATAGAAATTAGTAATTGTCTAAATTGGCAAATGGCAGAGCTAACCCTGTGTTTGGAGCAAAAATATTTGCAAATATCTATTTCTGGAACGAGAAATTATAGAAATTAGTAATTGTCTAAATTGGCAAATGGCAGAGCTAACCCTGTGTTTGGAGCAAAAATATTTGCAAATATCTATTTTTGGAACGATAAATTATAGAAATTAGTAATTGTCTAAATTGGCAAATGGCAGAGCTCACCCTGTGTTTGGAGCAAAAACATTTGCAAATATCTATTTTTGGAACGAGAAATTATAGAAATTAGTAATTGTCTAAATTGGCAAATGGCAGAGCTAACCCTGTGTTTGGAGCAAAAATATTTGCAAATATCTATTTTTGGAATAAGAAATTATAGCAATTAGTAATTGTCCAAATTGGCAAATGGCAAAGCTAACCCTGTGTTTGATTATATCAGATAGAAATTTATCGTCATAGACATTATAGGAATTTGTTCATTTTATTTCTCTAGCTAATATACAAAATGGTGAGTGTGACATGTTTTAAAAAAATGTTTGTTGTTTTGATATTAATCAACTTTGGTGTTTGGTTTTAACATTTTAGGCCCGAAAAAAATGTGTTTTCTCCCTAACCCAACTGACCCTAAATTCATATTCCCTTCAAAGGCAATATTTTGACAAGCACTGTTCAGGTTGCACCCTTGTCCCATATGGTCAGTGTAAAAAAATATAAAGAAAAAGATATCGGCTATTTTCTGACCTTAATTATTCTAAAAGCATAAGTGGAAACACAATTTTTTCCTTTTGGTCTTACTGTACATAGAAAGAAAAGAATAGTAGCATGCAATTTAGGTACACCCCAAGCACAGGGTCAGGGTTTAAACCCCAGCCTGGTTACATGAATGTGCTTGAGTAAAGATTTTAGCTTTGCATTTTTCCAGTTCAGAACCACCCTGTGTTGAATTGGTGTTCCTTTCAATTGGGGAGGTAAGGTGGTGGCTCGGTGACCAAGTGATCTAAAGTGCATGCTTACAGATCACTGCCTCTTGTCACCTATTTTTGAATCCAGATTGGGACAGATCATAATTTGAGAAAGTTTGTCGGTTTGCCTGCTGATGGTTTTCTCCCAACTATCCCTGACCTGACTCTCATTCTATTTATGAAAGAATCTTGACTGTGCATAAAGTAAAATGTCCTTACTCCATTCAGCATTAGGGAGCATTTAATTACTCTTAGTTGCTGGACCACATGGTCTAGGTTTGTTGGACTGTAATTTACAGCTTTTGAATTGCAACAGACTTTTATAGCACAGCCTGTGTCACCATTAAACAACATAGATTTGACCTAGCTACTTAGAAACGCTAAGAAATTTTGATACATTGAATAAGCTATTTTCGGCATTTACCTGCTAGTTCATGCAATAGTTTTTACAGATAGAAATATGGTAGGATAGCACATATAATACGACAATTACCTTATAACCACCACAATTATTAACATACCAGAAAACAGTGGATTTAATATGTTGGCATTTGGATATGGAATTTACATGTATATGGTTTTAACAGTCTCTTTAATTTGATATTTGCATGTTTGTTTAACAGTTCTTTACAGTTCAAACTGATGTCTGTGTGCATTGTTATTTTTTATGTTTTGTATTACACATACAGTTAAATCTCATTATAATGCGATAAATTTGCCACCTTCAAAAAGGACTATGGTATATTTCCACAAATTTTGGAATACTATTAACATTTTTAATTTTTGGCAACCTATTTATTGGAATCACATCTGTCTGTCAGTAAGTCTGTACCCTCTTTGACCGACCTATTTAAGATTTTTAAAGTCTTGTGTATCCTACAATATGCACTGGCTTACAGAGTTATGACCTCTTGATAAAGAAGGACTTTGGGCATTTCATTGAGAGCAATGTGATGATTACAACCAGTATTATGCACAGTGTCTTCTGATTGAAGGTTCCTGTAAATCTGGAAATTTTGCATAAATTCACAATAGCAGAGCTCCAGATAAGAGGAGTATCTGTGTAAATGCCCTTTAATTTTTTAAAATACATGTACTCTTTAAATTGTAAATGTAAGGGTGTTGAAACCCTTTAAAAATCCTCATTACCCTTTACAATTCTTATAACATTGGAGCCTGCTATGGGGGTTGAACTCCTGACCCAAGTACCTGTGAAATGTCATTGTCACAATGAAGATGATGTTACTGTATTATTGTTAGAAGTTATACTTATTTGAATTGATGGCTTCAAAAATTGAAAATACTCTTTACAATTTTATGGATCAGTGTCCATACTCTTTAGAAAAAAAAGTAGGGGGCTATGACCCTTCATGTCAAATTCTTATCTGGAGCTCTGAATAGTAACACAAAAGACACAATTAGACACAAAATTGAAACTTTTGCAAATATTTAATTTTTATTTGATTAACTAGCATTTGCAGGACTAAAAATGTGCGAATAACTGGAAATGTCACCATTTGAAAACTTTTCGATTTACAATAAGTGAAAAAACTCAACTGAAATATAACTTGTAACTTATATGTGTTTCTTTGTTTTGTTTTATTAGAAGATGTAGATCTGAATGACACAGCACAGGCAGCTCAGATGCAGAAGGAATTCCAGCGGATACAACAGCTTCGTGAAAAGCAGGTATAGCCTGGTAGCCAAAAATCACCATTCATAACCAATTTCTGAGAAAATCTTTCAAAAAATCAAAAATAACTTACAGTAAAACCTCATTATAATGCCCCTCGATAACTTTGCCACCTCGCTTATCGCCACACTGTTTTGAAGTCCGAAAATCCATTTTGTTTATGTTTTTCTTTATCCACCTCCCCTAATTTATTGCCAAACCCCTTTATAACGCCATAATTTAACTGAACAAATGGTGGCGATGGATCAAGGTTTTACTGTATTTTAGGAAATGTTTTTGAAAACACATGTACATGTACTTTATTTTTCACAAATTTTAGAAATTTGGTGACAAATAATTTTAAATTTGTTGATTTGCTATATTAAAACTTGTAATTTAACAGTTCTGCTAAATAATGCATTTTAAATTACTGGCTTACAATAGCAGTAAAAAATGTGGCAGATTAAACATATTGATACACATTGGCTGATCGACACGCCCACAATGTTCCGACAAAGGCCCAGCATGCTTGAATTACATGCAAAAAGAATGAAAACTCGGCCTGAACTGTAATATTTAATGAGGTCACTGACATTAGAACGTCATTAGTTGCTATGACACTGCTTTGGTACTGTGATGGCGGTCAGTGTCGGAACATAAAAGGCGTGGCCGGCGATACATCAATTCATTTAAGGTTTATAGTGGAAAATGGTTTATTAAAATTTTGTGATGTGAGTGACAGACTCATAAATCTCTTTATATTTTGATTTTATTTGTACAGGCAGTAAAGAAGCCTGACAACAACACCAGACTGGCGACAGGGAATCCGGACCAGACAACTACAAGTATGTTCCGTACTTAAATTATATGTTTACACATGTGTAATATTTACACATATATCTGTCAAAACACATACACACACACATGAGCACACACACACACAGACAGACAGGGAATCAGGACAGACTACTACAAGTTTGTATACCACTTCTGTAGCTCAGTTGGTAGCATGCTTGCTTCGCACGTAAGAGATCGTGGGTTCGAACCCTGCCCAAGACTTGCAAATAGATAGTGACTTTTCTTTCGCTAAGTACTCTGCATTTAGAAATGAAGTTTAAAAACCGATGCTCCATGTCATGGCAGGTATGGCATGTTAAAGAACCCTTCAGAAGCGATCTGCAAAGTTGTATATCAACACACATATACACCACTGCCGTAGCTCATGTGGTGGAGTGCTTGCTCCATAAATGGAAGGTCTTGGGTTCAAAACCCAACTTGGTTTGACCCAAGACTTGAAAGTGGAAAGTGGCTGTTCTTTTGACAAACACTTGGCATTAGTTAGGAATTTAAAGCCGTGTTTCTTTTCGATGGGAACTTAAAATATATGAGAACCTGTGTCATGATAGGTAAAGAACCCTGCTGTATAATTACATCAGCAAAATGCACAATTTTTGTTGCTATGGACATCTCGATATAAGTGGAATATTCTTGACTGGAACATAAAACACCATTATAAAACTAAATTAATGCACACAGAGATTTAAGCCTTTGGTTTGTTGCGTGTCTTGAAACAACTGAGTTCTTGTTTTTAACTGTGGTTGACTGACTGCACTGAAAAAATGTTAGTCAAATCTTTCATGAATGAAAATTGACAAAAACGATTTGTGACATACCATCTGAATGTTTATAAACACTGTTATATTCAATTTATCCAACAACACATTTTCTTAAAATCAATTTTGTTTTACCACTGTATTTTTTTTATCCCCAGATCCAATGATGTCGGGTGTTTTACCACCTGAGCAGTTAGCAGACATATCCAGGTTATTGGGTCAGTACAGAGAACACTGGGAAAATAATCCACATCAACAGCAGCAGAAAGATGTAATGGAATTAGTCTCCATGCTAAAAAATATGCAACAAAGGTTTGTATACAGAGTAATTGACATATCGCTGACCAAGCCCACAATGTTCCAACAAAGGCCTGGCATGCTTGAACTACACGCAAAAATAATGAAAACTCAGCCTGAATTGCGCCGTTTAATGACGTCACTGACACTAGAACGTCATTGATTTAGTTGCCGTGATGCTGCTTTGGTACCGTAATGGCAGCCTTTTTAGGAACATTGTGGGCATGGCCGGCGATCCGTCAATTCTCCAAAACTATGAAGCACATTTTTTTTAATGAAATTTCAACATTTATAGGAGATGTGCATATCATTAACTTGAGTTGATTTGCTCATTTTTCTCTGAACTGTGGCCCATTAACTAAAAAGTATCTTCTGGTGGGGTATCCAAATTCACTGAATTTACTTGTTGATTTAAAATTTCATTGAAAATGTAATTATGGATTTCCAATTAAAAAGTAATTATGGATTTTTATTGAAAATTTGGTTTTGAGTAAAATTTTTCATTGAATATTTAATCATGGATTTTTCTTTTTTTGTAAAATTTTAATTCTAGTGCATGCATGTGTTTTGTTTTCTTTTAACAGTCAGTCAGATGCTGCAACAGCAGGACAAAAACAGCACACACCAAATGGGAAGAGGGCACCTGTATCACAGATATCACCCGGGTCGCCTAAAAATAAAGAAATCGCTAAAGTGAAGAGAAACCTAAAAGAACAGTTAACTATGGTAACAGTGATTTTTTTGTGAAACCAGAATTAACACAGTTACTTCATTTGAAAATCTAGAGGTCGCAGTTGCCTAATGGATAAGATGTCAGTCTTCAAATCCAGGGTCTCTCACCCCTGTGAGTTTCGAGTCCTGTTCGGACCACATGTGGGAAAGTGAATTTTCATCGCTGTTGGCCTTCACTGATTTACCTGGTATCAGTATAATGGACTGGGGGAGTGGTACGCTTGTCTGCGGCGTACTGACTCAGTGAGCTAGCGGGTTAAAGTCGCCCTGAGTGTGCGCTAGTACAAGGCAGACCATACAACACACTCTCATTTCACATTCATACACAAAATTGTTCATAGATTAATCCATAGAGATTTATAAAATAGTTCTTGTCGCGAATAGCTGAAAAATTGCTGATGCGAAGTTAAGCAACATTCAACCAACCAACCAATCATTAGAAAATCTGTTATAGAGTGAGAAAGTTGTCAGTTCACTTACCAAAGATCAGTTGTTTTTTTCCAGCACACACATGGTTTTTATGTAACCAGAATGAACGCATTAAAAATTATGATTTTTTTGCTTCACTAGAAACTCATAGTATTATAGTGTGAGAAAGTTTGTTAGATCCCTTGCTGAAGATGGTCGGTTTTCTTCATGCACACTGTTTCCCCCTCCCCCTCCCCCCACCATCCTTGAACTGACCACTGTGATATAAGTGAAAGAATTTTCACTGGGGCACATCTTTCATGACAATTTGACAGATATATCTTTCAATGCTCTCTCTTATGAATTTCTCTATCTGGGGTGAAAACTATTATTGACTAATTTAATAGATTGTCAGTAATCAGTCAAGAAATGTATTTGGTGGGGTCATCCTGGCCCAGGCCTGGAAAAAAATAAGGGGTCATGTATTGAAAAGTTTAATTCCCATTATAACATACATGTAATTAATTCAATGAATTTCTTTTGAAAAGATCAGTATTATGTCAATGAGTTACGTTGAGTAATGGTGTTTAACTTCCCAGTCAAGAATATTTCACTTATATCAAGACTTCACCAGCTATAGGCGAAGGTGCAGAAATTTTGCCTGTGTGTTGCGCTGATGGGATTATACAGCAGGGTTCTTTATCGTGCCAAGCCTACTGTGACACGGACCTCGTTTATTTTAAGTTCCCATCCGAAAAAAATGTGACTTTCATTTTTGTCTGACAAAATCAGTATTTTAGGGTCAACAGAGTAAGAGCCCCCTCTAAATTTTACACAGAAATTTCTCAAATTTATTCCTTTATGTACAATTATTTATTTAGATGCCTGATAGTTCACAGCAGAAAGAAGTTGGTGGAGATAGGGGTCCATTGGCTAAAGTCAAAGGCCAACCCCAACCAAAAAAGATGGAAAGAAAAGTAGCTGCTCAGGGAAGTGCTGCCAAAGTGCCAAATAAATCCAAATCTGCATGGAAATGAATACGGGTATGAAAAATGCTGGAAAGAAAAGTAGCTGCTCAGGGAAGTGCTGCCAAAGGGCCAGATAAATCTAAATCTGCATGGAAATGAATACGGGTCTGAAGAATGCTGGAAATGATCTGAAATGTGGAAAGAAAGGCTGAAAAAGATGATAGGAAAGTCCAAGGCCAAGCCCAACCGAAAAAGATGGAAAAAAAAGTAGTTGCTGTGGGAAGTGCTGCCAAAAGGCTAAATAAATCCAAATCTGCATTGAAATGAATACGGGTCTGAAGAAAGCTGGAAATGATCTGAAATGTGGAAAGAAAGGCTGAAAAAGATGATAGGAAAGTCCAAGGCCAAACCCAACCGAAAAAGATGGAAAAAAAGTAGTTGCTGTGGGAAGTGCTGCTAAAAGGCTAAATAAATCCAAATCTGCATTGAAATGAATACGGGTCTGAAGAAAGCTGGAAATAATCTGAAATGTGGAAAGAAAGGCTGAAAAAGATGATACAAAATTGAGACTTATAAATGGCATGAAATGATGATACCTGTATGTCTGAAAAACTGCATCATCAAATGTAGAGGAAGTGTAACAATAAACAGTGTGAAATGATGATATGCCTGAAAAATTATACCAGATGTAGAGAGGAACTTTAACAGTAAATGGTGTGAAATGATGAAATGGCTGTATAGAGGAAGTTAAAGAATAGTAAATGGCTTTAAGTGACAATATATCTGAACAACTTCATCAAATATAGGAAGTTACACAACATTGTGAACTGAAAATCGGAATGAAAAACTATTTATGGCATACAGATAAATCTTGAAAATTTTGTTACAAGAGGATAGGTCTGAAAAACTGAAGTGAAAGGAAAATATTGTTACAAGAGGATAGGTCTGAAAAATTGAAGTGAAAGTAAAATATTGTTACAAGAGGATAGGTCTGAAAAATTGAAGTGAAAGGAAAATATTGTTACAAGAGGATAGGTCTGAAAAATTGAAGTGAAAGGAAAATATTGTTACAAGAGGATAGGTCTGAAAAATTGAAGTGAAAGGAAAATATTGTTACATGAGGATAGGTCTGAAAAACTGAAGTGAAAGAAGAAAAAGGTCTGAAAACTATAGAAAATAGCAAGAATTTTAATACTGTAAAAGTACAAACTACATAACCTGAAGATACACCTAAAGATACAAAAAGTTGTGAAAATACATTTGAAAAACTACACAATTTGAAGATGCAAAAATCATGAAAATACATCTGAAAATCTACACAACTTGAAGATACAAAAAAGTTGTGAGAAAAAATCTGAATAACTACCCAACTTGAAGATACAAATTGTAGTGAAAATAGATCTGAAAAAGTAATCAACGTCATAAGGTCAAATTGTAATATCATCCAATATACAAGGTCATAAGGTCAAATTGTGATACCATCCAATATCTCATAGGTTTTATTTATAAATCATTCTCTTGCTGAATTAAACCCCTGCTATTTTTACTTGGCATGTCCCAAAATTAAAAGACATGGATCATTCCATATTGAATTTAGGGACAATGAAGATATTATTCATATAATTTTTCGTAAGTGTTAGCACAATTGACGTATCGCCGGCCATGCCTATTATGTTCCAACACTGGCTGCCATCACAGTGCCAAAGCAAGGTCACGGCAACTAATGACGTACTAGTGTCAGTGATGTCATTAAACAGCAATTCAGGCTGAGTTTTCACTCTTTTTACGTGTAAATCAATCATACTGACCCTTTGTCGGAACATTGTGGGCATGGCTGGTGATTCATACTTTATTTATATTTTTATTTATTTAATGAAATATTGAAGTTATTCCGTCCATGTGATATTAAGTAAACAGAGTAAATATTAAATATTAATTTACATATATATATATTGTTTTTGTCTGTGTACAATACTAACCACTACGGTAGCTCATTTGGTAGAGTGCTTGCTTTTTATGTGTGGGAGGTTGTGAGTTCAAACCCCAGTTGGAGTTGACTTAGACTTAGACTTAGAAATAGGTAGTGACTGTTCTTTTGCCATGCACCACTGCATTTAGACATGAAAGTCACAGGGTCCTTTGAAAGAGACCTTAAAACACCAGCCGGCATGAACCCTCCCTACACATTGCCCTAAATGCACTACAAATGTAAAATTTTCTGCCACCTCACCTTTAGCTGGTGATGTCCTGATATAAGTGAAATATTCTTGACTGGGACGTAAAACCCCATTCAATCAATCAATCATTTGCAAACCTAGGGAGTGGAATAAACAGAGTTATAGGGTTTTATGCCCTAGGCAAGATTTTTTCACATACAAGGCTAGGGAGTGCAATGGAGTGGAGATTCAAGATTCTTTCACTTGCTTGGTAAGGGAGTAGAATGGAGAGGGAAATGGAATTGTATATCCCCAGTCAAGATTCTTTGACACAAAGGTTAGGGAGTGTAATGGAGTGGAGAAATTGTGTTTTATGCCCCAATCAAGATTCTTTCACACAAAGGTTAGGGAGTGTAATAGAGCGGAAAAATGGAATTGTATGTCCCCAGTCAAGATTCTTTCACACAAAGGTTAGGGAGTGTAGTAGAGCGGAAAAATGGAATTGTATGTCCCCAGTCAAGATTCTTTGACACAAAGGTTAGGGAGTGTAATAGAGTGGAAAAATGGAATTTTATGTTCCCAGTCAAGATTCTTTGACACAAAGGTTAGGGAGTGTAATAGAGCGGAAAAATGGAATTTTATGTTCCCAGTCAAGATTCTTTCACACAAAGGTTAGGGAGTGTAGTAGAGCGGAAAAATGGAATTGTATGTCCCCAGTCAAGATTCTTTCACACGAAGGTTAGGGAGTGTAGTAGAGTGGAAAAATGGAATTTTATGTTCCCAGTCAAGATTCTTTGACACAAAGGTTAGGGAGTGTAATAGAGCGAAAAAATGGAATTGACGTATTGCCGGCCATGCATTTTATGTTCCGACACTGGCCGCCATCACGGTAGCAAGGCAGCGTCATAGCAACTAAGGACATGCTAGTGTCAGCGACGTCATTAAATAGCACAATTAATTCAGGCCGAATTTTCATTTTTTGTGTGTAATTCAAGCATGCCTGGCCTTTGTCGGAACATTGTGGGCGTGTTTGGCGATCTGTCGATTGTATGTTCCCGGTCAAGATTCTTTTAGTTGTAATGTTAGTAGTTAGTGGAATGGAACATTATAATGGTACATGTATTTTATTTTAAGTCCCAGAAAAGATTCTTTGTCTTATAGCAAGGCAGTTAGTTAAGGAATAGCGGAGGAACCAAAGTGTGTGGAAAAAACCACAGCAAGCAAACTGACAAACTTTTTACACTTAGTCTAGGATCTGTCTTGTGTGAGATTTTTACCTATTTGCTGAGAGGCACTGTGATCAAATGCTCAATCTAGGATTTTTCAAAGGGAGCATTTTCAAAATTTTTCATCCAAAATGCCATAATATCAATATTTTTGCATTCATATAATGCTAAATATTGCCAACAAAGACCTCAATCACGGGCTCAATGTGGTTATTTGGTCAAGGCATCAATGACTTCTGGAGTTGACCCTAGCTGGTGATTCAAAAGTGTAGACATTGGATCACTCTGTCACCCAGGCCCTTTACCAGGATAGGGGACATCCAGTCACTTGCTCTTGAATGCACTTAGGTTTACTGAAGATTTCATAGCGAATGAATAGATGAACACCACCAATCAAATTGGAGATAGTAATCAAGCTGTGCAGTGTACATACTTCCATAAATTGAATGCACATGGTTTTTAATACTAGTATTTATTTCTTTTAATTGAAAATGTTTCCATTAAGCTATCAATAATATGCATTTAAAATGCACCGACCTAACCAAATTATATTGTAAAATTTTTTTTTTTTTTTTTTTTTTTTTGAAAAATTGTATATCTGTACAGAATTAAGTTCACTTTTGGATGAATAAAAAGTATTTTTTCCTATTAGTATTAGTATATTTTGTATTAAGTTTTAACAATGTTTTTGTGAGTTTGTCGGAAAATACGACTTTATTCTTACATTTTTCATGTGCACTGAATTTGTGGAAATACAGTACTATCGCCAGTGTACAAAATCAAGGTAAGCGCCCGGGAGTTCCGAAACCAGGAAACGTATAACAAATGATTATGATAAAACCCGAGAACATAAACATAGGCGAAAATGGCTACCAAAGGTAAACACGTGTTTGTCAGATTTCGGATTGAAACCACTTCTTTATAGTCTGGCGTGTATAATCATCCAGATTGGGTTTAAAGTGAAGTTTATTGCATTATGTTATAACCATGGCACTTGCTTCAGTCTGTCAATTTGTGGGTAAAAGTTGTGGTTCATTATGATATCTTCATCTTGGACCTGAAATTCATGGCTCCGAACGGCAACATCAGTATTGTCATTATGAAATAAAAATTCAAAAGTAACACATGACAGTATTATAAAAAGCGGTTCGGATCGAGCCATGGATTTCAGATCTATGCTTATCTGATCCATGTGGCAATCCAAAAGCAAACTGTAAAATAAGTTGAACACATGATCTTTCATCAGGGAATGAGACCGGGTGCTCCGGAAGGGCAATTGCTCCCTGTCTATGTCGCGTGGGTATGGCATTGTGATATTATGACTGGGGGGTGGCTCAATCTTGTATGACTGATTGTAATGGCCCTCCAAATGGTTGACAATTATGTGTTTTGGACATGCAAAAAACTTGGAAATGATGAAAACATAAGTCCCAAATTATAACAATCTGAACATAGATAATGAATTAGAAAATGGTTGTTAAAATAACTAGGTCGAGAGAACAATACTTACTTACTTTGCCCAGTCTGTTTCAATCAGTATTTAGTTGTAAGCCTCTTATTTGGCAGCACTCAAATCCATAGCCTTTGATTTCCTACCTTGACCACTCAGCCGTGTGTCTCTTCTTAGGGGTAAATGTGGCAGTATATTTATGACTTCATCAATTTTCAGCCAACTAAAATAAACTTGTCTCGAGGTCGTAGCTAATAGAACTATAGACTATATGTGAATTTTAAAGGTTATTTATTTATATATTTTCAGATCTACAGTACACAGACATGAAACGGATTGATGATTACGATGACAGTGGTGATGATGACGAGGAATGGGAAGATGATGAAAAAATGGAAGAATTAAAAATAAAATGTTTATTTTGTGCATTATTATCACAATCAGCAGAGGACTTGTTTAAGCATTGTAGAGATAGTCATAATTTTGACATTTATGAAGTTAACAGATTGTTTAATTTAGACTGTATACAGTACATCAAAATGGTCAACTACATCAGACAAAATGTAAGTGTTAAAACTAATGTGATGTCACTCGTTGCATGTTCCAAATGTTTAGCTTTACAGGGATTTGAGGTCAAAAGGTCTTTTACCACTGCAGTAACTTAGCTGGTAGTGTGCTCGCTTGTACGTGGGAGGTTGTGAGTTCGATACCCAGCTGTGTCTGACCCAAGACTTGAAAGTGGGTAGTGACTGTTCTTTCGCCAAGCACAGAGCATTATGAAACAAAAGTCATGATTTTCTTTGATGGGAACTTGTAATAAATGAAGTCCCGCGTCAAGGTAGGCCTGGCACGATAAATAACACTGCTGTATAATGCCATCAGCGCATCGCATAGACAAAATTTCTGCACCTTCATCTAGAGCTGGTAACATCCTGATATAAATGAAGTATTCTTGACTGGGATGTTAAACACCATTATTACTCAACTCAACAGGTCTATTATTTCTGGTTTGACTGTTGTTGGTCTTTGTCTACAATATGTGTGTAAAGAGCTCAGTCATATCAGCTTTTTAGCTAAGTTGTTTCTTTTTTCAATGCTTACCAATAAGATTAGAGCTAACGTTTCACAAGTTAAAATTTGTTAATAACCCTGCCTTACTTCCTTGGTGGAAGTTTAAATGTTTAATGTAATTTGTCAGTTTCAAAGATTTTACTTTGCTTTGGGATTGTGATTTAGACATGGATTGGTATGTTTGTTTTTGATTTGATTAGCCTTAACTTTACTCAGTTTTAAGGGTTTTCCTAACATTTCTGAAATTAAGAATTCTTAAGTTTAGACAGATATTTCAATCTTAACCTACAAACTATGCATAAGATATAAATAATATGCCAGTAATATTTACAGAACACATAATTTCAATGAAAAAACTAGCACACTTTTCTAGTCATAATCAAAAACAAACATACTAATTTATGTCTGAATCACAATCCAGAAGCAAAGTAAAAACTTTGGAACTGACAAGTTAGGTTAGACACTTGAACTTCCACCAGGGAAGTGAGGTCGGGTGCTCCGGAAGGGTAAGCACCTATTAGACAGGAAGTGCTGTATAAATCTCATATATAATAAGTTGTCACATTGTCTTTGTGCACCATCTTTGACCAGGGTTTTGTTTATGTATAATTAATAGAATGTGGGTCCAGATCTGATCCAGAAGGTAAAAAACAGCGGAGAACCACCATGGCTAAGTGATGAATATATGAAGCCTTATGATGTAGAAGATGGTTTACTACAATATGGTATTATATTTACAATATTATTTTTAGCAATACCTGTAGGGTGTATGATATACAGAACTTGTGTTATACCCTCAACTTAATTGTCAGTGTACAGGCTAGGCCATTCTCTGCCTTGATAAGACCACTGCGGTAGCTCAGTTGGTTGAGTGCTCGCTCCATAAGTGAAAGGTCATGGGTTCGAACCCCGGCCGGGTCTGATCCAAGACTTGAAAGTGGGTAGTGAATGTTCTTTTACCAAGCACTCGGCATTACAAAATGAAAGTCTCGGTTCTTTCGGATGGGAACTTAAAATAAACGAAGTCTCATGTCACGGTGGCCTTGGCATGCTAAAGAACCCTGCTGTATAATGCCATAAGCGCAACGCACAGGCAAAATTTCTGCACCTTCACCTATAGCTGGCAACGTCTCAATATAAGTGAAATATTCTTGACTGGGACGTTAAACACCATTACTCAACTCAACTCAACTCTTTGCCTTGATGATTGTACTGTATACCGGTAAGAAGAAACATTAGCGGTAGGAAACTTTCACTGTTATGATCTTCCGAACTAGTTCGCAGTAAGAAATTTTCACGGTTCAGACTGTAGGGAAAGTGTAACAAGGAAAAAAGGAAATTTTCGCTGAGACGATATATTCCCGGTATAAGAGTTACCATGAAAATTGTGAATATTTTTCCTCGTGAATTATTCTTCTTATACAGTAAGTTATTTTTGATTTTGATATTGATTGTAGCAATATCAAAAATAGTTTAACATTGTCATGATTGTTAAGCCAGATTGTTCAGCCCACATGCAGTGTGGAAGTTTTTAATGAAAGTTGACAAAAAACAAGACAGCCAGTTCTGGGATGTTAGAGGAAACCAGAGTTTCTGGAGAAAACTACTGATTTATAGAAAGTGTGTGTGTGAGAGAGAGAGAGAGAGATATGTGGCACAAATGTGTTGCATGTGTATAATAGAGTTTAAAAGGTCACATGTAAATAAAGTACTGTGGTAGAATATGCCTTTACATGTTTTCATTGTTGATTTTCCATCCAATAATTTATTAATTGGTCACTTCCACATTTTAATGATTGAAAGTTTCAAGAAACACAGTTATTGTCCTTTGTATGAGAATGGCAAAGTTATGCAACATGTTCTAGGTTTCTTATCCTGATAGCCAAAATTGTCTTTGGGATGGAAATTCTCTTAAGAGGCAATCTATTTTACCAAGTTGTGATAAAATTTGTTGGAACCTAGCATATAATAATACATGATATAATAATAATAAAACTAGGTTTCCATAAATTTAAAATAATTAGTAGCCAAATTTTTGTGAAAATATAGTCCTTTTTAAAGTATTTTTCTACAAATTTGCTAAAATAGCTTACTTTTTGAAAGAATTCCTCAGAAATTAGTAGCCAATGGCGATTTTGGCTACCAAGAATGGAAACATAGATAAAATTAATAATAATAATAATAATAATAATAAGATTTACCCTTGTGACACTCATTTACCATTCCGTGTTTTTTTTTCAGATATAGAATTATTAGAAGAAAACATGATGACCTCTGTGCCTGTAAAATGTAATAACACCCAAGTATCACCTGTAAATAACCATTCAGATGTCTCACAAGATATGGCTGAAAAATTGCTGAATGCCGAAAATCGAGCCCAGAGAGCTGAAAGTGATCTACAAAGAGCGCTGGAAGAAATGGAGAAAATGAGGTAACTGTTATGTTTTGATATTTCTCTTAAGTATTACACAACATTTGCAAAGTGCCTGTATCGCTCACTTCTGAAATATGTTGTTTTTAAATTGAGATATGAAAGCAGTTGCTCCAGTTTGATATCAGAGAATGCATTTTCTTGATTGATTAATTCAAAGAACTTCTTGGTTCATGATTCCAATTCAATATATACCACACTTTCTTAATAATATTTTCACTGTTCATGAGTATGTCTCATGAAAATAGTGAAAATAAATAGTTTGCAAAAAAAAAAAAAAGATGAACAATAATGTAATAAAAATTGTATTGGCATATTTCAGAGTGGTTGCAAAAGACCTGATGATGTCACAATCAGACCCGTTACCTGTTAAATCTGACAATGTTATTGAAACAATGACAGAAGATGAAGATGAAGCTTATTTTGATTCCTATTCACATTTTAGTATACACAAGGAAATGCTCAATGTAAGTGATACTGCACATACACACATAATTGATGTATTGTCGGTCATGCTATTAAGGTTCTGACACTGGCCACCATCATGGTATTAAAGCAGCATCATGGCAACTAATGACCTCCTAGTGTCATTTACATCATTAATTGGCATGGTTCAGGCCGAGTTTTCATTCTTTATATGTGTAATTCAAGCATGCCGGGCCTTTGTTGGAACATTGTGGGCGGGGTCGGCGATCCGTCAATTGCATGCATGTATGCACCATCCCCCAGATTGAAAGAGTACCTAAGTGATGGGGTCACAGTTATTTCACTTATATTGTAATGTCAACAGCTATATTTGAATTGATTGCAGAAATTGATATCTTCTGTAAGCAAATAGTATGATAATGGATTATAAAACTCCTAACTTGGGACAGGTGCTTGTTATAATGATGGTAAAATGGAATCCATTGTTATTGTACTTTGGCAGTGCTTTAACCATCCTATTTATTTTACAAGTAGTGGTACCCAAACATGCACATTGAAACATTTAAAAATAAGTCTTATTCTACCAAACATTGAGTCAATGATATTTAGTTAAATTTTAATATCAAACTAGATTCATTTGGAATATAAACAACTGCAATGAATTATTATTTGAAGGACAAAGTGCGGACAGAAAGTTATAGAGATTTTATGTACCAGAACAAAGATGTGTTCAAGGACAAGGTCGTACTAGATGTAGGATGTGGGACTGGTATCCTGTCAATGTTTGCTGCAACTTCAGGAGCAAAGCTTGTTATAGGAGTAGATCAGTCTGATATCATATACCAGGCTATGGACATTGTCAGGTAAATGGCACTCAATTGACGGATCGCCAGCCACACCCACAATGTTCCAACAAAGGCCACCATCACGGTACCAAAGCAGCGTCACGGCAACTGATGACGTACTAGTGTCAGTGACGTCATTATATGGCACAATTCAGGCCGAGTTTTCATTCTTTTTGTGTGTCATTCAACCATGCCAGGCCTTTGTTGGAACATTGTGGGCGTGGCCAGCGATACATCAGTTCTGTTTAAATTGGATGTTACAGAAAAAAGAAATTCAGAAATAGTCTTGTTTGAACGTCTTTTGAAGTTTGATCAGGTTCTTCATGTGCTCTAGTCTTTGCCACCTTTTCAGAGAGATTGGATTTATGTTTGCAGCCAGTCTAAAGGAAATCCTGTTTTAAAGTTTAAAAGGAGGACATATATGTACCATAGAATTATTATTGTTTGATGAACTGCACACCAACTGTCTGTCTAATAATCTTCTATCTAGAAATTTGTCAGTGTTAAAAGACATTATTTTAAAACTACTTAAAATTTGAATTTGTGTTTGAGTGAATAATGTTTAAGATGCCAATTTGATATAATAATATTGATATAAACATTGATTTATTACCAAGATAGGGTTATGTTGATTTTTTAATGCATTTGTTGCAATTACAAAACATATTGTTGAAGCAACACAACATCCTTCTTCTTCCTTTACTCTGCAAACTTCTCTGGAGTATTCTCCCATCCAATGTTAATTTTTTGAGAACTTTTTGATGGACAAAATGTGAAAGTGACCTATATTGGTCTTTTGACAGTTTTTGTGCATACTGAAATTTAAAAAAATCAACTTTTTTTTCAGAGAAAATAAATTAGAAGACAAGGTCAAGTTAATTAAAGGTCGTGTAGAAGATGTAGATTTACCTGTAGACAAGGTCGACATCATAATATCAGAATGGATGGGATATTTTCTTTTGTTTGAGTCCATGTTGGATTCAGTTTTAGATGCTAGAAATAAATTCCTTAAAGATCTGAAAGATGGTGCTTGTGGTAAGTGATTACAGTTATTGGTATACTTCAAAGTTATAACGGCTTTATTATCTCCCTTCAAACTAGTTTGAGGGGGGTATATAGGAATCACCATGTCCGTCTGTCTGTCCGTGTAAATTATGTCCAGGCCATATCTAATAGCTGCATTGGATGACTGCCATAAAACTTCACATCAATAATCTTCATGGTTCAAGGCCTTATCATAATGTTTAAGGTCGCAGGAAAATCATGTCCGGGCCATATCTAGCTGCTTTGGTTGACTTTCATAAAACTTCACATGAATAATCTTCATGGTCCAAAGGTGTGTCATGACCTTGAACCAAGGTCATATCAGAAAGATCATGGTCATGGGAAAACTTTAAATGTTGGGGCTGGAGGTATTTGGCAAGAGACAGATCTAGTTTTAGTACAGCTTGTCATAAATTAATGGGTAAATGGGATGATTATTGCACTACAAAATATCTTTATGTCATTGATGGCATCAATGTGAAGTAAAACAAATATGCTGTTGAAGTGTGTCTCATCAATTTACAGACTTAATTTCATATTTTATATTTTTATACCCCCCTCCCCCACACACACACAAACTAGTTTGAGGGGGGTACATAAGAATCACTATGAATGTCCATCCATCTGTCCGGTCATCTGTCAGTGTAAAATCGTGTATGGGCCGTATCTCACATGCTTTGAACAACTGTCATAAAACTTCATGGTACAAAGGTGTGTCATGATCTTGATCTTCGGAAAGGTCAAGGTCACCTGAAAACATTAAATGTTGGGAGTGGGGGTATTTGGCTTCTAGGTCTTTTTGGAAATTGTAAGCATAAATTGCAACAAATATGTTGGTTTTTTTTTATGACAAGACACACACCAAATTTGAAAACATAGAAGTCTGTATCCAATTACAATCTACTGGTACATTTGCAAAGTTTCAATTATTGTTGTTTTAGTGGAAAGAATGATCCATGTCAATCAAATAGTATAAATTACACACATAAAGCAGAAATCACAAATCTGAAAGTTACCTCCCCACAAAATGATATTTTTTCATAGAACCACGAAAATTAGACGCCACAGAAATTAATGATTTTACAGTAAGGTTCAACATAATTAACTGAAGCTTTGATTAATGTTATTTCGAATTGATGTATTTTACAGTGTATCCTGATAAGTGTAATATTAAACTAGCGGCAGTAAGTGACCTTAACCTTTATACTAATCATGTGACATTTTGGGATGATGTGTATGGTTTTCAGATGAGTTGTATGAGGTCAGAGGTCATAAAAGAGGCCAGTGTAGGAAAAATTGAACCTGAATCTGTGATATCTGAACCAGCAATAGTAAAAGTAAGTAATTTATTTTGACAGAATGGAAAGAAAAACAATACCCTATTTATCATTAGTAGTTCAGTCCAACCTGCTTTAAGGCCACTTCTATATAAGGGCCACCTTCTTATATGGGCCAGGCGAATTGTATCTTAATTGTTCTTTATTTATATTATTTGAACCTGTATATAAAGGCCACTTTTACCAGTTCCTTTGGTTGGCTTTATAGACAGGTTTGATTGTACATGTATTTTCAATGGATTGATGATGTTTTATGCAGTCAAGATTTTGTCACTTAGTGGTTAGTTTTTTGGGATAGAAGAAACTGGAGTGCCTGGAGAAAGTCAGCAAGCTAACAGGCAAACGTGCACCAAGATCAGCTCGAATGAGTGAGATTTTAATCAAAGCAGTGAGGCATGCTGTAATGTCACCGAGGCCCCAACTACTATTTAAATACTTGATGTTGTGAAACAGTGCATCATGATTAAGACCCCTATATCCATGGTATCATATAGTACATTCTTTGCGACATAGACCTCAGTTACCAGTATACTATTTGAAATATCTTGAATAAAATGGATAATTATTTGTAATTGATTTTTTACAGGATTTAGACCTTTGTACATGTATTTTTGACGATCTGCAGTTTAAACAAGATTTTACTTTACAAATAAATCGAGATGGACCTGTAACGGCAGTGGTGGGATACTTTGATATAATGTTTGACAGGAATTGTAGTAATAAAGTAAGTCAATGAAAATCTACAGTGTTTGTTCACTCATGTACCATGTGACACCACTTTATGTTTGTGGGGATCTGTTGTTTCTACGGATATTTGTCTTGTTTCCATTAGTTATTGAATCAATCAATGTTTTTCCTGTAAAAACGACATTGTTCAGACATTTTAGCGGGAATTATTTTCTTATAACAAGTGGAAACAATAGGTTTTGGTACATTATAGTTTTGTATCATTTGGTATACAAGTAAGCCCACAATTGCATATTACAGTTACATTTTTGCAGTTATTTGTTATTCGTTAGTTGTAAAAAACATTTTCCAATGTATTCTTATAGTAAAACGCTTTAATTGAAAACAACTGTAAAACTTAAAAATCTGCACAAGTGGTATGTATGAAACAATATTAGACTTGCGATTTAATCATGCAAACCATCTGGGAGAGAAACACAGTCATCTGTGTTTATTTATGTAAAGGCTATAATTTATTTCCTCTGCAGGAATTTGATGAAATGTCCCAAATGATCTCCATGGTCCATTGGTTAGTTGAAGACCTTGAACCAAAGCCATATCTTGAAGGTCAAGGTAACAGGAGATTTAGGATTGAGGTGCAGGTGATATTAGCCACTTTGATCTGTAATCAATATATTAGATATGTCATTAGTACATCTATGTTTAATTTGTAATCATTTTATTTAAATATTTTGTCAGGTTTTCTTCTCAACGGGACCATCAAGTACCATGACACATTGGAAACAGACAATATTTTTACTAGAAAAACCTATTGATGTTATAAAAGGTTTAGTTGTTATTCATATTCTATATTATTTTATGTTCCTTGGTGACCAAGTGGTCAGAAGTTGATGGATCATAGTTCCATACCACATAGGTTCAAATCCCACTAGGACAGATCCTAGTGCGAGACAGTTTGTCAATTTGCTTGTTGAAGGTCTGGTTTTCTCTCTGTACTCCAGTTTCCTCCACCATCCCTGAACTTTGATATTAATGAAAGAATCTTGACTACAATATCAACTGGACCTATATGTACGTATAAATTCAATTTTTGTTACATGTTTAATAATGATAAAAAAACTTATGAAACTCCACCTTACTTGAACATTGTGGATAGAATATAGACTAATGAAGGCTTACAGATTATTGTCAAGGTCATGTATTTTGATATTTGAATGCCACCTTTATTGTGTTTTTCTGACACACTTTCATACAATATCTATCTTGATTTGCAAACCAACCAACCCGATACAAGTTAAAAGAAATCTTGACTGAAGTGTAAAATTTAAAAAAAAATTGGTTTTCTGGTGTGAGAAAGAGAACCCCATCATTTACATGGATATATATTGTACATATCTTCTTGTGTTTTTGACAGTTTGTTATACAATGTCTATCTCTGTTTGCAAAGGTCGTTTTTATGTATATATTACATGTGTCTTATTACTTTTCCTTTAGGTCACAGTCTGAGCTGTAGAATCCATTGTAGGAAAAACAGAAAAGATCCAAGATCATTAATTATTACATTGATTGTCGGTGAAAGAACTAACACTTACCTGATGCAGTGAGAGTCGAGATGAGGCTACCAAAAAACATCTGAACCTCTATAATTTAAAATAGGGCCTGTAGGCTCACTTGGAATCTTTGATTTTGTACCTGGCTGTGAAATTGTTATAAGTTGCTTATATACGTTGGTAAACATGTAATGTGGAACAAAATTTATACAGTAGACCATGTAGAAACCAACTACTGTCCCTGAAAGACTGAAACTTTTGTTCGGATGAAACAGATGCGGTGGTAAATTAACCAAACAGTATGGTTTAAATATGACTTTGGTTCAATCTTGGTTCAGTTGAGTGAGGTTTCACTGTATTCAGGAAATAAAAATTAAAAGAATTTAACATAAACTAAATTTAGTTAAATTTTTTATTAACCTCTTGTACTATGCATGATACACATATATTGTAAACATATTTAATTTCGTAGTATTTAAAATTTAGATATATATCGGCATATTTAAATTTTTGCACTTTTTAATTAACTATAACACAATAAGCATAATATAATTTTCGTTCCATATTAATTTTCACGCAAAATAAATGATCACGAAATAAACAAAAATTAGTACACCGTGAAAATAAATATGTTTACAATAAAAAACTCATGATTTGCCTATATGTTAGTGCTTTTGTCCTCGGTTAGCAGGTAAAACCAACCAAAAGGCGGATTCTGAATCATATAAATGTTTGAATAAAAAGATTCTGAAAAATGTTTGGTTGAACAGAATAACAGTTAATAATATAAACCAAATAGCTTATCATTGGTTTGGTTGGAGATATTCATCTAGTCAGTAGCTATGAATTCCTCCAATACACCTACATGCATATCATATAGGTAGAGTTTTTTTGGCATATTGCAATATTTGATAGTTTTCCTTCACTGATTTAATTCCTACACTTTTAAGTGCTGATCATAAGAGGTAATGCCATCAATTATTCTAAATGACATGATTTGTACCCAATTATTTTAAATGGCAAGATTTTACCAAGTCTTGGTGAAAGAACAGTCACCACCTAACAAGTATTTTCAAGTCTTGGCCAGACCAGGCTGGGGTTTAAACCCCACCCTCCCACATGCAAAGAAGTGAATCCTCAAATATGATATACTGAAGTTTCCTAGAGTGTACGGTATTAAAAGGCAGACTAACACACTAGCATGTTTTGCAAACCTGTCGATGACAGAGTGCTGAGTAATGGTGTTTAAAGTCCCAGTCAAGAATATTTCACTTATAGCAAGACATTGCCACCTATAGGCAAAGGTGCAGAAATTTTTCCTGTGTGTTGCATTGATGGTATTATACAGCAGGAATGTCTTCTGTGACACAGGACCTTGTTTATTTTAAGTTCCCATTTGAAAGAGCCGCGGCATTCATTTCCTAATATCAAGCGGTTGGTGAAAGAACAGTCACTAGTAGACTCGCTACCAACTTTCAAGTCTTGGGTCAGACCTGGTCGGGTTCAAACCCATGACCTCCCACTTACAGAGCAAACACTCAACCCAAGATACCAATGACAAGACAAATATAAACAGCACAAACATATTGTATGATTGGGTCAGACCTGATTGGGGTTCGAATTCATGACTTACCACTTTCGGAGTGAGGACTCTACCAACTGAGCTACTGATGACAAGACAAATAAAAAAAGCACAAACATGTTGTATGAGTATTTATTTTGGTATAAAGATTATTACAAACCAATCACATTCATGATTGTTTTCAAATAAATGCTTACAATGAAGCAAAAAATGGGATTATCTCCCTTGAACAGCTGATATAATTCTTATAAAAATGAAATAGTTAAAAATTTGCAAAATACAATTTTTTGTACACTTTATCATTTATACATTACAAATTAACAACAAAATACACTACCGGTACTCTACACTTTACTTAATTGACATATCGCCGGCCACGGCTTTTATGTTCTGACACTTGCCGCCATCACGGTACCAAAGCAGCGTCACAGCAACTAATGATGTACTAGTGTCAGTGACATCATTAAATGGCACAATTCAGGCCCAGTTTTCATTCTTTTTGTGTGTAATTCAAGCACGACGGACATTTGTCGGAATATTGTGGGCGTGGCCAGGGATCCGTCAATTACATAACAATAACACAAAAAAAAAGAAAAGTATGGATTTCAAATTGAATGGTAATGACATGCTGCTCTTGAATTTTTTTAAAGCAGTTATTTCATTATAAAAAATCAAAAGTAGCAAATGACAGCAAATAATATGTATGTACAAGAGAACCTGCCTGTCAAACACTAAAGTCTTAATGTGACACTAACTTGAATTAGTTTCGAAAATAAAATATTCTTCTGTTTGTAAATAAAGCATGAAACAGAAAAAAGATAACCTTAGCAAAAGAAGCTATAGGATGACAAAACAAATAGGTTAATACTAAGAGTGATTGACAGTCATAGCAACATACCAATACCATATATGGATTGGGATTTAAAACATTAAAAAAACCCATTTATTTCATCTATGGTTGTCATGGTTTCATATTTTCAATATTTGGGAGACATTTATGTCAATGAATAATAGTCACAAATATATATATCACAGATTAATTTAAACATAATTTATTAATAGAAATAAATCAAAAATATGGAACAGAAATCTTACTATCACAATAAATCTTTAGAAAATACAGTTAATAGAAAAGAAAAATCATGAATATTCAATTCAAAATTCATTTCAATTTCTGAGTCGGCAGTGTTACATTCTCGCATTCATGTAAATTTTTCTGTGCATTTTAGGAATGTTTCAAAAGCTATGGTACCATAACTTAATGGGCTAGGTAAACGTTAAACTATCAGGCAAAAAAACTTACATAAAATTTGAGAATCTCGAAACTCAAACATAATAAATTTAATAAATATATTGATATACTATGAAATAAAATTATATAATTGTAGAGATAAATTCATAAAATATTAGAAGGATTTCTGTCATGTTAGCATTGCAGCAATATTGTATATGTAAATAAATAAATGTAAACAAAGTCAACTAAATTCAAGATTTTCTCCCCTTTGTATAAATTCTCTTCATTGACGTGGTTAACTTTTTTTTTGTCTTCTTGCCACACTATTATCATTAAAAACTCGCATATCCCTATAATTTTTAACAAGTTTAATATGGGTTTCACAAATTTTCTTTTTAATAAGTCAACCTCAAAATGATAAAACTTTCGAGTACAAAATCTTCAACAAATTAAAGATCTCTTTAGTGTGCAGTAATAGTATCTGTTGATATTGATGATTAATTCATTATGGATCCATTATAACATCAAATTAAACTTGTCCAAAACGGATCAGCAGTATGGTGCCGAGTAGTGATTTTTTGCTAGTATGGCACAAACAGTTTTTAGTGTACCTTCATATTTTTACATGCTCACAAAAGCCATAGTGAAAGACGTTATTTTGAAATTGTTCATAAATTATGGAAACCACTTCCCTTAACCTTCTGAATAAGGTTTTACAATATTTAATTGGAATATACTTTTTTGATTTCGTTGGGGAAATAATTGTAGCTTGTTAGAATACAGTAACTGGATTTCACACACTTAAAGAATGAACAAAAAACAAAACATGTATAATAATTAACAGATAAAATGATAACAATATATACATTTTTAATAATAAAAAAGTAATTAATAATATATCAATAATAATGAAAATATTCTAATTTACATTGTCAACACAATACCCTTAATAGACATAAAGATTGCACCTGAGAAAAAAGTTTAAACAAAACATTACAATGAAATATTTCAGTTTAACTAAAGTTTATTGAAGTATAAAGGGTGTTTTACATCCCAGTAAGATTTTTTTTCATTTATATCGATCAAAAATTAGTTTTGAGATAAATGAGATAACTGGAAATTTTAGTTGAACTTTCAACCCCGTTATAAAAACCAGGACAGCATTAGCCTATAGTTTAAGTCCAGACAAACTTAATTTTTATGCCTAGTTTTCAGTGCTTCATAAGAAGAAATAAAATACTTTTTCTATTCAAACATCTAGTTTCAGACTGCTACATTCAAATAAATACTTTTTAGATACATCCACTGGATTTCATATAAGGACATATATTAACATTGAATCTAATTTGGAAAAGATATCATGTGCTATAATGCTTGGAATTTAGCACCAAGTAGCAGATATTTAATTATTACAAGTGAAGAAACAGTAAAAGACCTGTTCAATAAAGATCCCATAGTCCAGATGTTCAAATCCCTGGTAGCTTAACCAGTTGGTTTGTAAAAATCTGCAGCTTACATGTTATTATATTCTCAATCTCATGTTTTTATACCCCCCCCCCCACTTAAAAAGTGGGGGGTATATAGTGATAGGGGTGTTCGTCCTTCCGTTACACCTTAGGGTACCTATCTCTTATCCGCAACTCCTCCTAAACCCGCTCGGACCACATGTGGGAAAGTGAATTTTCCTTGCCGTTGGCCTTTACTGATTCATCTGGTATCAGTATAATGGACTGGGGGAGTGGTACGCTTGTCTGCGGTGTACTGACTCTGTGAGCTAGCACGGTAAAGTCGCCCTGAGTGCGCGCTAGTACAAGGCAGACCATACAACACACTCGCACTTCACATGCATACACAAAATTGTTCATAGATTAATCCATAGAGATTAATTAAATAGTTCTCGTCGCGAATGGCTGAAAAATTGCTGATGCGATGTTAAGCAACATTCAACCAACCAAACCTCCTAAAACCCTTCAATGGATTTTCATGAAACTTTCACACAATCTTTGTGATATAATGTAGATGTGCACCTCCTATTTAAAATTTGATCCGATTGATTTTTTTATGTGGGGGGGGGGGTGGTATTTTTTGTGAGCTTGTGGCTCACAGTTTTCTAGTTCATGTACCATTTGATATCCACCCTGTTAATTCCAATGCGAATGATATCCATTAAATGACATTATTCTGTGATAAGGTGTTATTCCAAATCATAATAAAGTCCACCTGCATACCAAATGATATCTAAAAATTGGGTAGCTTTCAAATTTTTTTACTGGTTTGAAAACAGTATACCATCAGCTTACACAAGGCAGATATAAAAATTTATCATAAATACCACTAAAATTTGTCAATAAATAATAACATAAATATGAGATTCTATATAATAAATTGTTTTACCACATGTTAAAATAATGAGCAAATTTTCTGCAATGCTTAGAAATTTGATTTCTAATATAACTAGAACTGTCTCTTGAGAGCCAAATCCCCCCCCCCCCCCCCCCCATTTATGTTTCCTATGATCTTGACCTTTCCTATATGACCTTGGTTCAAGGTCATGACACATCTTTTGAACCAAGAAGATTATCATGTCAAGTTTTATGACAGTCCTCCAAAGTAATTCCAAGATATAACCCGAAACACGATTTTACACGACAGACAGACAGACGTGGTGATTCCTATATACCCCCCTAAACTTCGTTTGCAGGGGGTATAATTATAAGGCCTAGCAATTCATATTTATATACATGTATCTTTGACATGTAGAACTATATTTATATACATGAATATACATCTGAAAATTTAACACTTTTTGAAAAAAAAGAAAGAAAACAACCATAGTTGAATAATTTGCACATTGTAATTGCAGGGGTAACAGTTTTTCCCCTTTCCCCCAATATGATACAAGTGGCAGGTGTAATTTATTTCAGCCAAAAGGCAGAAAGCATGAAATCATTAGTGATTATGAACCAAATTTGGTAACAGAAGAGGAATTTTAATTGTCTCAATTCTAATTATAAACTGATGAGTAAAAAAAATAATATAAGAATGCAAATGACCATAAATGTTGCTTCTTGTAAATGTTAACTGGCGTGAAAATTATGTTACGATTTACATCCAAGTTCTGGAAATTCAGTCTTCCTCTGGCATAAAACATTGCAAGTCTGACGAAGACAATTAATTCAAATTAACATACCCTGTTTCTTTCAATCATTGTAAAATGAATTCAATTATTTCATCCACAATTGTGTTCTTAATTCCTAATATACGTTATAGTGGGCCCAGCAAACTTTTGTTGTGGTTATCAGGATTTGCCTGTTATTCATTCAAAGGGAACACAAAAGTATTGTAATATTCACTCAATTTTGTTTAAATTTCAATTTACCCCTACCTAATCATAGAACAATCCATTGCAATAGATTTTAGACCATACCAGTAAGTAAGGTGAGATGAAAGTGGTTTCAATGGGGTTCGCCACTGTACCACGTGGTCAATACCTCTTAACGTTTGTGTGGAACATTTTGGAAAACGTCAATGTCACAAATTCCTGAAAAAACGTTGTTTTTAGGGCAAAACGTCATATTGTGCAATTCCATGTCCATTGGAAACAAGCGTTTCGCAGACACATAAGAAGGTATCACGTGGTACAGTGGCGAACCCCATTATCACATGTAAAGCTCACAAGCATTTAATGTGCATCACATTTTTTGCTAATCATGTATTAATGATTGCAACTTAAATGTACATGGACTTGTCCTTTTACTCATAATTTAACTGTAAAATTTCATATCTTATGACGAGGCGATTTGTATCATTACCTTAACAGAAATTAGTGGTTAATTTTGTTTTTGGGAGGAAAAAATTTTAAAAGTTTAAAAGAAAACTGCATACTGTCAAAATATTTCATTTTTTTAGGACAAACTGCAAACTTTAAGAAGATCATGATTACTACGGTAATTGCCTTCTTAGATAAAGAAATTCTTACTAATGTAGGACTACTGTAAATCTTTCTTTTTAGGAGAGCATTTTATTTACAATACACTGATGAATATTAAAAAAAAGACCAAAAATAAAAAGGGGTTAATGCAACAAAGATAAGGCTCTAGTTTTACAATTATTTCTCAACAAAGATTTCCTTCAACTTAAATCTGGCAAATTTGAAATCTAATTTATATTATTATTTGTATTTCAATAACAGTAGTTAAAAAATTACTTAAAGAAAATCTTACTGTAGAAATCACTGTGGCTGTGACAGTGAAATTCTCTTTATATCCATAGAAAATCAAATAAATTTGAATAAAGTTTGATATTTTTCACTTACTTGTACCTAGTCGTAACAGAAAATCTGTATGCACATCCGCGATTGTCATAAAGTACCGGTATGTCTGTAAAAAGGAAAATGTTGGCAGTATGGGGATTTTACACATGCGAAAATGACGATGTTTACACCGGAAGTGATGTCCTTGGTGACGTTTTACTTTATATGTGCAACAGAAGCCGCCATTTGCATGGTTTTTCAACATGTTAAATCCCCATAGCACCAACGTTTTTCCCTATGCAGATATATTTTGGGCTAATCGCGGATGCGCATACAGATTTCCTGTTACAACTAGGTACAAGTAAGTGAAAAATATCAAACTTTATTCAAATTTATTTGATTTTCTATGGATATAAAGAGAATTACACTGTCACAGCCACAGTGGTTTCTACAGTAGTTGGGAAATGATTGTGAAACTGGAGGCAGATGTAGCAAAAATTTCATGTCATGAAGTAGGTTTTGATACAAATTTGCAAATAATAGGTATCACGTAATTGGGTTTATTTACACACATCACATGTAGCAGTAAGATACTGATGCCTCTTAATAAAGTACTGTACAGTACCCCGTAATTAAGACTAGTGTCTGTTAGTACTTTCTTTTGTCCATATTTGATCTCAGTATTAACGATCCATCTATCCACATATTGGGTCGATCTAACATTGCCTGCCACATGGAAATTTCTTCTCCTCTGGCATCCATCCAGTCAACTTGTTTACCACAGCTACGGCCTGAGGTTGAACATAAAAAACAATATTATTATTATTATTATTATTATTAATGGGTTTTATTATATTGTTATGACCCTATATAACAATGCTAGAATGGAGTGGAGTAATGGGGTTTCTTGCCCAAGTTGAGATTCTTTCTCTTATATGTAGGTACCACTGCGGTAGCTCAGTTGGTAGAGTTTTCGCCCTGTAAGTGGGAGGTCGTGGGTTCGAACCCCGACCGCGTCTGACCCAAGACTTAAAAGTGGGTAGTGACTGTTCTTTCGCCAAGCACTTGGCATTACGAAATGAAAGTCACGGTTCTTTCGGATAGGAACTTAAAATAAATGAGGTCCCGTGTCTTGGTAGGCTTGGCACGATAAAGAACCCTGCTGTAAAGTGCCATCAGCGCAAACCACAGGCAAAATTTCTGCAACTTCGCCTATAGCTGGCGACATCTCGATATAAGTGAAATATTCTTGACTGGGACGTTAAACACCATTCCTCACTCACTCACTCTTATATGTAGGTGGTCAGTTCAGGGATGGTGGAGGAAACCACCGGCCTTTGGTAAGTTCTCTCATAAATGTACAGGGTACTAGGATTTGTCCTGAGTGGGATTCCAAACTGGGTGATGAGAATCATGTGTCTGTGTAAGTATTTCTGTTCTACTTTTATTTTCCCTTTATGAGGATAAAATTTAAAAAAAAACATCTTTGATTCTATTCAGGGGCATTGTCTACTAGAAAGACTTGTGTTACCTAACATAGCAAATGAAAGCAAATAAGGGATGCTGAATATGTGATACAACCCTTATATATATCGACCATGCTCTATATACAGAGGTGAAACAAGATATTGTATATTTTATTATAGAACCTTACCTACTCCCAAGTTAAGTCTAACTCCACCTAGGAAATCATTACTGGAAATCTTATCAAAGTCCCATAATGTTAACTCTAAACTTCGCTCCTTTAAATCGGAGATCGTTATTTCCTCAAAGATAAATGTATGGTTCCACATAGGATTACAGTTCTGTTTCACAATAGGTGTCTTCTGTTTACTGGATCGGTGTTTGTCTGGTAACAGATACCTGTACATAATGAAAAATAAAAGTTTAATTTCCGATTTATAGAGCGATTTAAAAATCTTTAAGAGTCAACAACATCAAAGTTATTAAAGCATCAGTCTAAAATCAAACACAAACATATCAGTTCACATCCAAAAGACAATCTCAAATGCAAAGAAAAACAAATTTGAAAACTGGCATATTTAGTTAAACACAAGAACTTCCACCAAGGAAGTGAAGTTGGGTGCCAACCTCTTTTTTATCGCAAACTTGGTGAGCAAGTGAATAGAATGGTGTTTCATATCCAGGTCAAGATAATTTCACTTGTATTTGAGGTATCATCAGCTCTAGGTGATATATACATTTGCATATGCAATAATGGAAATGTGCTGTGTAGTTTCTACCAATGATGACAATAGGAATCAGCTTTTCACTATCTCATCCAAAAGATGCGCGAGTGAGGACAATTTCAAATACAACTTTTTCTGTCTCAAATGTCAGTTTGCTAGTCAACGGCTGGTGGTCTTATGCATGTATTGTAGGAACCACTGTGACTGTGAAATTATCTTTATATCCATAGAAAATCAAATAAATTTTAATAAAGTTTGATATTTTTCACTTACTTGTACCTAGTCGTAACAGGAAATCTGTATGCGCATCCGCTATTGTCATAAAGTATGTCTGTAAAAAGGAAAATGTTGGCGGTATGGGGATTTTACACAAGCAAAAATGATGATGTTTACACCGGAAGTGATGTCCTTGGTGACGTTTTACGTCATATGCGCAACAGAAGCCGCCATTTGCATGGTTTTTCAACATGTTAAATCCCCATAGCACCAACGTTTTTCCCTATGCAGATATATTTTGGGCTAATGGCGGATGCGCATACAGATTTCCTGTTACGACTAGGTACAAGTAAGTGAAAAATATCAATCTTTATTCAAATTTATTTGATTTTCTATGGATATAAAGAGAATTTCACTGTCACAGTCACAGTGGTTCCTACAGTACTTTGGCTACCTCAACCATCCAAGAACTGATCATATCTATAAACATGTATTAGGGAAACATCTCAGGGATTCATCAAGGGTCTATTTAGGGCCGAAATTCGGCCCCATTCCCAATAGGAAAAAACCTTAATTTTTTCCCAAAATTGGCTGAGAAAATTCCCAATCAGAAAATTGTGTTGTTTTTAAACAAAAACGAAAGTAAATTTTGTGAATCCCCCAAATCAGCAAAATCAAGTAAAAGATTCTAGATTATTTTAAAACAACATCTGCAAAACAAGATGAAAATACTACTTCTATATCAAAAGCTTCCGAGGTCATGAGTAAACTGACTTCTGACATGATGTCGAAGTTTTCCCAAAATGAGCAGAAAGTTGATAGTTTTTCCCAATTTTTAGTTTAGGGCCTTTTCCCAAAAGACCCTGATAAATCCCTGCATCTTGACATGGACGTAAAACAACATTAATCTATTCTACTACGGACATTTGCTACCATCTCTCGTGCTGTAGGAGGATTCATCCCTGGAAGAAATGTAATTTCTTCGTTGTACATCATAATTGGTTGAATCAGTGCCAATATAACATGACCGAGTTGGTTAGTTTTATATTGAATCATAAAAAAATATTCTTTAAGGTTAAATCATTTAAGAGAAGTTCTATCACATAAAACTACAAAGTAAAAGTTCAAATCTTCTGCTCAAATGTGTTTTATGTCTGTGGGAAAAAAATCAATCAAGGGGAAATTACTCTGTTAATCATAGGAATGTAACATCCATATGTTACGTAATATACCTTATATAAAAGGCATCATACTCTATGTATATTGGTTTTTCTTCAATACACCACTTCAATATTAAGAATATATGGCTCATGTATGTCAACATTGTTGTGTACAACTATGCTTAGAAATTACATCAATGTATTCATGGGACTTGCAATAAAATTTGCACATGTAACAAGTGATATTGGCTTACAATTGTGCAGGATCATCTTCTCTATTGGTTCTAGAAGCGTAAACTCTGTATGTTCTGAACTGATAGGTTCTAAAAATCAGATGGTTCAAATAAGTGAAGTGTAGAACTTCAAACTTTGACCTTGCACATCTTAAGTGCCTTTGGCTTATGAGATTAAATTAGGGTATCCAAATTTTAAAGTTTAAGTTAAAGAAGATTTTTATGAGAATTACAGCCCAGGACAGCCGCAACATATCGAGAACTTCCAATTACCTAAAGTGTTTGAAAAATCAAAGTGCGAATGACCGTAGTTCAACTGCACTTACCCTTTACAGAATGGATCAGAAGTCCCATTAGATCGGACCGCTGTAAGATTTCTAGCCTCTTTTATGACAACATGAAGTTCCCCAGCAGGTCCACTCTCCATTCTGCTTGTTTTCTTTAACTTCTTCATCGGTGATGTCTTTTTAGTTCCCATTAATGTGTCATGTGGGACATAACGCAGCGAGATAATTAGGTCACCTTTATACGACAACATTGGTCCTGAAGGCGATTCAAACTATAAATAGGAACACAGAAAAAACCAGAGATTAAATTAAGTAAGGGAAAATGAATTAAGTATCCATTTGTAAAAAAATAAAAAAATCAATTTTCTGCTTCCAGTAAACAAATGACTTTGTGTATACATTTTTAGTAACCAGTACTATCACTAAAGTGGATGCGCGTGGCCTAGTGGTTAAGGCGTTGGACTCATGATTCGAAGGTCATGGGTTCGATCCCTGGACCGGGCGATGTGTTGTGTCCTTGAGCAAGACACTTAATTTCACGTTGTTCCAGTTCACTCAGCTGAAAAATAAATGAGTACCAGCAAAATGCTGGGGGGTTAACCCTGCGATGGACCGGCGTCCCATTCAGGGGAGAGTCTTCTACTCTCAGTCGCTTAACGCCACCGAAACCGGGATAAGCTCCGGCCTGATGGGCCTAATGGCTCGGGACAGACTTTACTATCACTAAAGAGTAAAATAAGAGACGTAAAAATAAATTGGTAAATTTTCACTGCAGTTAAATTTTGTGAGAAATAACATTTCAAGTTGTTTGTATCCTTTTTTGTGTGTCGTTGGAAGACAGTCAGTGCTCAGTGCAAATGCAAGTGAATAAAAAATTAAAGTTGAATTTCAAATCTTCATGATCTTCTTACTTTCGGGTATTAAAGAAAAAACTTGCCAATTTAAAGTGTATTAAGAGTTTTAAAAAGACTACCGAAAATCCAACTAGAGACAGAACAACATTTATGAAACTTCAGTAAAACCTGTTTATAAAGACCTTCTAGGGTTCTAATTTGGTTGAAATATGAAGCAATGGGATTTTAAACTATTGCTATTTACTGACATTGCAATGTCACCTGGGGTATTATAAGAGTTGAGTTCATTTATATTGAGACGTCGCCAGCTATAGGCGAAGGTGTAGAAATTTTGCCTGTGTTTGCGCTGATGGCATTATACAGCAAGAGTCTTTAGCCTGCCGTGCCCATCGTGACACAGGACCTCGTTTATTTTAAGTTCCCATCCAAAAGAACTGTGACTTATATTTTTAATGCCAAGTGCTTGGCAAAAGAACAGTCACTACCCACTTTCAAGTCTTGGGACAGACCTGGTCAAGGTTAGACCACTTACGGAGTGAGCACTCTACTAATTGAGCTACCACAGTGGTTGGGGGTATTATAAGACAGTATGGCAATAGAAAAGGTTGCAATGTAATCAAGGGACATAATAATCAGGTTTTGTCTCACTTACCCTTTCCTGAAGCGAGTACCATTTTGGTGCAGAATCACTGAATCTAAAGTAATCAAAGTTAATGGTGACTTCTCCTAAAAAGTCATTTCTACCAAACTTATCACTATGCCAGACAGTAACCCATAATGTACGATTCTCCAACTCACTTTTTGAAATTAAATACTGAAAAAGAAATAAAATGAATGCATTAACCATCTAAAGCATCTATTGAGCAAGTGAGAGAATAGAATTTTATTATTTCATCTATCAAGAAGTGTATGACTTCTGTATATATTAACTTATGAAGTAACAGAAATTCAGCAGTTATGGCAATGAGCACCAACAGTTAATTTTTTTTTACAAATCTTACCATGCAATGGCAGACCCTAAAATTTTGGAAAGGTGGGGGTTGGGAGGGTTGTCATTTTTGTTGGTGCGGAGAAAGAGCTGGGAGAGGATCTTGGGCTATATCCCTCTAGATAATTTTTGAAATGTATCATGAAATCCTGCAATTTTGTGCAACCTGATCAAGTGATATAAACATATCATAATGATAAAAAAAAATTAATTTTTTTTTTTTAAAAATACAGGGACCGGGCTGGAACCCTAAATCTGAGTCCGCCACTGCCATGACACAGCACATTAGTTTGTAGGCAAATCAATTTTAGCTATTTCTTAATTTTCTATATAAGCTTGGTTTGGAGAACTTTGTCGAAATTATATACAGTGAAAGCTATACAAAAGACTGTAAAATCAAGCCGTTTTATTTCTGGTATTCATTAGACAACAATAAAATACATCCAATACTGTATAACACAACACAAGTTGAATATGTTGTACTTTACTGGTCACTGGAATGCCTTGAATGCAGTTTTATGTACTTGTGTGTCAGTGACTTTGTTAGGGTTTTTAAAAACTACCTTCTGCCTTTTAAATTGGGAAAAATTTTAATCTATTTTCATCTATTTATATGATTATCACTGTTGTTTTGGGAATTTTATTGGTATAATTGGGAAATTTTAGTCATTTTTCTTCAGGGAAACTACCTTTATTCGGTAGTAATTTTATACAAACAAAATCACAGTGTATGTATTTCTGGTGTCAGATTTTAAAACTGTAGGTGATATAACACCAAGAGTAAAATTGTCTGCATATCTAGTCCATTGAAGACATTATGCTGCGACTACGGTACATATCGGAAATTCTTCTGCCCATACTGTCTTTGCGGCTCGGTGGTAGAACGTTTACAAGGTTCAGTGGTCTGGTATCAGAGCGTTTATGGAAGTCCTTCCAAAACATACTAACCCTTAAAGTTTCCTCAAATGTAGGACTAAGTGTGTGTTTCTTGACTTTAGTTTTCACTTACCCTTAAAGTTTCCTCAAATGTAGGACTAAGTGTGTGTTTCTTGACTTTAGTTTTTCTTTTACCACTTCTAGTTTTGTCTGGTAATAGGTATGTCTTCACATAACTGTAAAATATAATAAAACAAAATTATCATATTATTGTCATTATTATTATTCAAAGCTTAAACCATAGCATTATATTAATTTGAGCATCTAAAACAGATTTGGTAAATCTGGCTGCAAATTGGGAAAAACAGCTAGGAATGGGATTTAGGATGCCAAAATGAACTCTTCAATTCAGTTTTGTATCTCCAAAATGCCTAGACATATTTTAATCATTTATTTTAGCAATCATGATCACCAGAAAACACTTAGCAAAGACAAATAAATTACTGGTAATATACATCAGAATTCCCTTAAAGCATTTAAAAACAAGGTCCTTTATTGAGATTCTAATCCTTAAGTGACAATGTTTATGAGAACAATCAAAAGTCACTACAGCATACAGCATACTTTTTAACCATTTCCCTCTCTTCAATTTTTTTTTTTTAATTTTTTGGAATTTTTTTTTATTGAGAAAATGACACTTTTCAAGGGAGAATTATGTTGAATATTTTTTAATCAATATTCCAAATTGCATGTTGAAATTAAATTCTTTTTTTTTTTTTTTTTTTGAAAGTCTTACTAGATTTACTGCAATGTTTTCTTTTAGATATTTCAGAGTGCACTTTAAATTTTGTAGTGTTTTTTACAAAGTATTTCTAAATTTATCGCCAGACCCTCTAAAAGGCTAAAATCTGACAGTACAAAATTAACAATGGTTTTTCTTTTTTAAAATAAAATTAGGTTTAACTGCACATGTATTAAATTGGTAAAACAAATATTTTCATCGGCTGAATAAATTCACCGATATAACCGTTTTATCACCATCTATACTTTAACAATGACTTATCTTCTGCCAGTGTACACAGGGAGCTATTAAACCCGGATTTCTGTATAAAAATCAATGTTATGAAGAGTCTTATCGTATTACTCCGGGCTGTTATATAAAATACAGTGGTGTCATATTATAAAATATGAACACAGTAGAAATACTAGATAAATCAAAATGGCAGTTACCCAAGTGAAGAACCTGCTTAAACCAACACCTTTGGGACAGAAGAATTTGTCTTAACCAAACCCCTTTGGGACTTTGACGAAATTTTCTGATGTTATACTTGGAGCCAAAAATGTGTTACAAAGATTCTAGCTGACAGAATTTGACCCAATTTAACCCACAAAGCTAAAGATTAGTTCCAGGAATTGATGGAACAACATTTGAACTTGTTAGGCTATACCAACATAGCTAAAGATGTGTTCCAGCAATTCTGGATGACATGATTTTTAACAGTACCTACAGAGCTCAACATGAGTTCCAGGAATTATAGGTAACATGATTGGATCCAGTTATACTTATTAAGCTCAACATGAGTTCCAGGAATTATAGGTAACATGATTGGATCCAGTTATACTTATTAAGCTCAACATGAGTTCCAGGAATTATGGGTAACATGATTGGATCCAGTTATACTTATTAAGCTCAATATGAGTTCCAGGAATTATGGGTAACATGATTGGATCCAGTTATACTTATTAAGCTCAATATGAGTTCCAGGAATTATGGGTAACATGATTGGATCCAGTTATACTTATTAAGCTCAATATGAGTTCCAGGAATTATGGGTAACATGATTGGATCCAGTTATACTTATTAAGCTCAATATGAGTTCCAGGAATTATGGGTAACATGATTGGATCCAGTTATACTTATTAAGCTCAATATGAGTTCCAGGAATTATAGGTAACATGATTGGATCCAGTTATACTTATTGAGTTCAATATGAGTTCCAGGAATTATGGGTAACATGATTGGATCCAGTTATACTTATTAAGCTCAATATGAGTTCCAGGAATTATGGGTAACATGATTGGATCCAGTTATACTTATTAAGCTCAATATGAGTTCCAGGAATTATAGGTAACATGATTGGATCCAGTTATACTTATTAAGCTCAATATGAGTTCCAGGAATTATAGGTAACATGATTGGATCCAGTTATACTTATTGAGCTCAACATGAGTTCCAGGAATTATGGGTAACATGATTGGATCCAGTTATACTTATTAAGCTCAATATGAGTTCCAGGAATTATAGGTAACATGATTGGATCCAGTTATACTTATTAAGCTCAATATGAGTTCCAGGAATTATAGGTAACATGATTGGATCCAGTTATACTTATTGAGCTCAACATGAGTTCCAGGAATTATGGGTAACATGATTGGATCCAGTTATACTTATTAAGCTCAATATGAGTTCCAGGAATTATGGGTAACATGATTGGATCCAGTTATACTTATTAAGCTCAATATGAGTTCCAGGAATTATAGGTAACATGATTGGATCCAGTTATACTTATTAAGCTCAATATGAGTTCCAGGAATTATAGGTAACATGATTGGATCCAGTTATACTTATTAAGCTCAATATGAGTTCCAGGAATTATAGGTAACATGATTGGATCCAGTTATACTTATTAAGCTCAATATGAGTTCCAGGAATTATAGGTAACATGATTGGATCCAGTTATACTTATTAAGCTCAATATGAGTTCCAGGAATTATAGGTAACATGATTGGATCCAGTTATACTTATTGAGCTCAACATGAGTTCCAGGAATTATGGGTAACATGATTGTATTAAGCTCAATATGAGTTCCAGGAATTATGGGTAACATGATTGGATCCAGTTATACTTATTGAGCTCAATATGAGTTCCAGGAATTATGGGTAACATGATTGGATCCAGTTATACTTATTAAGCTCAATATGAGTTCCAGGAATTATAGGTAACATGATTGGATCCAGTTATACTTATTAAGCTCAATATGAGTTCCAGGAATTATGGGTAACATGATTGGATCCAGTTATACTTATTGAGCTCAACATGAGTTCCAGGAATTATAGGTAACATGATTGGATCCAGTTATACTTATTGAGCTCAACATGAGTTCCAGGAATTATGGGTAACATGATTGGATCCAGTTATACTTATTAAGCTCAATATGAGTTCCAGGAATTATGGGTAACATGATTGGATCCAGTTATACTTATTAAGCTCAATATGAGTTCCAGGAATTATAGGTAACATGATTGGATCCAGTTATACTTATTGAGCTCAACATGAGTTCGCGGAATTATGGGTAACATGATTTGATCCAGTTATACGTTTATTGAGTTCAATATGAGTTCCAGGAATTATAGGTAACATGATTGGATCCAATTATACTTATTGAGCTCAACATGAGTTCGCGGAATTATGGGTAACATGATTGGATCCAGTTATACTTATTAAGCTCAACATGAGTTCCAGGAATTATGGGTAACATGATTGGATCCAGTTATACTTTTATTGAGTTCAATATGAGTTCCAGGAATTATAGGTAACATGATTGGATCCAGTTATACTTATTGAGCTCAACATGAGTTCGCGGAATTATGGGTAACATGATTGGATCCAGTTATACTTTTATTGAGTTCAATATGAGTTCCAGGAATTATGGGTAACATGATTGGATCCAGTTATACTTATTGAGCTCAATATGCGTTCCAGAAATTATGGGCGACAAGATTTGATCTGGTCGCACCTAAAGAGCTCAACATAACTTCCATGGATTCTGAGTGACATGCATTGGTCCAGCTACACTTACAGAGCAGCTCATAATGAGTTCCAGGGATTCTGGGAGACATGCATTGGTCTCGCTGCACTTACAGAGCTCATAATGAGTTCCAGGGATTCTGGGTGACATGAATTGATCCTAATTTACTTACGGATCAGATCTGTTACGTTTTGTGTCAGCAGGAGCTAGATCTTTACACTGTTTGATGTAGATTTCTAAAGTTCCTGTTCTATAATTATAGTCCAATCCAAACTGGATTTCCCCAGTCACTGGAATCTTCCCATAATCCACTTCACCAGCGTTACTATAGTAACTAACTATACTCTCTCTACTATCCTATAAACAAAAGTCAAAATACATAAATGATGCAAAATCCAATACTTGAAACAGAAACTGCAAAAGTTTCCTTTTTATCATCATTTCTGAAAATTTCTCAAGACTTCCAATTTTGGTGTAACCCGGGACATTGTGACTGATAGACTATACCTAGCTGTCAAATGACAGAAAAAGTTGTATTGTAGACAAAGTTTAATACAGTCAGCACTCTTTATAACGGCCATCTCCGTGATCAGCAGTTTTGCCGTTGTAAAGAATATGCTGTTGTAATGAATTTAGCATAATTTTGTAAGAGTTACATCCCCTGATTCAAGTTGTAGTAGAGAGCCAATGTACAAGACAACGTAGTGCAATGTAGACACAACAGAAAATGATTAATTCCTTTAAAATATCAACAAATTATCACTAATATAATTTTAATAAAATTTAATAAATTCTACCTGATCGTTTTTGTCATATTTACTGGTAGATGAAATTTCAAACAGTGTGTAACGGTGGGCTTTTTTACAGACCATCGCTGTTAGGTTCGTTCTAGTGTTTGTATGCAACTTGAACTTTTGTTGTTGATGCCTAGCATTCATTAAACTGTTGCTTATCATATGCAACATTTCCGTTTTGAATTTATTTGCTTCCAAATCGGCATGCAATTTCCCGTGAATTTGCACACGGCACTCCTTTCACGAAAAGAGAAAGTAAAAAAAAAATGAAAGAAGTCTCGTTAATTTGAAATAAATAACAACGTACATCATACCATTATTTTCACCTGACATCGTTATTTGTTTAATAAAAAGTTATAATTTTACGGTATTATTGATCCATTTTTATGAATTAAAGAGGACACAAGATTCTGGGAATTCCCGTTGTAATGTGTATCACCACATGTCTAATAATCCAATGAAATTCATTGATAACGTCACTTCCTAAATTCCAAGGGACATCCTGAAAAATGTCTTTGATGTTGAATCTGTATGCCGACAGAACATGTTATACAAACGATTTTTCTCAGCTGGAATGTTTCACTTAACCAACTTTCACTTTCAAAGAAAATTAAAGTACTTATTTGAGGTATGATTTTATTGAGTTTACTTGAAAATGGTGATTTATACGCGTTCTTAAAAGTTTTGCTCACTACACGGTATCTCTCATTCGAGTGATAATCATCCCGATAATTACCGCCAGGTAAATTTAATTATGGGTACCTATTAATGAATTATAGTCATTTCGTACCATGACCATTTCGTACCATCCATTTCGTACCATATCAACTACCATTTCGTACCATATCCATTTCGTACCATAATCTTTGGCCATTTCGTACCATACACTCAAGCCATTTACCATTTATAAGAACCACATAACTACCATTTCGTACCATATGATAGTGAAAGTCTCTCTCTCTCTCTCTCTCTCTCTCTTTCTCTCTCTCAACGTAGTTCTTGCATTATAGTAAAGTTCTTCAATGAAAACTCAATAAGACGAACATCTTCAAATAAAAAAAACACTTGAACTTTGAGAATCTATGTTAAAAAAATGATGTTTTTTGCTGAACTAGGGGCATCAGATCAAAAACAAAGGCCGTTCACAAAATTTCCAAATGATAAAGTGGAAAATCTTATCAATGTTCTTTTTCTTCCAGTTATTCATATCAGGCTAATTAATACATGTATTAATAAGTAACACTTTGAAAATCTTATCAATAAAGAACCTTTTTTTTAAAATGTAATCAACAAATAATGTCATTATATTTTATAAATATGGTACGAAATGGTAGTATTTTCCGGCATGTGCAGATTTTGAATGCATTATTTTAATAAAAATTTGATAGTCATTTCGTACCATAGAAATGGAAAATTTGGGTACGAAATGGTCATGGTACGAAAATGGTTATGGTACGAAATGGTCATATGGCATGGTACGAAATGGACAGAGTTGGGTACGAAATGGTAAATTTTGGTACAAAATGGTCATGGTACGAAATGGTTATGGTACGAAATGACTAGCTTCGCCTATTAATTACTGACCACAACGCATGCAGGTGTTCTCTCGACAATCAGTGTCACTGTCACCTGTATACACAACCGGTCAAGCCATGTGCAGCGATGCCTGAAGGCATGGTGTGTTTGATACCGTCTGATCCTCTGTCGGTTAGCAGTGCCGTTATAACGAACAAAATTAGTGTTTATTTTGTACATTCGTTCCCGACTTTTCGTTGCCGGAGCCGGTAGCCGAATATGCCGTTATAAAGTGTTATAATAACGCTGTGATGGTTTTGTTCCCAACAATTTTTTGCCGTTAACTGAATATGCCGTTATAAAGGGTGCCATTGTAAAGAGAGTTGACTGTATCATTGTATCCATGGAAACAAACTTGTCACAAATTAATTTTCTTTAAATTATTTCTGAAAAATTTTGGAGACATTCTAAATTACATAGAATCTTTGACTTAAGTTACCAGTAGATACAAAGTGTTACAGAGTTCACCTGATAAATAATAGGAAGAGGTATGACTGACTTTGAGGTCAACATATGTTATACTGGCCTTTGGCCTTAGGCAACAGTTTGGTCTTCCATCAGGTCCAAATTAAAACATGTTGACCTCAAACTGGGTCTGCAAATGTTATACCTTTCTCCTTATTTACAACTTAGTTGTTACTAATATTGACCAACATTGAAAAATGTGAAAAGTGGAGCTAACCCAATGCATCAAAACAGGTTAACCAAAATGTTTAACAATGGATGCCGACACTCATGCTAATATTGATGCCAATGCCTACCCTAGGGGTTAAATGTTGTATAATGTTCCCGCTATGGGAACAAGCCATACCTTGTACCATATACAATGTGCTGTGATAAATTGAATGTAATTTAGCCTGAATAGGGCAATAAAGATGTAATGTTTATAGTGACATGGCTGTATAAAAACTGTGAAGATGCATTAAATAATTAAATAAAAATATCCATAAATAACAAAAAATGTCAAGATTTAACAACGTATACACTATCTATTTTAAAGGAAAATACTTACAGCTATAGCAGAAAGCAGGTTGCCATAGCGACTAGCACTATGTGATTTATTATGCCTAGCAACTAAATCATCTATATCAGCTTCATCCTCATCATCATCTTTCTACAATCAAAAAACAACACACATGCGAAAAAGCACAACATCAACAAGCTAACTAACTAAATACTAAGAAAAAAAAGAGAGAGAAAAAATAAATAGCATGCAGAGAAAAGGAACTGGACTAAAAATCGTCATATAATGGTAGACCATCAATGGAACATTTTATAGAGAATAAAGCATATAACATGCCATATCGGCCCAGGACTCCAATATCAGGCAGAGGGCTTTGGCCAGAGATCTGATGTTGTCCGAAAGCTGAAATGGCATATGAGATGGATTTTACCATGCTGTATTATTTTTATCATATACAGTAAAACCTCGTTATAATGCCCCTCGATAACTTTGCCACCTCGCTTATCGCCACACTATTTTGAAGTCCCAAAATCCATTTTTTTCATGGTTTTTCTTTATCCGCCTCCCCTGATTTATCGCCAAACCCCTTTATAACGCCAAAATTTGACTGAACAAATGGTGGCGATGAATCGAGGTTTTACTGTATTTTAATTTTTGCCAATGGACGGCATATTTTTTTTGTATATGCCTAGTGGCTGAGTGGTTTAAAGTGTATGCTTACAAATCACAGCACCTCTAACCACCTTGGAATCAAACATGGACAGTTTCTTGTGAAAGAAATTTGCCAGTTCACTTACAAAAGGTTGGTGGGGTTTTTTCAAGGTACTCTGATTTCCTCCATGATTCTTGAACTGACCACCGTGATTTAAGTGAAAGAAACTTTAAGGGTAAGAAAAACACACCCATTACACCATCAGTCCACTTCAGAAGAGATTTTTGAATTAATTTAAAAAAAATTGAATTTGTGTTTGTCTAAAACTAGCGAAGGTACTAAATATGTAATACTAGCAATACTAGCTAAACTAAAAATCAACAAATGTATATATGTATGTTTTACATGTATATTGAAAGACTAAACTCTTTCAGGTCTTCAGACAATTTTTAACATTAAAAAATCTGAACTGACTCTCAATATGCAATTGAAAGCATACCAAGAACTAGTAACCTTTTTCTAATAATATACCTAATTCCCTTATGTTCTATACCTGACATTATTACATTGAAAGCATCTGAATTTGTTTGTTAGCACCAGATATGTCATAACCATGACTACGTATCTTGTGGACAACATGAACATTTAGCCATTCCACAACCTTGAGTTACATGAATGATGCATGAAGTTTTTGTTACTGTTGGATATCTCATTGCCATAACAAGGTATCTTGTGGACAACATACATACTGATATAAATAAAAGATTAGCCAAAGCAAGAACAGTGTCCAGCAACCTTAATAAAGTCTGGAAATCTAGACAATACACAACAAGAACAAAGTTGAAACTTTACAACAGCTGCGTATTACCAACATTACTTTATGGTTCAGAATGCTGGCGCATGACAGAGAGCGATCAACAAATACTGTCAACTTTCCATACAAAGAGTCTAAGAAGAATACTTAAAATCTTTTGGCCAAGTAAAATCTCAAATGATGACGAGCTTCTTAGAAGATGCCAGTCAGAAGACCTGTATACAACAATAAAGAAAAGACAATGGAGATGGATTGGACATGTCCTAAGAAAAGAACAACACAATATCACTAAAACTGCCCTACACTGGACACCTGAGGGTAAAAGACGTAGAGGAAGACCAAAGATTACATAGAGGTGCACTGTTGAAGCAGAAATGAACAATCTACACCATTCATGGGGCAACCTGCAAAAACTGGCAAATGACAGACAAAAGTGGAAAGACTTCGTTGCTGCCCCACAAGCCAGAGGGCGTAATGGGCAGTAAGTAAGTAAAGTTGTGGACAACATATAAACGTTTAGCTATATATCTCATGGCAATTTGATTTTGTAATGTCACTGTCATTTCAATAAAGACTAAAAAGAACAATGTCAAGCTATGAAGGTAAAACAAAATTGTTTAATTTTGTAGTTTTAATTTTTAATTTCTCAAAATTTAAGGTGTACATTGAGATTTTCACATAAAAAATTTAATCACTATATGGAGTGTACAAGATACTGGTACCATATGGAAAAGGCATGGAAAACATAAAAATTTTCCTAATAAATTAAAAACTTATCTACCGGTGTGGTAAATTTATGTAGGTGGGTTTTCAATGGCACTGACTGCTTTGATATAAATGAAAAGTATGTTGAATCAAACACAAAACACCATTATTCTCCCCCCCCCCCCTCACATTACCTATGGAAAACACACCATAAAAAACTTTCCTGTATTATCAAACACTTTACTAATCAGCTATAGGAGTGGTATCAGTTTATCATAATTAAATCGCGAATAATGAAATGCGTGATTATTGATCTTAATGAGTATATCAATTAATGAACAGCGACAATATTTCACAATAAATTTCACTACAAGCATTATATTACATAAATATTTAAACAGTAAAATATTGATGTTATTAATTATGAAACAAAGAAAATAGCGTTACCAGGATATCATGCACACGCATCGCCGGGAGTGTCTTTGTCATTGAAGTAATTAAAATCATCAGAATAATCAAAGTGCTTTTACACCTGGATAGGTAAAAATTTATGATCAGGTTTCCAAAACAATATACAGGTATACAAAGTACAGGTATACAAAGTAATTTATTAAATAGGGTTTTAGGTCCCAGTCAAGAATACATTGTATTATACTTAAGGTATATTGAGATGTCACCAGCTATAAGTGAGGTGGCAGAAATTTAGACTTTTAATTTTTAAAGTGCTCATGGCAATGTGCAGGAAGGTTTCTGGAATGCCACGCCTGCCCTGACATGGGACATTGGTTTTTTAGGTTTCTTCTGAAGGACCCCATTGATTTTCATTTCTAAATGCCGAATGCTTGGCAAAAGAACAATCACTATCTATTTTTAGGTAAAAAAGTAAACCCTGACTGAGATTCGAACCTACGACCTCCCACATACGGCAAAGTATATCAAGAAATGAAAAAATGTAACGGCTAAACTCAGAACCTAAAACCTTCCTATTACAAGTGAGACATTTTACCCTATGAACTATCCTACCATTTAGCGGTAATTGAGCAGCACTGTTCTACCACATTCTTCCCTTCCATTTTTCAGAAATGGGATCAAAAGGACCAACCTACTGTTCAGCCATTACTGTAACTTGGCTAGTTCACCAAATGTAAACCTGACTGCCTTAATATCAGTGAGAAAAACTTAAAATTGGCAAATAAAACTTCATAATGCCAGTCCTCAATTTTCTCGAGAAAAAAGCATCAATGATCAACAATATACTATATGTATTGTAACCGCTTTCCATGCAAATCCATCTCAGTAGCTTCTATGAAACTGCGCACAATTGCAAATACATGTATATAGTTATAAAATTATAACTGTTCAAACTTAAAAGCTAATCAACCTGTGATCAATACTATTATCCTGGCATTCAGTAAATTTACTGGCTTATTTTCTAGATTTCTAAATGCTGATTTATGTAACTTTTCTACTTAAGAGCATATTTATGCAAATTTTATAGTTAATACAATATTTTAGTGTTACAAAAATCCATAAAAATATGCAAATAAGACACTAAATTTACCAATAAATCCTTTTAAAACCATCTAGCTTCTCTTCTTTATAGTTATTTTAAAAGCTTTAAAAGCTTGGTTTGTCTAAGTCAAACATTTTAAAAAAAGGGACCCAATTTTACCTAATCTCAAAAAAACAAGGACCCAATTTTACCCATTCTCAAAAACAAAGTCCCAATTTTACCCATTCTCAAAAACCAAGTCCCAATTTTACCCCATCTCAAAAACCAAGGACCCAATTTTACCCATTCTCAAAAACAAGAACCCAATTTTATGCATTCTCAAAAACAAGGACCTAATTTTACCCATTCTCAAAAACAAGGACCCAATTTTACCCCATCTCAAAAACCAAGGATCCAATTTTCCAAAATCTCAAAAACCAAGGACCCAATTTTACCCATTCTCAAAAACCAAGGACCCAATTTTCCAAAATCTCAAAAATAAGGACCCAATTTTATATAAAAAAACAATAACAAGGACCCAATCTCAAAAACAAGGACCCAATTTTATATAAAAAAACAAGGACCCGATTTTTCATTATAAAATACAAAGCTTCTTATAGACTATGAATAAAGAATTAAAAACCATTTTGGTAGTATAATGATTTATCCATGCAAAAAAGTTCTGATTTGAGAGTAATGGTTAGTTTTGAATGGGTTCTTTTAGATAAGCAAATAGCTTTTAACAAAAGAAGAGGACCTAGAAGAGACTGGGTATGCTAAGGTTCTTTAGGAACAGTTGAACCAAACCACTAGAATGTACTCGGCACTTGCTCAAAGTTGGAAGTCTTATCATAAGGAGCCTAATTAAATGTGCTTAACTCTCCTTTTTTATTTCATGAATTATACTGTGTCTGTCTGTCTAGCTATCTATCTATCCATCCATCTATCCAAATAATGTGTCCACTTCATAACTTCTACATCTATAGATGGATTTTGATCAAACTTATATGCACAAATGTATACCAACATGAGATCATGTGTTGAATATCAAACTTAGGTATGTAGGTTAAAGGTCAAGATATTAAGATCTTAAAATTTTACCCTCTTTAAGTGATGTTGGGAATGGGGGTATTTGTCTCTTAAGAAACTATTCTAGTTTGTTTTGTTGCCATATGTCCTTGGTTGCTATGGTGATTTCCAAGTATATATTGTTATTCTTATTTTCAATGGTATATAATTTGATACAGAACTAATAAACTGGGGAATCAAATTTTTACAGTTCAGCATTTTTTTATTTATTCTTGGTTTTCTGTTTGACTATTGCCAGGAACATGTTATTAAAGTACAAATTTCTAAATTTCATATTGAATATAATTTGATACTTTTCTCATAAGCAAAAAATCTTACATGAATACAATATTTGGACATGTGATTCCAAACCACTAATTCACATCTAATTAATGTTTCAAAGAGATATAAAATACAGTAAAACCTCGTTATAATGCCTCTTGATAACTTTGCCACCACGCTTATCGCCACACTATTTTGAAGTCCCAAAATCCATTTTGTTTATGTTTTTCTTTATGGGCCTCCCTCGATGTATTGCCAAACCCCTTTATAATGCCAAAATTTGACTGAACAAATGGTGGCAATGAATCGAGGTTTTACTGTAATGTGGATTGATGGTGTTTTATGCCCCAGTCAAGATTCTTTCACTTATATCTTAATGGTCAGTTCTTGGATGGTGAAGGAAACAACTGCCCAAAAAAACCACCAACCTTGGGCAAGCCGACTGCAAATTTTCTCACAATAGGATTGGCCCTAGAGGGATTCAAACCTAAGTACTGAAATATTCTGTGAACTATAACACAAGCACACTCTCACCCAGTCTCCTTTACAAATTTGATGGGTGTAGCTAGCTAAACAGGAGGTGCTTACCCTTCCGAAGCACCCAGCATCACTTCCCTGGTGGAAGTTAACGTGTCTAACATAACTTGTAAGTTCCAAAGTTTTATACTTTGCTTCTAGATTTTGATTTGGACATGGATTAGTATGTTTGTTTTTGATTGCATTGTAACTATATAAACCATTATTCACAAATAATTGTATAAATTGTTAATATGTCTGGGCATTTTGTTTTTTGCCATTTCTAAGGTAATTTTATAGGTCCCTTGACATCATTGTAAAAATGTATTCATTGATGATACATGATTTATCATGAAAACTGTCTTTTGAGGTTATGAGCAAAAGGTTCGACCCCAGATGACGCAACTTTATAGGGAATTTTTATTTCTATCTAAACACACAAGTATAATATTTACAAGCTACGTGTTATATTATTGACAAAGATCTATATTATTCTATAAGAATGAAATAAAAACATTTTCTACATTTTTTGTTATATCATTATTGTTGGACTTCTGCCATGAAAACATTTCAACTTATTTTTACCGGAAACAAAAGCTGACTTGCTTAGTTCCATACCTCCAGACTATAGCCATATGTCAACATTTTGACTTAATTTCAACAAAAACAAAAGCCAATTTGCGTATGTGACATCATTGAGCAGCTTATTTCCATACCTCCAGACCATAGTCATGGCTAATGACTTCCTATTGATTATAAACAAGTATCTAAAGTAGCAAGACATAAGAATAAATTATCAGTTTAATTTCAGAACAATAAATTTCTGCCAGTTTATTTTAAAGCATTATTTCAGCTGCTTTCTAAACCAACAGCTTATATAGCAAGACTCCACATCATTTCCTTATATTGGTCTAGATTCAGTCTAATGGCTTTGGCAAATAAATGAAATTTTCAGTTTAATTGTAGCACAATAAATTCAGCCATTTTTAGAGCATTATTTCAGCTGCTTTCTAAACCAGCAGCTAATGTAGCAAGACTAATGTAAACAATGTAATAACGAATGAATTTATCAGATTCTTTTCAGCAAAATAGATTTAGCCATTTTAGAGCATAATTTCAGCCTACTTTCTCAGTCTAAATAGCATTGTGTTAGTGATGTTTGTATACAACTTATCTGTTCTTCTGCTTTATGTGATGGCGTAATGTAGAAATTTACACAGAACTGAAAAAATAAATATTTTTAGGCCAAACATAGCACAAAATTTATTTAAACAAAACAGGAGCCCTTGATGGCCAAGTCCTGAATAATTGGTTTTTAAGGTCTCTGCCAGAGGACCCCATGACTTTCATTTCTAAGTCCAGAGTGCATGACGAAAGAACAGTCACAACCAATTTTCATTTCTTGGTGAGACCCTGTAAGGGATACAAACCCACAATCTCCCACATACGAAGCTCCCTATCAACTGAGCTACCATAGTAAGAGATAATTTTATTACCTTTATTTGGCCCAGTATAAATTCATACATGTGTATCTATTACTATATGGATAGTTTTCAGTAATGTTATATATGATGTTGTGTGTGGTTATATATTTATGTTGTCTGAATGATTGGTACAATATTATACAGATAAGGAAATACTAATTATTGATATAATGACTTAGACATCAGAGTATGTGACCTTTGTTACTCAAATCGTAAGTAGCCTGAAACTGGACTAAGTAGATGTATACCAATCTGGTAAATTGTATTTAGCTAAATAGATAAATATAAAATCTTATCTTTAAAACAGAAATTATCTTAAAATTGTTATACTCAAAACAGAGAAATATAGCCTGAACAGGGCTCTAACTAAAAATCTTTACAATATTGCTATAATAAAGTTGTGTTGTCCAGACTGCAACCCTATCTTGTTGTTTCCTATAACCCCACATTTTGTATTAATGATGCCAGCATGCTGTTCACATACACACTAATCTATGGTAAAGTTAATTAATTTGTTCTTTTTTAATCAACCATTATTATCCAACTTCTAAATCACAATTTGTCAACTCAATTTTTTTCTGGAATCTCAAAGGTGCCAATATATAGGTCAGTTCCAAACAGAAATTTTGCTGGAAAATTCCCAAAAGATCATTTAAAAACAAATTTGTAACTCTTGATCTGCATGTGTTTAAACAATTCATTAAGTTAGAGACTCAGACTTTGAATTTAAGATCAGTCCTTAAGTCAATTTCAAGTTATTACAGTGATTTTAAGTTAAAGGTAAATGCCAACTTATTTTATTTAAAAAGGTGCCAATACAATGGGGTTCACCACTGTACCACGTGATCAACATCCCTTAACGTTAGTTTGTGACATTTTGGAAAACTACAGGAAAACACGAATATAACAAACACGCTTAAAACGAATACATGGATAGAACCAAGTCAATTATTTGACCCAATCGCTTCTCTATATAAATCTATAATATATAACAATATAATGAAGTCGCTTTATAACGAAGTTAAAAATAGAGTCCCTAGGGTTTGGTTATAAACATGTTTTACTGTATGTCACAAATTCCCAGAATAACAATGTGTTAACAGGCAAACACGATCAGATATATTAATTCAATAGCCATATGGAAATAATTTTTCCGCAGAAATGTTAGGAGATATCACATATTACAGCAGCAAACCCCATTAATATTTTGTTTTTTGGTTCTCTAATTTCCACAATTTATAAAACCTACGAGGACTTATTTACCAAACAATTCATAAAAATCCCTGCAGGAACTTACACCATAAATATCCAGTAATGGAGAAAATGTGTTGTTTAAAGTTTGATTTGTCTGCATCAAACATCCAACAGTAGCCCAAGAGCTAGTGGGGTTTGAAATATGTGTCAATGGCCAAAAGCTTTGAAGGTTGTTTCTGATAGAAAAATGTCTGTAGTTTTCGAATTTGGGCGTCTTGTGAATGAACTCGTTTCCGATTTTTTTTCAGACGCGAGTTTTTACACTAGAATCGCATTTTTCAGCCGGTTTTTCGGTAATTTGATAATTCTGCATTATGGACGCGATATGGCCTTAAAATGTCTTATTACTGATGCGGTTATCAAGAATTATGATCATTGTTGACATTTAAGTTAAAAACTTCTTGATACATTTCAGATTTTTTTTTAAAATAACTATTTTAGGAAAAAAATAGACCAAAAATTTTGCGTTTTTAATATTTTGCCCTCTTTTATGTCTTATAAAAAAATAATAAAAGCATTTAAGTGAAATGTTTTACCATATTGTCACAGCCTAATGTGTTTTGCATTCAATAAAAGTAGCTGCATATCATTTGGTAGGAAATTGCGGCACCCACAGTGGAAAAACTTTCCCCTACCCCAAAAATTGCAAATTTCTCAAAAAATCGATCTTTACTACAAATTTTGCTATTAGTTGCCATACTGATTGTTATACCGTGTAAGCTTTAATACTTGGGTGACAACATTGAAGACCTCTAACTAAAAACTTCTTGTTAAGCATTCAATCTCAATTTTGTGGCCAATTTTAAACAACCGAGTTTTGCGTTTTTACTTAATCTTTATTCGTTAAAGTCTTGTAGCGCATTCAAAAAAAGCCTGATTATCAATATACTATTTTATTTAGAATCCCTGATGTGTGTGCTTTATTGTGCAAGTATAATGTGTAACAAAATCGTCACATTAACCCATTACCCACGATTTATTCTTCCCCTACCCCAATATGCTAACGATATGCGAATTCACGGGATATACTGTGTTAGTGCTCTTAGACAGGCTGGTTCAAAATAACTCGTATTCATTCAGAATTATAATTTCATTCATCATCAGTGTCTTCACTATCACTACTGTCGGATTCACGTACATCCTCATCTTCTCCCATGTCATCCTCTGTAAAAGTTGTACTGTCCATCTTCAGTCTTATATCTTTCGGAATCTGTTCACCTTCAAACCAGTGAATCGCATACTTGTTATTTTCTTTTTTCCATCCATTTTCTTGTGGAGTATTTAATGTAGGACAACTGCAATTGGCATGTTTCCAAAAATATGCAACATATTCTGTTCGGAGGATTTTCTGAACAAGAACACTTTTACAAGGAGGTAGTGAACTCGGATCGGCTCCTTTGAGCTTTTCTAATGGGTCAGTTTGATTTGTTGGAGCGTATTTCTCTCTGAAAATGGCAAATCGTGCCTCATTTACTGTTTTAATGTTTTTTTTGCCATACATTTCACAGACAAAAGATTCCATTACCTTCATATCTCTTTCATTAACTCTTTGATTTGTTCCAATATTTGAGAAAACGCTTCTGAAAGTTGCACTTTTTTCAACGATATTATAAGGCCTAATTTTACCTTTTCTAAGAAATGCTGCAGTATAATCACATCCAGTGAAAGCATGGATAGCTGGAAGAACTTGGCACATTTCGATCCCAATTTCATTGGACAGTTTTGTTAGATCAATAAATCGCCTAGTATTGGTGCCGTCAGTGCCTGAATCCATCCATATGTTTGCATGTATTTGGTGACAATGATACAATAAAATAACCATTACATCCGTGTCATTTGCTCTAACCACTACGTTAGGAGAATCGGACCTTGAGGCAATGTATTGCACATGTAAGGTGATCCTGGTATCTGCCTCCTCGTGGGTACAGGCAAGATTGGACACTTCACTGCACACTACTGTTGCATCATTTTCGCAATAGAATTGATGGCAGTGGTCCTCTGTTGCATAATATAATGTATGGCCTGCAAGAATGTCAGCATAGTTATCATTCTTCCATTCTTGTAGCAAAAACGATAGTAATGACCTCTTGAAATTAGCAGATTTCAAAGCTGAACGGAAATCATGAGGTCGCTTTTGTTTTGGGCCCATTACTACAATATCTGGTCCACTGCTCTCTCCTCGCATATCTCTTTCAATATCTTTGATGGATGGATGGACATATGTGTCACAAACAAAGTGTATTTCTTTTGCCAGTTTACATAATAGCTTGAGAATGGTTTTGGCTACACCTTCAAAAGTATCTGGTAGGTTTGACAGCAACTGTATAAGGAACATGGCATCAACGACATAAGCATCAATTTGATTTGCAGCTGGAGGATCAGAATGAGCCTTGCTCTCTAACATTTTCATAAGTATTGATTTGTCGGTTTTATTCATATTCCCGTCAATTTGTGCAAGAGCTGGCGGCACGGGAGTGAGAGGATATTCAAAAACTTTCTGCAAGTTTATATCTGTTGTCGTTGCCAAAAACAAAAGCCTACCAAATAGATCACGTGAACACTGTAGCTGTATGATTTTCTTTGCTTTCACCTCAACCCGAACCTTAAGTGCCAAAGATGCAAAAGTGCGCAATTTGTTTCTTGTAATAGGTTTTTCAAATCTAGAGGGATCTGCAAAACAGCCATTTCTAAAGTCGTGAAAAGATTGCTCGCCATATTTTACACAACTAAGTATCTCATTTTTCACATCATCTTTGACTCTGTTACCAGTTGATATGCACAGGAGATCCTCATTTCTTATCTCTGTATCAAACGGATTCTTAGTTGCTTTAATACAGTCGATCAAACTACTTACATCTTTATTATCTCTCTGAATTCGCGACGGCTTGAGCTCTTGATTCACATCCCCCTTTTTCCGGATTCCAGTTTTTGAGAGAAGAGCACCAACGATAGCACTGCGGACACTTCGTGTAATCATCCATCTTCGCCTGGCCGTATATGACTGGCTGAATGCAGAAATGCCAGTTAGACGAGATGCAGCATCAGCATTGATTGTCTGCTCAAGTGTCATGTCCACTGGAATTCTGGAAAATGATTTATTCGAGCGTCTTATAGACAAACCACCATTCTCAAGCATTGCTCTTGCTTGTGGATGACTTATATCAATGTTAAGTAAATTTAAGTGATAGCGTGTCATCCATCTTGCATAGTTTGGTCTATTAGCTGCAAAAAATACTGGACACATTTTTCCTAAGCAGTAAGTAAATAAAGGTAGATCGTTAGTTCGACAAGATCTACTGAAAAGTAACAGAAGTTCAACTAATTCAATATACATAAACCAATACTGTGCTGTTGATCCATGGTTTCCAGTTCTTGTGTCATTGGAAAAGGCTTCATACATATCAAAAATAGATTTTAAATTTTCTTGCTCTAGAACGTTTTGCATTTCTTCTGAAGAAGTATTTGTAATGAATTGTTCTAACTGCTCGTATAAAGATTCAGATATCTGACCATGCTCTTCCAGAAAAGACCGAAAATGGAGAATACGGAAAGAAAGAGATAATATAGTATGCATTCTCTGACATCTGTTATAATGCTTCCCTTTTATGAACCCATTTAGAGACCCTTCTGCCAGAACTTTGGTCTCGGTTAGCACATATGGTCCGCCAGAGCCCTCAATTAAGTGACCAAGAGCGCCAAAATATGCCAACATTATATGGAAAGGACCAAAACATATGAAAATATTGTCGTACTTTGGTGATTCTTCCGATTGTATCTGCATCGCTGGTTTAGCTATGGCAAGATCATAGTGGACAATTGCTGTGTTATCAGAACATTCCCGTGCCACAATCTGCGATCGACGTAATGTTTCCGACACCACATCTAATCGGGTCGGTGGCAAACTTATATTGTCCATATAGCCTATCACTTGCTCTGGTAGATGATCTACTGTGATTAGAGAATTCCATCCTGACCACATGGGTATATTAGAAAATAAATGGTGACAAATCACCCATGTTAAATCCCTTTTTCTGGTCTCATTTAAATTAGAGGGGTCCGAAATTGCTTTTACGGGATATTGAAATTTTGTTATTTTTGGACGCTTTCTGTAAGATTCTAAAATAGGGTCCTCAATATCTAAAGAGCGTTTACGTTTCAATGACTTTGTTTGTGTAGTGGATACTTGTGGAATTCCTAGAGAGTCCCCCATTGAATGTTGTTCGTCGGGAGTGTTCTGGTAACATATTCCAACTGTGTCGTGCAAAGTTCCGCTTCCAGACAAAGTCTCGGTGTTTTCATCATAATTATCCCAAGCCGTTCCGGTTGACAAGTTTGGAATTTTCAGTAATCCATCAGGAGTTAGCTGATTCCTGTCTGATATTGTCATTGCAAGTTCAGTTTCAAGTGTCTCCGCAACATGGTAACTTATTGAGTGCCCTAAATGATTTAGTACTTCAATAATTTTCCTACTACCAGTCATACTTTTAAAACCCAGTCCAAGACATAAATGTTTTGATGGCTTTATTTCGCCATTGGTTACAGCAAACAAAGCATCATCTGCTGCTGAACTGATGCATCTATTCATTCTTTCAGAAGGTTCTTTTGTTGAAGACCCTGTATATAGAGTTTTAAAAAACTGCATAAGTATGTCTGGGGGGTTAGCTTGGCCTTTCTGTATTTCATTTACAGTCAATGGGTTCTGTAATTGGGGACATGTCTTTGACATTTCTAATATTGTATTTCGCAACTGGTATGCAGCTTCAGTGACTTTGGAATTTAATAAAAACGTATTATGGAAACCTATAATCTGATCTGTATCTAGAAAGCTTGGATATAATATTTTGCCTTGTCGTTTACCTATTTTACTCATGCAAATATCATCTTTGAAGTGATTTAGAAGTTTTACTTCTAAAGTCTGGATGGTATATGAGGAGCAATCAAGACCAATGTCCATCAGCATTGTAGTGTAATATTCATACAAGGAGGCAATTGTTACAGCTTGACCTTGTGCTATAACGTTTTTATTTATGTATTCGGTCAACCATTTAAATGCTTTTTCGTGTCCTAGCCTAATGTTGCCATATTCTGTCTTAGCAGACCCGGGTATACACCTCTCAGAAAGATTTAAGTAATGTTTTCGGCAGCTATGGTGATATTTAACCTCTTTAGCAACAAAATCTATATCACAAACTCTGGCAATCATATCTGTATCACCCAGAACCATTGCAGCATTTTTTATTTTTCTCCCGCTTCCAAACTTTCACAATTGCCTAACTGTTCCCTTTTCTTACCCTTCGTCAGGAGGCCACAAAACAAACATACGGGAAGAAAAATACCAGAGAGGAAGTGTCGTCCGATAAATGTTCAGTGTGGGATCTTAAAGTGTAAGAAACTTCTTCTACTTCTACAGTGGAAAAAGACTCTAGTTCTTTTTTGAGACAGCAGTGAAGTTCTTGTAACACATTCTGTGATAACCATTGGTTTTAGGATCAAAGTTTTGAGGAAGATCTTGACAAATTTGTTTATATTTGTGGGATTTTGTTTTCGAAAGACGATATTCAGCAACTTTTGCCACTTTACTCCATGTTGTTTCATCAAAAGGTTTAATTTCTATATCTTGGAAACGTTTATCGACATGAAGGCAACAAACAAGATTTGTTTCATCTGTGCTATCGCCCTGTAATATCTGTTTCCCCTTAGATGTATCCAGCCGTGTGCTGGCCATTTTGCAACACTTCTAATTGAAATGACAATGAGTTATCACAAACAAATCGCAAAATATTATTTACAGTGATTTTAATTCAGTCACGGAATCAAATAGAATTAACAAACAGATTACTTATCTGCGTCAAAACTTCATTGATTCTATTGTGAACACGGATTCTTTTTAAAAACAAATATTAAATAAAATCAACTTGTTCACACGAAATATAAACGGTAACAAAACAATAGAAAAAAGGGGTGAATAGTTTTTTCTTACTTATCATAAACAACAACCATATGAAAGTATCTATAATTGCAACCACGTGTGATTTGCAATGACAGAAAACGTAACACAAACGCTTTGCGCAGCGCCATCTGCCGAGTCATACAAAAGGGCGTGGCACTATCATTGCTTAATAATACAAAAAATCAAAGCATTGAATAAACAAGCTAACAGCGTAATTTACTATATGTTTCAAGTACAAATTTACGTTATAACACTCTACCGTGTTTAAAATCTCACTGCCTGAGAACGCACAAGTGTAAATCAATATCTCGCGAACTCGCTTATTTATTGCATATGGGGTAGGGGGAAGAATAAATTGTGGTGAAAGGGTTTGTGTGACGATTGTGTTATACATTATACTTGCACAATAAAGCACAAACATCAGGGATTCTAAATAAAATAGTATATTGATAATCAGGCTTTTTTTGAATGCGCTACAAGACTTTAACGAATAAAGATTAAGTAAAAACGCAAAACTCGGTTGTTTAAAATTGGCCACAAAATTGAGATTGAATGCTTAACAAGAAGTTTTTAGTTAGAGGTCTTCAATGTTGTCACCCAAGTATTAAAGCTTACACGGTATAACAATCAGTATGGCAACTAATAGCAAAATTTGTAGTAAAGATCGATTTTTTGAGAAATTTGCAATTTTTGGGGTAGGGGAAAGTTTTTCCACTGTGGGTGCCGCAATTTCCTACCAAATGATATGCAGCTACTTTTATTGAATGCAAAACACATTAGGCTGTGACAATATGGTAAAACATTTCACTTAAATGCTTTTATTATTTTTTTATAAGACATAAAAGAGGGCAAAATATTAAAAACGCAAAATTTTTGGTCTATTTTTTTCCTAAAATAGTTATTTTAAAAAAAAATCTGAAATGTATCAAGAAGTTTTTAACTTAAATGTCAACAATGATCATAATTCTTGATAACCGCATCAGTAATAAGACATTTTAAGGCCATATCGCGTCCATAATGCAGAATTATCAAATTACCGAAAAACCGGCTGAAAAATGCGATTCTAGTGTAAAAACTCGCGTCTGAAAAAAAATCGGAAACGAGTTCATTCACAAGACGCCCAAATTCGAAAACTACAGACATTTTTCTATCAGAAACAACCTTCAAAGCTTTTGGCCATTGACACATATTTCAAACCCCACTAGCTCTTGGGCTACAGGAATACAATCAATAATGTCCCACTGTATGTAAATATTTACCAAAAGTACCAGAGCCATTATCTGTAACTGGGAGAAATCACATGGTGAAATTATAAACTGGTATTTTTTATCATAACAAAATTCCTGGCTAAAATTGATTGATTGAATGGGGTTTTATGTCCCAGTCAAGAGTATTTCACTTATATCAAGACTTCACCTGCTATAAATAAAGTGGCAGAAATTTGACCTTTGCAATGTGCTCACAGCAATGTTTGCAGTGAGGGTTCTTTAACTTGTCACAACTGCCTTGACAGGGGGCATCGATTTTTCAGGTTTTTTCAAAAGGACCACTTGACTTTCTTTTTCCTGGCTAAAAGGTCTTGCCTCTAAATCTGAAATCCAAACCCTGACAGACTATTTATATTTTTAATAAAGATTGCAGTGGAGTGGTGTAATGGAGTTTTATGCCCCAGTCAAGAATCTTTCACTTATATTGAAGCTGTCAGTTCAGGGATTGTAGAAGAAACCTGAGTGCCTAGAGAAAACTGCTAACCTTCAAGCAAACTGGCAAACTTTCTCACACTAGAAACTGCCCAAAGTTGAGTTCGGCCCTAAGCTGAGCTCGAATCTAAGCGGTGATAAGCATTGTGATAATTAAATGTGTGCTTTAAACCACCTGGGCATGGTGAAAATAAACTGGCTAGCAGTACTTAGAATTCTTATCATAAAATGTCTGCTTTGTACCAACACACACTCAGGGCCACTTTTAGGTGCTAGTTCGCCGAGACAACAGTTGCAGAGGTTGCAGTGCCACTGGTCTATCATTCTGACATTGGGTAAGTCAGTTATATGTTAGAAACTGTAAAAATATTCTGATCAGTATAGTTTTAAGATGATTCAATCTTTCTACATTTGAATTAAAATAACCATGGTGACACTGATCCAATATCCATATAACTTAAGCTGTCAATTTAAATTTTGCTTAAAAAGGATAGACAATTTGATTAAATATCTTGGAAAGACAATTTTAAAAACCAGGTCGTGTAACATATTTTTCTGCAATAGCAAGGAGGTCGCATAACATATGTACAAACATGTATATATCTTCTGCAATAGGACAACTTTTCAATTTAAACTTAGCTTAAAAAAGATAGACAATTTAATTAAATGTCTTGGAAAGACAATTTGAAAAACCAGGTCACATAACACATATTCTTCTGCAAAAGCAAGGAGGTCACATAACACGGTATATCTTCTGCAACAGGAATAAATACCTTCTAACTGCACTACAGTTGCCATTTATGATATGATCCAGCGTTTATATGTAGGGCAGCCATGAATATCATTGATTTAGTAACAGATATTATATCACAAAAAAATTTCACTTCCAAGAGTAAATTAAATTTTTTACTCTTTGAATATAAAAAAATGCTTTCATTAACTCATTAAAAATCACCAAATATTTATTCAAATTACTAGTTTTTATTTTCAAAATTAATACTGTAAATATATTTATTTTCGTGGTGTACTAATTTTCGCTTATTTCGCGGTCTTTTTTTTTTTTTTTTTTTTTTTTTTTGTGCGAAAATTAATACCAAGTGAAAATTATATTATGCTTATTCTGTTACATTTTATATTTAAAAACACAAAAATTTAACTACGCGGATATGTCTAAATTTCCTATACTGTGAAAATAAATACACTTGTAACTAGATACGTTTACAGTATACAAGCAGTCAAAATAATTCTATGAGAGAAGACAAAAGTGTTTCCAGTTACACCTGGGAATAGAAACCAACAGTCAGACATCTTACTTCATTTTCGAGAAAATTGCTTTCATCAATGACGTTATCTATTCGCCTTAGCAGATTTGACCCTTGAGAGAAACGTTAGAAAATCTGAACTCTTCAAATAATGGAAACCAGAAAAGTGTGGCAAATCCATTAAGAGGCTAAATCAGATTAAGAGATGTACACTGTATATACATATAACATGATAGTACAATATACCGATAGTTACCGTGATAATCAAATTAATTGTCCCATGTGACCCTGATGAATTATGGGATATGCCCTTATGTTTGTTTTATGACATAAAAGTGCAATATTGTTTCATATATGAACATTGATTAATCTTATGATTCAGAGGTCTATCTTTGGGTTGAGTTGACTTAATGGTTGAGTAATGGTGTTTAACATCCCAGTAAAGAATATTTCACTTATATCGAGATGTCGCCAGCTATAGGCGAAGGTGCAGAAATTTTGCCTGTGTGTTGTGCTGATGGCATTATACAGCAGGGTTTTTTATCGTGCCAAGCCCATCGTGACACGGGACTTCGTTTATTTTAAGTTCCCATTCGAAAGAACCGTGACTTTCATTGCGTAATGCCAAATGCTTAGCGAAAGAACAGTCACTACCCACATTCAAGTCTTGGGTCAAACTCAGCTGGGGTTCGAACCAACGACCTCCCACTTACAAAGCAAGCACTCTACCAACTGAGCTACCGCAGTGGTTACTTGTGTGATATGACAAACCCACTGAAATAGTGATGAGGAAATCTCAAACAATATTTACAGACACAACATACACTCAGTCATTTTAGGGTTTTACAGTAAACAATTTAAAAAAAAATTGTAGAGAGAGGGTGCAAATGGAAGCCATTTAAAAAAAGTATGCAGTGAAAAAAAACAATAATACTTCAATATCTAGCAATTTACAACAACTAGCTAAAATGAAAATAACTAGCAGACATTTTACAATAGCAATAGTACTGGTGTATAGTCACTTACATCAGTATAACACTAGTAGCGATAGAGTATTATAATGACTTACGTCGGTAACGGTCGATAAGGTAGATGGGACAGACAACTGGCTTTGTAAACTATCAGTACGGTGGTGTTCTGGTGTATTCTCCTGGGTAGATGTCCCACTCACATGTCCACTGTCTTCTAAACTACCCGACCCCTCGGATCCAGACCTAGGTGACAATTTTGGAGGTACTCCTCGTCCTGCAAAGAACAACAATTATTTTACTCATTACATTGACATATTAACATTTTAAGAAAAGTAAAAATTTATCAACTATATATTGATATAAAAACATTTTTACAATGTTATAAAATATATTAAAAAAAAAAGAACCAAAATAATTTTTTTTTAAATTAAATAAAACTTCAATTAAAATTAAAATAAATTTAGACCAAATATCTTCCAGACGAATGTTTTTGTTGTTTAGACAGGTTTGGGGTTTTCTCTGGTTAATTTAACATGCAATATCAATAGAAAACCTAATTCAGGGATTTATCAGGGTCTTTTGGGAAAAGGCCCTAAACTAAAATTTGGGAAAAACTTGGAAAAACTATTAACTTTTTGCTCATTTTGGGAAAACTTTGACATCATTTTTGATGCCATTAATGATTAAATCTAATGCTTTTAGTGTATTGAGTTGATTGAAGATTGAGAAAAGCAGCCACATTTATGACCAGACTTCAGCTATGTATCTGGTACGATTTTCTAATTGGGAATTTTTTCAGCCCATTTTGGGAAAAATCAATGTTTTTCTATTGGGAATAGGGCCGAATTTCGGCCCTAAATAGGCCCTTGATAAATCCCTGTAATTTAAACTAAGTTAAGGCATAGTTTAGAAAGATATTTGTTGAACTAGGGATTCGGTTTTCACAGGAACAACTGTAGCAGCAATTTTTTAAACATATTTATCATACAAAAATATAATTAAAGCACAAAGCAATAATGAAATGCATATATAAATCATATAAAATTAAGTATACCATTCTTAAGTAAAAGCTGT